>JAJJWX010004004.1:0-493226 GCA_023529315.1 Papaver bracteatum
TTATAGATCTCTTTAGATTTATGAAAACCGATAACATAACACAATTAAAAACTTCATCTTATAGCATGTTAAAAATCAAGTAAAATTACAAACCCAGATTCAGTATTTATGAATGCATGTGTAAGGACAAGGAGCAACAAAGGACTTGTGCCTGTATTTGAATCCTTGCCCTAGAAAAGGAGGTTTTCCATGTTCTCCAACATGTGCAGTTATAGAAAATCTTATTCTGAAGTTTTTGTTTACACCATGGTTATGATATCTGAAGCATAGAAGCGCATTGAGTTAATGCTAAAGGAGCTGGTGAAGAAATGGACAAGCTGCAAGGTTTCTACAAGGTGGTGTTCATGGTTTTTCTGCTACTGCAACCATTATTTTCTCATTGGGAGGTTGTTTCTAGCAGTAAAGTAAAGTTGATTCTCTTATTTCCATGACTTAAGGAAGGATAAGAGTGAATGAATGAATTAAAGAATGAATGTAATAATGATTATGGTCAGAGTCAAGATGGTAATAATGATTACAAGGCTCCAGGTTGGTGTGTGCCTTTCTTGGAAGTACGTGGTGACATGTCCGAATTCAATCTTTATGCTTTAATTCATTTTGGTCTCAAAACTCTATAAATATAGGAGTTCATCTATATTTACGATATAGTAATTAGATTAATTTCTTTTCTTTTACAAGTTTTTATACCATTCGAGGTCCCTCCAATTTTTCAGATGAATGGTGCGGTGAAACAAGTTATTCTTCCAACTCCTTGATTCAGGTGTCTCTCTCTCTCTTACTCATATATATAAGATGGATGTGCTATTCCGCCAATGCTCAACACCAACTTTTAGAGTTACTACAAGCTGAATAGAAAAAAATCTAAAAATGACAAACCCTTTTGAGGCAAGCCCTTCAAATCCATCTTTCTTTTAGCTTTCGTGGATACCTTACCTTATTTTCTTTTCTTGGTGACTACGCATGTTCCTTGATATTTCAAATGCATTATCTTTTTTGTCCCTTCCTGTTATGGCATGTCTGAGTTAATTTTGAAATACCATTTTTTTTAATTGTTGATTTCAGTTATGCATCTAGATCTAATTAGTTTCTCGCATTTACTATATGACCCACGGAATATTGTAGAACTGTTTTTAGATATCTTTGCACTCCCTTTTAAACCTTGATGTGATTAACGTTAATCAACTTAGTGTGGCTACCAAATATCGATCAACTCACTTTTTGTTACATAACCATAATAATATATGTGTGGAAATCTGGATATCACATTATATTGGCAAGAGGCCACTCATAAGTTTAATCTAGAGAGTTTAAGAAAGGCAAAGTGAGTGGGTGAATCATATTAATAAATCTAAACCGCGCAATTGTGCAAGGTTGTTTGAACTTGTTTCTCAATATTAATCAATTCTATCAGATAACATGAATTGCATATAGTACAATATTAGTAGCTTGAATTCATGACTAATACTTACATTTTACTTGGAGATGGAAGGTTCACCATTTAGCTTCATCATCAGTAACTACTACCACTGTTATGGATTCAACTCTGTTTCAATTGTGTAAGCTTATATACTGAACTAGCATCAAATTTATGTACCTTATTTGTGGCTACCTAATATGTTATAATCTTGTACCCATATGACTAATGAGGAACCAAGCTTAAGGGGTCATCTTCTTCAAATGTTGGCCAAAACGACAAGGCTAATGCCTCTTTAAGAGGTAAAATTAAGCCCCGAAGGAGGACCAGGTTGGTATGCGAGAACAACATGAAAGACGAACTTCTTGAGATGGAGAAAATTGTAGATGAGATGAAAAAGGATAGCGAGGAATCGAAAAAGATAGATGCCTTAGTGCTACTATTATCTGGTGGTATGTATCCATAAATATTTTTGCGTCTATTATCTAGAATCTTAAGCTTTCAAAGGGCATGTATGAGCATATCCGTAAATATTTTTGGAAGTGTATTACTATCTAGAATCATAAGATTTATTAATTGCATTTTGTTGTGTAGAGCGTCTCCCACATCGAGCCGTAGATTTATGACCTTGCTACCACGAATCCAAGATAAAATTTCTATCTTTATCAAGACAAATGTCTCGTGCATAGTTCTATACCTCTATTCACAAAATTATAGTTGCTTATAAACCACTAAACATATTCCCATTCTTTGCAACATATTAGAAAAAGATGGCATAATTATTTAGTTATAAGGCGCATGGCGTGACTAGCTTGGGCTAGGTCGTGACCAAGCTAGGGTTTTGGGGCAAAGGTCATTTGGTAACCTGAGACGGCCAGGATTTTCTCTTGGGATTGAAGGGCAACAATTGATTGTTGCACTCCTTCGTTTTGATAGCCGCGTAATGAATGCCAGTATAGTGGCGCGACATGGGGCCATGGCGAGGTGCGTTTGGCATGGAACGATAGGTGTGGATGGCATGATTTTCCATTGGCACGGAGGTGCGGCTAACATGGTGGGCATGCTTTGTGACGGTTGGTGTGGCTGGCATGATTCACCATTGGCACAGAGGTGCGGCTAGCATAGTTGGCATGCTTTGGCGCGGTCGGTGTGGCTGACATGATTTCCCATTGGCACAGAGGTGCGGCTAGCATGGTTGGCATACTTTGGCGCGGTCGGTGTGGATGGCATGATTTTCTATTGGCACATAGGTGCGGCTAGCATGGTTGGCATGCTTTGGCGCGGTTAGTGTGGATGGCATGATTTTCCATCGGATAGGTGCGGCTAGCATTGTTGGCATGCTTTGGCACGGTCAATTGTGGTGGCATGATTTTCCATCGACACGAGGTGCGGCTAGCATGGTTGGCATGCTTTGAGCGATCGTGTGGCTGGCATGATTTTCCATTGCACGAGGTGCAACTAGCATTGTTGGCATGCTTTGACGTGATCGGTGTGGATGGCATGATTTACCATCAGCGCGCGTGGGAATTAGAGTTTGGCTTGTCATAACCCTAATTTGAAAAAGATACCCTGGTAATTATTTTAGAGACACATTAAAGGTTTGACAAATGTGCCTAGTAAATGCTTGTTACTTTAAATGTCGTGACATCATCACCTGCTAGAGTTTAGTGTTTTACGATTTTAACCTAAACTAAAAAACACCTTCAACAGTAGGCCATTAAATTTTTAGATTTTGATAAATATTATTTATTATAGAAGAATTTTCAGATTAAAATTTCAATAAAACAAAAAGGTTTTCTAAAAATAACATATTTTTCGATTTCGATCAATTTTCAATGGTTTCTCTTAAAATTTATTCCACTGAATTGTTAATTATAGTGATTTTTCATTTGGGTTGAAAGAAACTTTGAAAATTTTGATCAATAATTGAAGATTTTAGAGCCCCAAATTTAAATCAGAAAAAACAGGTCAAAATCCGGCCAAAAGGCGGGGGAAGAGGAAAGAGTCTGTAGATCGGTTTCACACATTTATAAACGTTGTTATTTGGTGACGGCAAGGTAGTCAGTATCGGTTGTATTGGCCGATATTACAGTTTTTTATCTTGTATCGGAAAAAAAGTTTATGATATCTAAAATATCGGCGATACAAGGATTGAATGATAAAAAAGCTCATATCTAAGAGCACAAACCGATATATCGAAGTTTAAGAATACACTGATAATATCGGTAAGGGTAATTTGGTAGAATAAATAATTTAAATATGTAAATTAAGTAAAATTTAACCCTTCTTACTAATCATCTTCTTCTATACCTTTAATTTGCATTGTGAAGCTTTTGATCTTGAGAGTTAATGCATTATCGACAATCCGATGTTTTTATATTGAAACATTTATGAATATTTAAATTTTTATTCTTGAATGATGTATCACCGATAAAAACCGATATAATATTTTGTAAAGGTGTATCGGACACGCCGCACGCTACCGATACACGATATTAACTATTTTGGGTGACGGTAAATATTTTAGAAACAGTTCCTTTCAACTAATAGTGTTCTTTAATAATCAACAAATAGTACATTTGTACTGTTTGCAAACACTAGTAGCGTTGCTATATGATGGAAGCGGTGGCGTTTCTAAACGCCTTGTGAACTTTTTTCTAGGGGTGGGACTTGGGTTGGTTGGGCGGGCTAGAAGGCTTGGCCGAGGCAGACCCGAGCTAGGAATTCTATGCCCAGATTGCCCATCGAACCCGTGGAACCCATTGAGGCGTTGCCCAAGTCCGCCCAAGTTATGTTCCTCGGGTTCCTGGTTGGCTCCAAGTTCCACTAGACATACCAGCTTTGTTAATGTGATAATAATAAATTTAGTAATAATAAGATTTAATTGCTCCATTTATTTTAAATTTCCAAATAACTGATGATTATTTACAATAATATAAACTCTTTTCATATCGAATGATTAATGAGATAGATATACTTTATATTTTCATTAATAGATTTGAAGATAATATCTAAAATTTCTCTAAATAGATGATAATATTAATTATAAAAAATGTCTTATATATAGTTCTTGGGTTGGTAGGGTTGTTTGGGTTAGAAATATTTGTGCCCATGCTTGCCCAAATTTAACTCGGGTTCATAAAATTTAGGCCCAAGCTTACCCAAAGTTTTGAAATACGTTGCCCATGTCCGCCCAACGTTCGGGTTGGGCATGTGTTGGGTGGGTTGACCCAACCCAAGTCCTTAACAGTGTGATTTTAGCAATCCACTACTAGTTATAACAACTACATACGTTTCTAAATTTATGTAACAAAATGAAAGAATTAGTTAAAATTGATTTGAGAGGTCGGCCGCCTACAGCAGTAATCTAGTGTATGATTGTTTTACATTCGTTCATTAGTTTGAGAGTGACTCATATTTTGATCGTGTTGATCTTATGTCATCTATTAAACATATCAAATGAAGGTCTTACCAGTTTTCGGTATGAGTCGGTTACTTATTATTCAGATCCAATTAAACTTCAAGATCAGCCCTAGAGAATATAATCACTCCATTATAACTAGGCTCCAACTTTAGTTTCCTCCCACATATCAAGATTTTCAGATAGAAGTAACGGATGGACGATGGAAATCATTAGTGTTTGATACTTTCTTCGTGTCTTTGTGTGTTGGTACTAACAGAATCACTTTCACTTCACGAATACTTTTCTCACCTATTATCAGGGGCGGAGCTATGCCAAGACTAGGGCTTGCTTAAGCAAGCCCAAAACCCTTTTTTTTTCACTACCTATTTCATTTGGGCTGATAAAAATAAGCCCAATTAATAAGCTTAAACCACCCCTAAAAACCTAAAGCCACCCCAAGTTAGATTTCCAGTTCCCACTGCCTATTATGAAAATAATAATGGTAGTTGTTGTCTTTGTGCTAAACTTTTTTAGGTTTATCATTAGCTTCATAAGAACTTACTTTGCACGTAGTTTGAGATCTATATATATACACACACGTATATAGCACAAGAAAAATGCCTATACAGTAAAATTTCTCTTGAACTATTCATTCAAGTTACATCCGAAACAAGTCTTGTGTTTTCAAGTGCAATGTCACACAAACGATACTGATGCTCCCAATTTGATTCCCCGCAGAATTGCATGGAAGGTATAGCTCTATGTGAATGATCCAGAAATGGATTTAACTAGTACGACCGTTGCCACGGTGGGAGGGCCGACCGAAGAAGAATCTAAAGATGGGGTTTGTCTGCGACTATTTTCGCTATGTTTACGGAAAAATGATATTTTTGTTCCGTTTCAGAAAAATTGATACTTTTATCCCGTTTCAGAAAAAGTGATACTTTCGCTCATCTCAGAAAAAGTTATACTTTCTCTCGTTTCAGAAAAGTGATAATTTCGTTCAGTTACGGAAAAAGTATCACTTTTCCCTAAATGAGAGCGAAAATATCACTTTTCCTAAACTAGTGAAAGTATCACTTTTCCGAAAAGGAGCATTGAAAGTATGATTTTTTTAAAAGGAAAAATTGATGCGATCCATAAACCAAAAATATGGTTGCATGATGCGTTATACGTCTTTTGTAGTGGTTTGTATAATAGCTATGCATTCAATTTTCAAGAATTGTGCATAAAATAAAAGTATCGATTTTCTTCAAATAGAGGGATTACATCGTTTTATTAGTTGTAAAGAAAAATTAGTTGATGCATAAACCAAAGTATGGCTACATAAACTATTATATCCTTTGTGGTGGTTTGCATAATGGATATACATTTAATTTTCTAAAATTGTGCCTAAAATGATAAACACTTCCGATTTTTTCGAAAAAAATCTAAATTTGATATTGTTGTTTGTGCTCGTTGGATAAGTTTTTTATTATCTTTCCAACGAGATAAAATTTGTAAAATTCCAAGGCACGGATTTTTAGAAATATTATATTGAAGTTTGGTTGCCAATTATACCCTTAAAAAATAGGATACATGAGGAATTATAGTAATTTGACTAAAAGTGAGGGATATTTTGGTATTATCAAGTGCACACTACCAAAATCCAATTTTTTTTATGTCAATTGATCACTTACAATTTGATTCCCCGCAGAATTGCATGGAAGGTATAGCTCTATGTGAATGATCCAGAAATGGATTTAATTATTTGTTCTCATTGTTGTCAAACGAGCACTATTAAATATCGGCTTTGGCCATGAAAGGTGCAAGAATCATAATTAGTATCACACATGGTCGAGCATATGGTTTGCAAATGGTTTTATTATTTCAAACACAAATAGGGGTATCCATTTCGACATCAGTAATCAATCAAAACGAAGAAATCAAACTAGTGGTGGAAGCATTAGACGCTGGGGCTAACCATGTTACAGCAACAGGGCTGCGCACATCGCGGAAACCATTAGTCCATTCAATTGCCCCGAACTCCATTTTTTTTTTTTTTTGACTCAAAGAAAGGCAATAAATTGATAAAAAACAGAATTACCACAAAACAGTGGCAAAACTGTGAAGAATACAAAAGCTCATGCTTTACTGAGCAGCAAAAAAACGTTAAACAAAGAAACACTAGAGCAAACCCCAAAGATAGGCTATTGAGATTGTAACAGACTTTCCCAATTGTACAAAACCCTATTAAGAGAAGCATTCTCAAAAGTATCAGATCCCAAAGACGGTTAAACAACAAGACCTTCACTTCTTGAAGCGAAGCAGCTCATAACATTTGTAAACTCCTTGAAAAGTTCTTCCATTTCGCTCATTCCAAACTATCAGCAAATGCAAAAAAGGATTAAACCCCATAACTTTCTTTTTATTGAATTTCCTTTCTTCCTACACCATTCCCATAATGTTGCTCTAACATCAAATCCAAAGACCCATTGTGTTTTGAAGCTGTTGAAAAAGAAATTCCACAGCTTACCTGTTTCCTCATAGTGAAGGAACAAATGAGTATTTGTTTCTGGGGCTTTCTTGCATAAAATGCAAGCATTAATCACGATTGAGTTTCTGATAGAATCTAGAGTAGGAGCAACATTATAGCACAAACACCAAGTAAAGAAGATAACCTTCATTGGAACTTTTGGGTTCCAAAGACTCTTGTAAGGAAATCTAAGAAAACCCTCATCTTCAAGAGCCAAATAACAAGATTTTTCAAAAACGTGTCTCTGGAATCCACACTATAATGTCATCACCATTCTCTGTTATGACGGGGTTGCTTATGAGTTGAAGTAAATTTGCCACCATATCTACTTCATCATTTGAGCACCCTTGAAAAATTTAAATTCCAAGCCTTATTACCCTAAAGTGACTTCCACCATTTCACAAATAGTTGCATATTTGTTCCTTGAAAGCCTAAAAGAGCGGGAAATAGATATGCCAGATTGTAGTACCTACCCATTTATCAACCAAAATAACACTCTATTGCCCCTGTTAATAATCACCTTTGACTTTTGCTGCACTATAGGCTTAGATTTTAAGATCCCGGACCACGAGGCTTTTCCCTACATATTTAGAACAGTCATTTGGCAGCAAAGCATCAGCATGGCCACCAAATTTTTGATGAATGATAGACCTCCAAAGAGCTTTCTTTTCTTCCCATACCTCCACACCCATTTAGCATGTAATGCTTTGTTCATAAGTCTCAACTTCTTAATGCCAACACCCCTCTTTCTTTTGGCAAGTTTATATTTTTCCAACCTACCCAACTTCTTTTCTTTTTAGAATCATAAGAACCCCATAAGAAATTCCTCATTATAGAGACCATTTTTTCTCTCTGAGATCTTGGTAATTGAAAAAGAGATAAATAATAAATTGGAAGACTAGACAACACACCTTGAATTAGCATTAATCTGCCTCCCTTAGATAAGTATCTCCTCTCGCCATGTACCTAATCTTAGTTGAAACTTGTGAAGGATTAAATCCCAAACGGTGATTGATTTTGATTTTGCCCAAAGGGATGCCCAAGTAATTTAAAGGAAATTGAGCTTTAAGCACAACCAAAAATTAAGGCACTAGAATCTGCAAATTGAGCATTCCCAAAGCCATACCCGTGCACTTTTCTTGAAATTCACCTTTAATATAGAAACTATCTCAAAACCAATAAGAAGATTCTTAAGATTAGTTACTTGCTCCTCCTGTCATCTAGGAACACTATAAGATCATGACAAATTGCAGATGAATTATCTCTATGCCTTTATTTGTTGGTTTAAATCCTTGAATAAGCTTCAAATGAGCTTCTCTCACGAATCATTAATGAAAGAATTTCCACCACCAAGATAAATAAATAAGGAGAAATTGGATCTCCTTGCCTAACTCCTTTACCACTTCTAAAAAGATTAGAGCAAGAACCATTCAAAGAAATTGCAAACCTTACAGAAGAGATACACCAGTGAATCCATTTCCTCCATAAATTTCCAAAACCAAATCTACTCAAAGTGTAATCCAAACAATTCCAATTTACATTGTCAAAAGATTTTTGAAGATCCACTTTGACAATTAAACACGGAATGTTCATTATTTCTCTAGAATCAATAAGTTGGAAGCAATTAAAATCATCGTGATCTGTCTAGAGTCTACAAATGCACCTTGGAAATTTGAAATAATTGTTGGCATGACCACTTTCATCTGTATGAGATAAACATTTAGAGATAATTTTGTAGATACCTCAATAAGACTTATTGGCTTTGTACTTATGCATTGAAGTAGCTCCTTCACATTTTGGTAAGCGAGAATGATATTAGTGCAATTCAATCTCCAATTCAAAGTGCGGTAGAATGAAACTCATTAAAGACTCCCATCAACTTTCTGGTTTTATTATTTCCCAAGTGGCATTAAAGAATTCCATTGTGTAACCATCGGGACTGGAGACTTGTTCTTCCCAAAACAATTAAGCACCTTCTTTATTTCTTCCTCCTCAAAGGGTTTTTCAAGCATAATACTATGATTAACACTTAGAGAGTGAAGAACAGATCATCAAAGCAGGCCTTAGAGGAGTATGTTCAACAAACAAATCAGTGTAGAACCTTTTTATCGCATTAATAGCCTCCTTGTCATGATTCATAACATCATCAATGATTAAAGAACAAATTCCATTAGCCATGTACCTGCAAGAAGCATTTTTTATGAAAAAAAGAAGAATTCCTTTCACCATCGACTAGCCATGACCCTTTGATCTAGCATGCCACTTCCTTGCCAAGTTTAAAGAAGCGAGTTATGCTTAATTCTGAAATCTTCTCTTTCCACAAATTCTGCATCGAGATAAAGTATTTATCTCCTCCGGACTATCCATGACATCAATAAGATCTTCAAGCCTATTAACTTGACTGCGAGAGAGCCATAATTCTCTCTACCCCATTTTTTAATGAAAAATTTAAGGGCTTGCAACTTCTTTGCCAACACAAAACTTGGCTTACCATAAAAAGTAATATTGTTCCACCATATTTTTAAACGAGCTTATAAATTGAGGTGATTCAAAAAGTAATTTTCAAATCTAAAAGGATCTTTGATAGTAATACCTCCATTCTGCTTAGCAACAGGAGCATGGTGAAATTGGCCTTTTCATCGGATTGAATTAAAGCGGACAATTTTCTTCCCGGTCTGGGAAACAACAAACCTGTCCAATCTTGAAAGAAGAGGTGGATTTTGGAGATTAGACCAAGTAAAACGACCCCATCCATAGGCAAATCCATTAGATTTTGAGAATTCAAGAAGTTTAAAATTTCTTACGTTAACCAACTTTGCCACCATCTCTATTTCTCTCGCTTGAGTTAGAATAGCATTCCAGTCACCACCTATGCACCATGGCTCATGCCGATATCAAGCAATTTCTTGCCAAAATTGAGCATAGTCTGAAGAAGAAGCTCCATACACGGAGGTGAAAAGCCAAACAAACCATCTTTCACATTACGAAATCTAATCGTTAAAGAAAAAGCCCCAATAAAGTTTCCTCCATGATTACATCTCCACCATACCACATAACAATTATACCACCATACCTTCCAAACGATGGAAAAAAAGCATATTCACAATTGTTACTACCCCATAAAGAACGTACTAAAGAATCGGTGACATTCTCCATTTTGATTCTTGGAGAGCACAAATAGAAACTCTATTTTCCAAATTGCATTCCTTACAGACTTGAATTTTTAAATCGTCATGAAGACCTCTAATATTCCAAGACATTATTTTAAGATCCATTACATACCCGGTATTTCCTTTACGATTGAAGAGTTCGAATGTCTTTGAATCAACAATCAACTCCTCATGAATCATATTCCCCCATTCCATCTAGATCTTCATGCATAGCTAATGAATTAGCTTCTTCGATTGTTTCGGACGCAAAAGAAGATCTTTACAAATTGATCTGGAAATTGGGTTATCACAATTTATTCTAACCGCTTATTGAGCGAGACATGAAAATCAACCATTTTTTGAATTTCAAAGTCTTGTGAAGCGATTAAATTGAGTTATCAACGGCTCTTTCATCTCGAGTTGTGTGAATCACATGAGTTGAATCTAACGCCTTAGAATTTGAACTGATCATAGGGCTAGTTGATCGTGCCGATAATAACGATAAGGACCCAAAATAAAATGAGAACCATTAACTCTAGACATATCGGGTTTACACGCACGGCGAGACGGCATTATGCAGAGTTGGATTTCAAATTCCATTCGACTCGGCTATTGGACCATGGGTGGAGCCGACAAGAAACTCCCGAGTCGAATCCGCACTTAAGTTTCTCCTCCCATCAAACCCATATCTTGATCCGGTCTTGAGTATCAGGACCCAAAACCTCGAATTCATGTTTGAATTTAATGGGAGACATCCCCGCCATCTGGCCCAAAAATCGACCGTTACATGTCCTATTCTTTCTTCTAACGGTAATCCATGGATGGGTTGTGTCATTACCTTGATCGAAACCCGTTGCAGGACCCAAATCCTTATAAGGAGTAAATTGAGAGCCCCCTTTCTTTGGACTTGGTTGTGAATATAAATTCCACAGGACTCATTTCCGATGTTTTCCGGTAAATATGAATTTAAATCTCGGGGAGTATTCACCGGCGAGAAAGATGGTGGAATACCGAGTTATTGTTTGAAAGCAGAACCCTTTGATTATATTTGAAACCTTAGGAATGTTTAGGGGTGCTGTGATCCGGTTCGGATCGGTTTTCATCCTACCCGACCATAGAAGCGTACATGTAGGTTTATTTTTTTGCCCGATGAAGTCTTGAACTTTTAGATCGGTCGGTTATGAACGAAATCGATTTAGTGTCGGATCGATGCAGTTGATATGAGTTTAACGATGACATATAAAACCAGTCGAGTTTAAGGTAAACCGAAAAGCTTGAACGATCCCAGGACGATCGATACAAATTTCAAATATTTCGAGTTCTGTTTTACATTATAAGACTTTATATTTGAAATACTTACTCCCTAACTTTCTTGTTTTCTATGATCTACAATAGTAGTCGATAGAGTTTACTCTACGTAATAGTAAAAAGAAAATTTGCAACTAATAATAATAAATTCAATAAGCTAAGTAGCTAAATGATAATAATCTTTAAACAAACAAAAAAATCTCTAACAAAAGTGATAATAATCTTAAGCAAATAGAAATCAAAACCAAAAGCAAACTGTTTTGATACTTCTATAAGAAAAAATGAATGAACAAAGAATGAACGAATGATAGCAGACTAAGTTATTATTCTTGAACTTATGTATAAGAGCAAAGTCTATTCTTCAACTAATGTGTAAGTGGAAACTCCAATAAGATAGCTTATTCCATAGGTTCTTCCAAGAAGCACCTGCAATAAAGAACAAGAAGAGACACATAAGAATGCAGTTGAATAAAATGAATTCTATATACTTCAGGCAAAAACTTAAGATCCATTAAAATATGACGAGATAAAGGATACTACACTCATAGTAATCATCATCAGACTCAAAGTTCTCCGACAGATTGAAAATAGATGCGTCTTGGCTCAAAGTTCTCGAAAAATTGAAAACAGAGAGATGCGATCAATGGCTAGTGTAAACGACAAGTTGAACTCTCATGATAGCTCTCGAGTTCAATCATTTTCGGATTATAGGCGAATGCCGGAATATGTAATACTATACTACTACGGTTGTATTATATGCGAGATGTTTTCAAACATAATCACTGATTCAATCACTCAAATAAGACTCATAAACATCGGAAACATACCATTCCATTAGCTGCAATTAGCTACCTTCATCAATCTTCTCCATATGAAGTCATAGGACCTAGGACATCTACAAGAAAAAGTGTATATCAATTAGATTAAAAATATTACTCACCGCACAAACAAAAATAGAATGAAAAGGGACTCAAATACACTAGGCTACGGCATAATCTTAGTGAGGTCATATGATTTTTTTTTTAAACAACATCTAGATAAGATAAGATATACAGTACTAGCATCGTACCAAAATTCTAACAAGAATCAAGTCCTGATGATGCTTTAAATTGTAAGAGAAAGAACATTTATTCCTTAAATCCATCCCAAAACCCAATAACCCAAACAAACTGCACCCAAAAATCAGCAGCGTCTAAGCACACAACACACAACACAGTACACTTAAATCAAAACGCAATTAACATCTCAACCATTCAGGAATCGGTTGAAAAATAGCCGAATACAATGCTTCCAGGAATTATCACCTCATAATTGATTTACCCAAATCATGCCAATAGGAAGGAAAAAAAAATCATAGTAACATGCTTCTAAACAAACATAGATCAATTCACTTCTCTATGTATCACCACCAACAATAGGTCAAAAAAAAAAAATGATTACAGAGTAAAATTAACATCATTCAAATGAAATTAAACAAAGTAGTGAAAGAAAAAATCACCCATAAGAGATAACAATTAATCAAAACTCCATTAATCGAAATAAAAGTACCTCAATTAATGAAAATCAATCAAATAAACCTTGTTAATAAGAGTACCTCCATTGAATGAAAAATCAATCAAAAAATAGAAATCAAACTAAACCCACCTATAACAGTACCTCAATCAATTATAATCAACTAACAAATCATTAATAACAGTACATGAAAATCAATCAATAAGCTTTTCTCTCTTACATGAAGCTGAAGAATCCATTTGATTATCAACCAAAATCAACACTTGTAGATGATGGTGGTGATGTAGAAGAAGCTTTGTAGTTAGTAAAATAGATGGAATAAGGTCAAAGAGGAGATGAAAATGGAGTCGCCTCCTATTCTGCAGCCCTAGAGAATAAAGAAAATGGGAAGAAAGAATAAAGAATAGTATAGAGGGTAGGGAGCTGGACGCTAGGTTATGGCTGAGTATTTATATGTGGGATATTAGGGTTTTCTTAACCATAGATGTATGTGATCGGTCGGTTCTCAGAGAGGTCGGTCGGTATAACTTCACAACCGCATAACACCGTATCATGGTCGGTTTTAAAGCACAGCTACCGTCTAGGGCCGTTAGAATTTCTGTTTCGGTTTGGGGCTGTTTTTTGACGGTCGGGTTGGGCGGGTCGGGCATTTTGTGCACCCCTGGGAATGTTTGAATGATTCATGATCTGTTGACCATTATCATCTAACGTAACAATTGCCGATCTCAGTTTAGGTCTTGAAACAGGTTGAAACTGTTGGATTTCCGCAATCTCTTGTATCCACTCAATACTGAGCCAAATACCTCTATAGTTAATAGCTGCAGGGATTTTATTCAAGTTACAGAGAACTTTAACCTTACAACTATTTAACTTCGTAAAAGAAGTAGTTGCATCATGAAGAGAAATGACTTTTGCCCATGAACTACATGCTGATTGAATATCATGTAAATTCCACCAATCCAAAGGCAACCCTCTAATACCAATCCAATGATGGTCACCCGTAGCATTGAAACACTTTATGAAAGAATCTTGTTGTACCCATTGGCTTAGAGATACAGTTGCTTTACCAATCTTTAGATCAAACTGTTTATTAAAATAATTATAAACATCCAATGAACTGGCCAGAAATACCGCAGTTTTCCCGTTCAAGTTCTTTAGGTTTAACTTATGAGACCAACCAAAGTGTTTAGAGATGCCTGAAGAAATCTTATTCCAACCGATATTGGCATTTAGAATTCTAACTGTTATTCCTAAAGCGCCATAATCATTCTTTATGGAAGAAGTATCACCTATAGCAACTTGCAAAAATTGTGGACGTCCTGCCGTTTGCTGAGTTCCTGGTGACGATGTTACTGGTAACGAAGTAACCTGTGATGAGTTAATCTTAGAAGTACTGCTATCTGTAGAAGAAACAGATCCCCAAAAAGAAAGCCAAATCGAAGCATCATTGCCTCTTGGGATACAAATAAACCTCTGTTTAGAATCTGCTGCTGTTCTTGTGATCTTCAAATAATCCCCAAACTTGTTTGAAAGCATCTCGACCAGAAGTACCACCTGATGGAAACGGCATGACCACTTTTGATTCGTTGTAGCCTTAGCTGCCTCCTTTGTTGTTGTTGAAATCCAATTAACAGCATCAAAAGGGATGAGAATCCAATTGCTATTACCCTTATATCTCTCCAGAACCTTTAGATGTTTTGTTTTACCTTTGATACTCCATGATAAATCAAAAGACTTTGATTCCAGAAGAATCGTTGAAGAGAACCTCATCTGAAAAGTTTTAAAAAGTAGCAAAAGAAAAAAAGAATAAGAAAAACAATGACGAATGAGCCTCTACTAACCAATAAATCCCGGCCCCAAGGGGAAGGATCAAAGATCCGTCCTTGGACGGCGAAGAAGTTCAGTTAGCACACTGAATCAATCACAGGGATTGAAACGAGAAGGAGGCTGAGAACTCATGAAAAAAAAATAATCGCCATTGAAAGAGCTCCAGGAAGGCTTGAGCATGTAATTGACTTGTTTCTATGTGATACAGAGCCTCAAAGTAGTATTAGAATCAAAGGGATGACTTTTAACCCTCACTCTGTAAATTGGAAATACCAAGCTCCCAACGTTGGTCACAACTCTCTTGTACTTGACAACCGACTCATTGGATGACTTGAAAACAACTGAGAACGATGGGTAATTCAGATCGCCTGGACCTGCAGCCAATTTGTTTAACGAGCAATCCACCTTCCTATCTTTGACAAAGAGCGACATTTGTGTCTGATTGTAACCAAGGGAGCAAAGGAACGCTTCGTAATCACTTGGCTGGATGTCGTATACCAATCCCGGGTGTAAGGCTTTGTTGGGGTCAACATGTCCAGCACCATGTTGGAAAGGATTCGAGATGTTACCAGTAGCAAGATCAGTAATTTGATTTCCTGCATTATCTGTATCATAAGTTGTTGTCATCAGAGCAGACTTGATTGCAGCTGGACTCCACTTAGGATGAGCCTTCCGAAGCATTGCAGATACTCCGCTCACATGAGGGCACGCCATGGATGTTCCAGAAATTATATTGAAGGCGACCCGTCTTTTATCAACATCTGAAGTCTGAACCTGATGGACCAGCAACTCCAGTCCAAGCAGCCAAGATATTGACACCCGGTGCGATAACATCCGGTTTGAGAATTTCTGGTGTTATATGGTTAGGGCCACGACTTGAAAATGAAGCAACTTTAGGAGCTGAAGGAGAACATCCAATCACTGTTCCCCTGAATACAAATGAAGCAACTTGTTTTCCTGGTGTTCTAATATAGTCGACAATCTCAACCGTAGCTCCTGGAATCATAGGTGACTCAGCATCAATTCCATCACCGTCTTCCATCCAATTGGACGTAATCAATCCAACACCACCAGCTGTTTTGACAGCATTTCCTTGTTCTACGATATTACCAGGATCACAAAAAACAATCTTTCCTGCAGCTTGGGTTGAATTAAGCTTCCCGTTTACACAAAATGCGCTACCAATATCACCACCAACGACTAACTCTGTTTTGTTTGCAAGTGGCTTGCCGGAATATAATGAAACTCCAACAAAAATCCTATCGTCTCCTAGAATCACATCACAGGGATATTCTCTGTCGATTGTAGATGCTCCAAGTCTCCAACAGTTAGAATCCGAGGTGCCAGATGTTTGGCTGTGGAAGGACCAGGTCCTTCATTGCCTGCAGCGGCAGAAACTAGTACTCCTTTCTCCATAGCACCAAATGCTGCAACTGAAACAGGATTTTTATCATACGCAACTGCTAAATCGGGACCAATGGAATATGAAATTACATCAACTCCGTCGGCGACAGCTTGATCCTTGTGCGTCTGCAATAGTATCTGCATCAGCACATCCACTACTCCAGCATACCTTGTAAATAGCAATTCTGGCCTTTGTTGCCATTCCTTGTGCGTCTCCAACACCGTATTCATTGAATCCAGCGTTCTTAACAACATATCCAGCTGCGGTAGATGCTGTATGTGTACCTTGTCCAGATGTATCTCTTGGTGAATTCGTGTCTATCGTCTCGTTTAGAACAACTCCTTTGCTATAAGCTCGAGCACCAATTATCTTTTTGTTGCAAGATGTCTCTGGAAAATCCGTTGTAGTCTCACAGATACCTTTCCATTTCTCCGGTACAGGACTGGTTATACCCGAGTCGTTGAAGCTCTGACTTTCTTGCCAAACTCCGGTATCAATAACTCCAATAATGATGTCACTGGCGTAGTCTGAGTCAGGCCAGAGACCAGTATTATTATTCAGACCGAGAAAACTAGGAGTATGAGTTGTCTGGATTTTGTGAATTCTTTGAGGGAGTACCGATAGTATACCCGGGAAACTACGGAGAAAGGAGGCCTGAGATTGTGTGATTCGAGCGGCGAAACCATGGGTAACATGGTTGTATGTATAGATGATAACCTCTCGAGGATTAGACAACAAACAAAGATGAGCAGGAAAAGATTGAAGTGCTGAAGTATACCAATCTAGATGAGATGAAAATATGGATGGGTTGTCTAGTTTAGAGACAAACAATGTAAGTTTGTGGCTGTTCATCATTAAATGATGGTAACGATGATAGTGTTTGAGAAAAGGAAGAAGAAAGTAGAAGAGATAATAAACTGGTGAAGAAAGTTATGATAGATGGAGTAGTAGTACTTGTTAACCAAACAGCTACTAATCAGTCAACAGAAGGGTAACGGAAGAGTTCAGCAGATAAGTATAGCAAGACTAGTCTTCAGGCTATTAAGCCGCAGATAAGTATAACGAGTTCAGCAGATAACTCGTTCTCTTTTTGTTAGTAAGTCCCGTCAGAATCTGTAACAACTTGTAATAAGTTTTAGTATAAATAACATCTTAATCTCCACAATCAAACTTGTGGAAGATATTCACCAAATATCAAGTTTCAACTTGGTATCAGCCTAATCGATCCAAATCACGCTTCTTCTTCAAAAAAAACCCTATCATCCAAAACAATGACAACAACCAACAATCTTCGAAATATCCAAATACATCATCTTGTCACATTAAAACATACAGAAACAAATCATCTCCTATGGAAAACTCAATTCCAGCCTATTCTCAAAGGATATGGCCTAACAGGATTCATAGACGGAACAAAGGTGAAACCAGCCAGAACTCTTCCTGAAAGTGAAGAAATCAATCCAGATTTCATCGATTATGAAGCAACCGATCACTGCTAGTAGGATGGCTGAATTCTACTCTTACCCCTGAAGTACTTGGTGAAGTGGGTGGTCTCATGACTGCTAAAGAAGTCTGGGACAAATTGGAGCATCACTTTACACCAAAAACAAGGGCTCATCAGATGAGTCTTAAGAAGCAGTTGCATAATCTCCAGAAAGGTAACAAAACCCTAAAAGCTTTTTTATCAGAGGCTAAGTCTTTATTTTAACAACTTGCAGCATCAGGTTCTACTGTCACATCAGATGAGATGAAGCAGTATATAAGCAATGGCTTGAACCAGTCATATGATTCTATTGTTACATCCTTGAGCACCATTGATGATATGGACATCGATACGTTCAATGCGCATCTGCTAACATTTGATATGCGATTAGAACAACGGTTGGCTTTGTTACAACAACCACTAGCCAATGTAGCTGTCTCAAACTCAGCACCATCTGGAAGTAGGTCTGATCCACGGAGATATAACAATCAAGGAAATCAGTCCCAGTTCAACCATAATCAGTCTTACAGAAGAAACAACCATTCATCCTACCAGCGTAACAACAATCCACAGTACCAAGGAAACAACCAGGGAGGAGAAAAATGCCAAATCTGCAAAAATAAAAACCATCAGGCAGGACGGTGTTGGTTTCGCTATGATAAACCAAACAACAATCCGCAAAGTCAACCGGCTGCTTATATTGCCTTACCTGGTGGTCAAGCTGACAATCAGTGGGTGACTGATATGGGTGCAACACATCATATGACTGCTGATGTGAGAAACTTGACGATTCCACATGAATATGATGGAACTGAGCAAGTTCATGTTGGTAATGGTAATGCCTTGAACATTGCCAACATTGGCAATGCCTCTTTCATACATAATACAAGAGCTTTTCATTTAAACAACATTTACCATGTACCGCAGATAAAAACCAATCTTTTGTCGGTTTCTCAATTTTGTAAAGATAATGATGTGTTTTTTGAGTTTCACATCTTATTTTGTTGTGAAGGACAAGTGCAGGAACGCCTCTGCTACACGGACAGAATAGGAATGGGCTCTACTACTTTGATGGAGTTAACAACATCAGTAATCCAAATCAGGTTGCAGTCGTTTGTCTCCTCTTCCTTCCCACTTTGGCATCAGCGTTTTGGTCATCCCATGCTACGCACTGTCTCTAGGATTTGTCGTGAATTTTCCCTTCCTGTTTCCAATAAACAATTTGATTTTTGTCACTCTTGTCACATAAGCAAGAGTAGAAAGTTGCATTTTTCTGTTAGTTCAACTGTTTATGATAATCCCTCGAGCTTAATTGTTTAGACATTTGGGTCTCTCCTAATCTTTCAAGAAATGGTTTCAAATATTATATGCTTCTTATGGATGTGTTTTCTCACTACACTTGGGTTTTTCCTCTAGTACAACGTTCAGATGCACTACAAACCTTCATCCTTTTTCATAAGCAAATAGAGAATCTAACTGAGCATAAAATAAAAACCTTTCAATCTGATAATGCATTGGAGTATAAAAAGTTTACTGCATATCTTAATGATTCAGGAATCCAGCATATATTTTCTTTTCCTCCCACATTGCCACAAAATGGTCTTGCTGAACGTCGCATACGTCATGTCACTGAATCCGGCTTAGCTGTTTTGTTTCATGCTCACATGCCCACGTCTTTTTGGTCTGATGCTTTTACAATAGCGTGTTGTCTCATTAATAGGCTTCCAAAGTCCAACTCCGATATCACTACTCCATTGCAGTTACTTTTCAACAGAAAACCCAATTATTCTTTCTTAAAGGTTTTCGGCTGCTTGGCTTATCCATCTCTCAGGCAGTATAATTCCAATAAACTAGAACCACGGTCTTTTCCATGCGTGTTCATAGGGTATAGTACTGCACATAAGGGGTACTTATGTTTCCACAGACAAACTAATAGAATATATATATCTCGACATGTTCGCTTTGAAGAGAGTTCATTCCCATTCTTGTCCAGCCAGCAGAAGGTCCTCGAGCACTCAAAAGGTATACCTCCTTCCGATACTAGTGTTTTTCACTCACCACCCTTTAGACGTTGTGGTTTAACACCTCATCAGGAAGGCTCAGCTGCGCTATCACCAGCACAGTCTCCACTACCGACATCGTCATAAGGAGCTCAGCCAGCAATACCATCACCGTCCCAGTCTCCTGCTCTGTCATCTCCAGCACGATCTGCTTCGTCAGTTGGCACTACACAGCCTCTTAGCACCCCGGTTGACGATCAACCTTCTGATACGTCAGCTTCTTCGCATTCTACTCAGCCAACAACGCAACAAAACATTATCACCCATCCAATGGTGACACGTTCGAAGGATGGAATTTCTAAACCAATTCAAAAAATGTGCCTGATGACTTCTAAACATCCGTTACCAGATTCCAGCTTTATGGAACCAACTTGCTTCTCGATTGCTTCCAAAATTCCGGTATGGAGAGATGCCATGAATGTGCAAATAAATGGCTTGATTCGCAATGGAACATATTCATTGGTAAAATATGAAAATGGAATGAATGTCGTCGGTTGTAAGTGGGTATACAGGGTGAAGCAAAATCCAGACGGCAGCGTTGATCGGTGCAAACCACGCTTAGTAGCAAAGGGATTCAATCAGCAGGAAGGAATAGACTATGGAGAAACGTTCAGCCATGTCATCAAACCGTACGATGACGCTTTGGTTTTATCAATTGCGGTGATGAATGGTTGGCAACTACAACAGCTGGATGTCGAGAATGCCTTCCTCCATGGGCAGTTAGAAGAGGAAGTTTATATGAAGCAGCCGCCTGGGTATGTAGATCCTAACTATCCATATTACGTATGCAAGCTGCATAAATCTCTCTATGGCCTAAAACAGGCTCCTCGAGCTTGGTTTTCCAGGCTCGTGAGTTATTTACTTCGATTGGGTTTCAAGGCTTCCATTGCAGATAGCTCAGCTGTTTATTTTGCGCACTCTACTTTTGTGACGTATGTCTTGGTGTATGTAGACGACATAATAATCACCGGTTCAATTCGTCTCGGTGACAAAACTAATTTCGGATCTCTCGGGGCTGAGTTCGCTATCAAGGATTTAGGTGAATTATCTTTCTTCTTGGGCGTGGAGGTTCTCAAGCAAGATAAAGGCTTAATGCTTACGCAGAGGAAGTATGTCACTGATCTTCTTCGTAAGACTAAGATGGATGGAGCTAAACCTGTGTGCAGTCCCATGGCTCCAAGCTTAAGTATACGCAAACAGGGTACTGAGAGATTTTTAGATGCCACATTATACCGCAGTGTCGTTGGTGCTTTACAATATCTACATCTGACAAGGCCGGATATCTCAGTAGCCGTGAACAAGGTGTGCCAATTCATGCATGATCCTTATATAGAGCATTGGGAACTTGTCAAACGGATTCTACGTTATTTGAAACACACTGTCGATTATGGGCTTCATCTTCGACCTTCTCAAGACTACACTCTACATGCTTATTCGGATGCGGACTGGGCTAGCAGTTTAGATGATCGTCGGTCAACGAGTGGGTACTGTGTATATTTTGGTGGTAACATCATCTCCTGGAGTGCAAGAAAGGATAAGACGGTTTCTAAATCTAGTACAGAGGCGGAATATAGGGGTGTAGCCATTGCAACGTCAGAACTTATTTGGATACAATCATTACTTCATGAGCTTGGAATAAAAATATCAACACCTATCTTGTGGTGTGACAACTTAGGGGCAACATATCTCACAGCAAATCCTATTTTCCATGCTCGGATGAAACACATAGAGATTGATTATCACTTTGTCCGGGAGAGAGTTGCGAGTAAGCAGTTGCATGTTCGGTTCATCAGTTCCAAAGACCAAATTGCTGATATTTTCACCAAGGGTTTGGCTTCAACAAGGTTTAATTTTCTACGGACCAAGTTGCACGTTCACCATCTGCAGTACAACTTGAGGGGAGGTGTTAACCAAACAGCTACTAATCAGTCAACAGAAGGGTAACGGAAGAGTTCAGCAGATAAGTATAGCAAGACTAGTCTTCAGGCTATTAAGCCACAGATAAGTATAACGAGTTCAGCAGATAACTCGTTCTCTTTTTGTTAGTCAGTCCCATCAGAATCTGTAACAACTTGTAATAAGTTTTAGTATAAATAACATCTTAATCTCCACAATCAAACTTGTGGAAGATATTCACCAAATATCAAGTTTCAACTGTACTCGTGACTGAAGACATTGTTTGACGCTGCTTGTTATTCTTTTTCATCATCATGTGGTGGTGATTTATAGGAAATTTCTGAATCTGATGTTATTGGAATAATATTTTTAAATGGAATATTTATAAGGGAACATTATTTAAATACCCTTATCATCTTTACAAATATCCCTAGGTAAGAAAAAACCCAAACCCGGATTGTAAGATTACTAAAGAGCCCTTTAATAAATGCAAATAATCGTTGCCAGCCTGATTAAACGGACGACTATTTTCATTTCAACCCATTTCTTTCTCTCTCCCTCTCTCACAGTTCCAGAAGAAAAACTGGAAAAAAAAAGTATAAATCACCACTCAGAACTTCCAAAATCATCTGAAAAATGAAAGAAACTTAGTAGATCTGAAGTGTTTTTTGATTTAGAACAACAAATTCAACTAAAACCCGAAAGAAAAATCGATTTCATTAGATTTCACAGATGCAGTGAATATCAACAACAAAAAATCGAAGGTAAACATACTAATTTGTGTTTTTTGTATTTCGATTCAGTTTAATCTTCTTCTAAATTCTATTTTTTAGGGTTTCAGAAACGATTTTATTCATAAAAATTATTGAAAAAACCGATTTATATTTTCATCCATTACTGATTCATACTAATTTGCTTCGATTTCATGTTGCATGTGATGAAAATCAACAAAATCGACTGATTATGTTGGTGATAAAGAAATAGAAGTCTTCCGTTGGAATTAAGAAAGGTAAAAAAAAAACTTTTATCATTGATTTTGATTCATTTAGGGTTTTGAATTAGTAGTCTATTTTGTTTCTGATTCAATGAACAGTAGTTATTTAGGTTGTTGATTCAGTTATTGAAGCATAATTGTTTCATATATGATTTCTGCATCTTGTTTGAGGGTTTCATGGTTTGATGGTTTCTGCATCTTATTTGAGTGTTTGATGGTTTGATGATTTGTGCATCTTGTTTCATAAGGTATTTTACTACAGATTTTGGAGAAAACAACCTGTACTAGTTGCCTTCATATTTGGAGGAAACTTATGCAATTTGTTCCCATATTTGGAAATAACTGGTAGTAGTTGCCTTCATATTTTGAGCCAGTTGTGCATTTATGCCTTATAAGTTGAATACTAGTAATTGTTGTATGCCTAATAAATGCGATGGAAGACATCCTGAAGATATCTTGTACTATTTTTTACTGGACTTATGCTAGTTTTTCCCATTATGTTCTGAAATGAATCGTGCTTTTGGAAGCAACTGGTACTAGTTGCCGTCGTATTTTGGAGGCAACTTATGCTAGTTGTTCCCAGTTTTTGTTCGATGCTATTATATTTTGCTAGTTAGTTGACTTCATTTATAGATGCAACTTTTCCTTATTACTCTCATATGTGGAAGCAACTTTTCCTAGTTTAAGGTAGTTTATCTCAATAAGACAACTTAAGATAGTGAAGTCAGATTTTGGTAGTTCCTCCTATCAAGATTAGTTATCTCTATTGAGATTTCATGCTAACTATTTATATTCTCTGAAAAACACTAGTATGAATTTATTGGAGACAACATATACTAGTTACCTCCAGATTTGGAGACAACTTATACTAGTTGCCTCTATATTTGGAGACAACTTGGGCCAGTTGCCTCTATTATTTTTGATGTGTTTTTGGTATGCATTTTTCTTCCTTTTTGATGTGTTTTGTTATCGTATGTTTATTTGTGGTTAGACATTTTCTACTTACGGGGACTACCAAGTTGATGGTTACACTTTATAGTTTCCTTCAATATGGAACGCCACTAGTTTCATGGATTCCTAATTTTGGAAACAACTTGCTCAAGTTGTATGGAATTATTTAAACAACTGTGCAAGTTGCTTCCAACTTTGATTACAAATTGAACAAGTTGCCTCTAGTTTTGTATATCTTCTTACTTTCTCATTGTTGGTAACCTTATATGCCTTATACTTTGTTTTCTTGTAATTAGGTAATGCAATTTTTCACTGAATTGGCATGCTTATGTATCTATATGTTTTGGATACTTTAATGGTCTAAGCTAGTAAGACTGTTGTTTGATTCATAGTTTGATTCATATTATTTTTGTGTGTAAATCTAATTATGGTAAAGCTATCCATTTGGCATGAGGTGCACACCTAATAGTCTAGGCTCTCACTTATTATTGTGTTTCAAAATGAGCACTGCCAATAGCTCTATAATTCCTTAATATAATGGAATATACTTTGTGTGGAAATCTTTTACCTATTTATGGTTTCATTGTTGTTATTTCAGGAGAAATCATATAATTCCAATTGAAATTGAGTCACAAAAGATTACTTATTAAGTTACTGGTGCAATTAGTTATCAAGTTTTTTTTTACATTAGTTATTAAGTCACTGTAAAATTTATTTCAGGCTTCAGATTATTCTCACTTGAAGGTATCTCTTCTCCAAGGATCATTTCTACGATAAGTGTAGAACCGGATCTGAAAACAAACTTGCGTGGATAAATTACATTCATTAGTCACTGGAAATATATACCTAGGTTCACTGTTTATGAAACTGAGACATTGTATTTCTGTAAAAAAATTATCAAATTATTTTGTATTAGGAGTGTTTGAATCATTTGCATTATCTTTACTAGCTGAGTTCTTTTTTCCTCTAATTTTTGTAGGGGTCTTTTTTATAGTTAGAAGCAACTTGGTTGAAGCTGTCTCCAAAGATGGAAGTAGCTAGAACAAGTTGTCTCCAGTATTGGAAGCAACTTGGTGAAGTTGTTCCCAAAATCTGGAACATAAGAACTTGTGATATCTCATTCTCGAAGCAACTAGCAGAAGTTGTATCCGGTAGCGGAAGGAACTAGCATGAGTTATCTCCGGTAATGTAAACGAGCATAAGTTGATTCAAAAGGAAATCATTTTCCTTTGAAAAAGCATTTAACAACATAGCGTTTTTGATCATTCTTCAAAGGAGCTTGTGTTAACAGTAATCTCTGCAGCAACCATTTTAACCTGAAAAAAACTCAATAATTACAAGCGAAATTAGAAACTCACAATCAACGAAATAAGTAGGCAAAAAAAAAGCTACAAAACTTGAGGTAGCTAGTCAGCTACACAACTCCATATCATAAACATAATGAATCCGAATTAAAAACACTATTCATCAAGTCGACTCGAGTTAAACTTTGGCAGTGACACAAAAATATAAGCAACTAGCCAACATTGTCGCCAAAAATAATAAAAACATATACAAATTAATGAGTGAACCTGGCGTGAGTCGAACACACATCTTATGACACCATGTCAGTCGTGCTACCATTGCACCACAGATTCATCGTAACTATTCTAAGATGTATGTATAAAGATAATTTAACACACTTCTTAAAAACAAAGGCCAACTATCTCAAGTTTCCTTCGATTCTGGAATCAAATAGCTCAAGTTTCCTCCAAATCTGGAATCAACTGGCCCAAGTTTCCTCCAAAAGCGAAAGCAACTTTCTCAAGTTTTCTCCAAATATGGAATCAACCGAATCAAGTTGCCAGCAAAAATGAAAGAATAAAAAGGAGCAAACTAGGTAAAGTTAAACTATTGTTAATCAAATGGAGCTTGATCCATCATTTAACAAGCCTAACAGAATGTCATTCAGTTGACCCTAAAATAACAAATATACAACCCATATGTTATGTTATCAAACTACATAGATGTTCATGGTCTGTAACACATACATACCTAGTAATTTGAGAGCATCCAATACATGTCCATATTGTATCCCGCAACTACCCTCACCATGACTGCAATATCCACTACCATCATCACTACTGCTAACACAACAAACCACCTCTACTGCAATATCCACTACCACCATAATTTCTGTAAACAAACAAATTGGAAGCTCAATAATACTGTACATTCACCTAATCTCCACCAGTGCAACTGGCTATAACAGCAACTAAACATAACCATGTGCTTCCATTGCACCACAGATTCGTCGCAACTACTCTAAGATATATGCATAATATAATTTCAGATGCATGAATGGACCTAAAAACATTACCAAGTTTCCTACGAATATGGAATCAACTAGTTCAAGTACCTCAAGTTACCTTCACATACGAAATCAACTAGATCAGGTTGCCTCCAAAAGTGAAAGCAACTTTCTCAAGTTGACCCCAAAATCTAGAACCATTTTTGAACACGGATAATAACATATAGCAACAACTTTCAATGGTGCTCGCTGGCAATTTTAAAGTGATACTCACTCAACCCAAGATCACCATAAAAAAACATTATAGTAGAATCCAGCACAAACAACACTAATATTTAATAAAAACTGACCCGCTCAAACTGGGTAATTAACTACAACATCATATCCATATACATGGTAAGTCCTGTGATGACTACCAAAATATTTGTCCATCTAAGCTGATAACTAAACCATTATTTTATAAATTCTAACAACAAAAAAACGAAAATTAGAAAAATGACATCCAAGTTAACATTACTTACTTAAATGTACGTATCTCGCAGTTGGGACACTCATTTGAGGAAGAAACATTAATTAATGGAAAGAGGAGATATCATCTTTAAACACACAGAATTCTCTTCCTGTTTATTCAACCCCGTCTGCGTTTCTATCTCTCTTTGTATAAAGAAAATGGTGATGAGGGAGTTGAACTAGTAAAACAATTTCGTACAAGTGTACAAATAACAGAATGGCAGCTGACATCAAACTGCACAAGTAGTTCTTCTCATGTCAAAACCAACATCCCCCTCTTCCAAATTATAGTATGCACACAAACACGCACTCTCATTCTCACACTACCAGTAGTACTACGTACACCTACTTATTTTTCTCAAAACATTATTTGTTTATCTGCATCTAATTGTGGTTTTTTAATTATTTCTTTCTTTTAATCTATACATTAATGGTATACATGAATGAAAAATTCAGATGCCATACTTACCTGGGATCTGGTAATCCAATAAAGCAGCAGCGTGTAAGCTCATTGTCCTGATTATCCTGGATTCAAGAATAAAAAACAATAACATTATCATACAATACCACCACCATAGCCAACAACAAACAATTATATCTCGTACCAATTAAACATTTTGCATCTTCCACCATCTCAACTACCACTTTATTGTTGCTCTTACACTAACAACATCAATGATGTTATCACCAACACTACACCCTCACTACTACAAAAAAAAATTAACCACCGTCACTTCAACTACAAACAACATCCACCAACACCATCAGGACAAGCACCAACACTTGTGCTGCAGCAACCACCACCATATCCATTGCTGCAACTACACCTTCTACCATCACCACCATAACAACATCTACTACCAGTCTACCACCATTACAACACCAGTAAACAAAAAATTAACAAAATTATTACCATTAAACACTTGAAACACGATCATATATAAATTATCAAAGATTAAAACTAATTTTGCTAAAAATTATTGAATCAAAATCATAAAAAAAAATGTAATAAACCCCTTAAATTATTTTTTTATGAGTCAAAATAATCAATTACTCGAATATATTATCGATTTAAAGAAGAATGAAATCCAAAATTAGGGTTCGAAAAGAGAATCAGAACCAAGTACGTTCAAGATTTGGAACTTCATACACAAATCAGTTGAAATCGAAATGAATATAATGTTTCTGATGCTCGATATTAGGTTTGGTGATTAATTTCTTGCTGGTTTATCACCGAATTTAAGTTTTTTAGTTGAATCAACAGAAAATCGATCTAAACCGATTGATTAGGTGGTGTAGAAACGGTAGTGCTATTTGTTGTAATGATGATGGATATGGATGTGGTGGCGCTAGTGGTGTTGGTTGTGGTGATGGCGATAGAGATGTTGGTGGTACTGGTAACATCAATGGAGACTAGCGTCTCGACTGGTTCCTGAGAGAAGAAGAAGAGGAGGAAGGTTAAGAAAAGTTGAGGTTAAAATCGGCATCAACATCCTGGGGGATATTAAGCCCGTTGTAAAATTTCCCCTGAAGGGTGTTCTTGCAAAGCCCATGAATACTAGGGGCATATATAACATTCCCACTATTTATAATGCATTGTGATCAACATGCATGTTAATACATTCAAATATCACAGGTCACCAAGAGATTACTTTGTCGTTACAACCTTAGCACTACTTAAACATGATCAAATATTGATGAAGTTCCAGATGTTCGCCGGCCCACTTATCTCCAACGTGATTCTATCAAGCGACAATGGTTGATAATATCAACTTGATATCAATGACATGTAAATAATTTTTTATAGGGTAATGGCACTATAGGAAAAATATACATCTACAACTGGGTTTTACAACACTTTGCTAAACATTGTAGAAAGTCCTATGTTTTACAACTGGTTTCAAAGGAAGAGTTGTCGTATATCATCACTACCAACCCTTAGGAACAAGGGGTTGCACTAAGAAAATAAACGACAACTCCTTAAGAAAAAGAGTTGTGACGACATTTATCTATAACAACTCTGTTCCATAAATGTAGTGACTAAGCCTATCGCAATGTTTACAAGAGTTGTTGAAGAACACCAAAATATGATGATGAAAAAACGACAACTCCTTAAGAAAAAGAGTTGTGACGACATTTAGCTATAACAACTCTGTTCCATAAATGTAGTGACTACGCCTATCGCAATGTTTACAAGAGTTGTTGAAGAACACCAAAATTTGATGATGAAAAATAGACAACTCCTTAAAAAAAAGAGTTGTGACGATATTTAGCTATAACAACTCTGTTCCATAAATGTAGTGACTAAGCCTATCCCAAGTTTTACAAGAGTTGTTAAAGAACACCAAAATATGATGATGAAAAATAATGTTAGAGGGGAGATTCGAACATGAACCTATTGCATGGAAGCTAGCTCAACAACCATCCTTACAATTCACAAGTTTTGATTTTTTGTGTTTTTTTTAATAAAAACCTATAACAACACTTATAAGAGTTGTTGAACACTACACCAAAATCAGGATTTTATTAGCGTTACCTGTCACAGTTTATGGAGATTGTGAAAATGACCAGACTACCCTTATCAGAAATAAGTAAAGTAAATATTTCAGACTATGAAAATGACCACACTACCCTTATTTCCAAGAAGGGTAATATGGTTATTTTCACAGTCATTAATATTTACTTTACTTATATCTGATAAGGGTAGTCGGGTCATTTTCACAATCTCCATAATATTTATTGCACAAATTTCCATGTAGGGTAATATGGTCATTTTCACTATCTGTAATATTTACTTTACTCATTTCAGAAAAGGGTAGTTTGGTAATTTTCACAGTCTCCATAATATTTATTACCTTTATTTCTAGTAAGGGTAATATGGTCATTTTAACAATTTATAATATTTAGTTTACTTATTTTCCGATAAGGGTAGTCTGGTCATTTTCATAGTCTTCATAATATTTATTACATTAATTTCCAAGAAAGGTAATATGGTCATTTTCACAATCAGCAATATTTACTTTACTTATTTCCGATAAGGGTAGTTTGAAGGGAGGGAGCATATATATACGAAGCAGATGTAGATCAAATATGCACAAGCTAAGACCAAGGCAGATTTTAAGTTGTCCAATATAGCAATCATAACAACTGACATATGTCCCTTTTTATCTCCTACTTTATCCAGGCTTGAGACCGGCAATGAAATGATATATCATTTACATTGGCAGAGCTAAAAATGGGTATTTACTCATAACAAACATTATAAAGGTAACCGAGCTAGCATTTTATAAATTAAGCACCCAAATGGAGCTGTTAACTGTCTAGTTTTCAAGAACAATTAATACTAGTGTTCTTAAAGGAAATACAACAAGAGCGACACTAACAATAAAAGTTCAATACAATAAAAACAATACACTATACTGACTTAACTTGTGAACTTGCTTCTCTTTTTCTTTTTGTTGTTATTCTTTGTCGGAACCACTATGATATATTCACCATCTTCTCTTAAGTAGCTCTCGCTCTCATCATCCATTTGGAAACCAAGAGTTGAAGTATCCACTGGTTGGAAATTTGTATCATGCTTTTCATTGTATTCCTCTAATTCATAGAAACCCCTAGGTGGTGGTTTCACCATCACATACCAGTTGGATGTATTAGACTCTCGAGAATAGAAAACTTGTCGCGCTTTTGTTGCTAAAATGATTTGATCGTTATAGTATTGGTTCTTATGCTGCTTTAAATTGACTAATGTAAAGCCATCTTCTACCTTCACACCAAAACTTGTGTGATCCCAATCACATTTGAATATTGGAATTTGAAACATATGATTGTAGTCCAACAATAGAATTTCTTCTAAAACATCGTAGAACCCACTAGTTTCTGACCGTCCTGCAACTAAGGTTTTTGTTTCAATGGAAACTCCACTGTTTTGTGTGACTCTCTTAACATCCTTCGTAATAAACCTAGACCCATTTATTAGCAATCCTTTATATGATACGCAGTTTTATAACGGCCCATATGACAACCATTCTACCGTGTTTGATACTGACATGCCTTGTTCAATTTGTATCTTAACCTGCAAATGTATAATCTCATGACATAAGAATTTAACTATATTTTCTATCTAAGCATGAGAAGTTATATTTATAGTGATGTTGTGCCTAACATGGATTGTTCCAAGTGAAATAATGAAAGAGAATCACGTATTTGCGTTTTCAGTAGTAGTTTTCTATAGCAGCAAAATGTCAAAGTGTTTAAACTATACTAAGCTTCATAATCTGACTAAGAGTTGACTAAATGTACCTTTTGTTGAAACCAATCTGCAAATGTGTCAGACTGTATGGAGTTGAGTTGGTCTTCACTGGTAATTTCCCTCCCAACAGAAGATTTTATCTCGGCCATATGCATTCTAAGACAAAAGTAAAATTAAAAAATGAAGTACTAACTGACATACCATTTTTAATGAACATTAATTTCATACTTACATCATATATGAGTCAATTTCGGGTTTGTTAAAAATCACATATCTGTGAGCTATCTTTAACTTCTCACTATCCATACGCACTTGGACACCTTTAGAAAGAGGATGTGCTGCCGGTGTGGAACCATTTTTAATGTTTTCGTTACGCATTTTCTTTACTCTTGTTTCAACTGCTTGGACCTTACGAATATCAAAATACCTAACACACTCCATTCCAAGATAACACTCGGCTATACAAGCTTCAGGTTGTGCATAATTCTTTACATATTCTTTGAATATCTTCATATACCTAGGAAAGTCGCGTTTGCAATTAGTATCTCTAAGCTACAAAGGGCATAACTTTCTACATGAAACAAAAATAACAGACATAATATAAAATAAATTGGCATACCTTTCAAATGGATACATCCAACGATATTGTACAAGTCCACATAATCGTACTTATCGAGCTAGAAGAATTGTCAAGTGCACCATGACATCAAAAAATGACGGAGGGAAGTACCTCTCCAACATACACAAAGTCTCAGCAACTTCTACTTCAATTTCTACTAATCTCTGGAGATCAACTGCCCTTTGGCATATTTCGTGAAAATAAGAACATAACCTGAAAATTGCCTCCCTTGGCCCTACAGGTAAAAGTCCTTGCAAAGCAACGGGTAATATTTGTTGCATAATAGCATGGTAATCGTGATCCTTAAGAACACCTAAGCAACCATCTATCGAGAAATGCTTTCAAAGATCAGAACTATAACCATATGGAACCTTCAAATTTCTCATCCTATTATAAAATATAGCCTTTTCCTTGTCGTTTAAACAGTATGGTGCTGGTGGAAGGATCGTTTTGCCATTTATCTCTTTTGGATGCAATTCTGGTCTTATTCCCATACTCTTCAGATCATTGCGGGACTTTAGAACATCTTTTGTTTTGGACTTTATATTCAATATGGTACCAGTGATACTCTCGCAAACATTTTTTCTGTATGTATAACATCAATATTGTGCCGTAGTAATAAATCCTAGGAAGATGGAAAAAACTTAACATTAGTAATTAATTCTATAAAGAAATAAAACATCAGACATTTAATATATGTGAAAGTTATAATGTCATGTTGTTGAATCTTAGGTAAGTATATATGTATAAATGAAGATAACAGCTAAGATTCAAATCCAGTCATCATCGACTACTATTGTTTGCAAGAATAGTATCCAATTAATTTAGTTTACGTGACCAAGACTGTGTGCCATTTAGATTGCATTTGTTGATAATGTGAAGTTTAGAGGCTAATTAACACGGTGCAAAGCAAAAGAACCCATAGCTAAATATTAACAAGTAAGTTGAAGTTATGGAACTAACCTTCCAGTAAGGCAAGTCGAAGAATATTGACCGTTTGTTAAACAACCTAAGTTCAGTTTCCTCATCATTTGCATCAGAAATAGCCGCATCATCAAAAACAGCCCTTTTCCGCTTCGCACATTTAGAATTACCCACGTTTGCACTTGCTGCCACACTACTATTTCCCTTATTCTTCTTCTTTTGCTCTTTCTTTTTCCTTATCTCCTCCTCATTCTTCTCCGCTTTCCCAAAATCATTTGTAATACTATTCTGACATTCAAGTGCCGCCTCACGGACATAACGGTGGCTTTTCCTTCTCTCAATCTCTCCATTAAACCAGTCTTTTTCTCGTAGAAGAGGATGATTATGATGAAGAAATCTCCTATGATTCAAGTAGACAGTTTTACGACTAAATGGCAACCAGTTTGAAAGTGTATTTTCACCGCAAAGAGGACAGGATTCCTTCCCTTTATATGTACATCCAGATAGATTACCATATGCATGGAAATCGTTTATTGTCCACATTAATAATTCCTTCAAGTTAAAATCCGTTTTAGTAAACGAATCATATACCTGCACGCCTTTCTCCCACAACTCGATAAGATCATCAATCAAGGGATGCAAGTATACATCAATGTCCTTACCCGGTTGTTTTTTTCATGGAATCAGCATGCCCAGAATTATGTTGTCACCTTGCATACACAACTGAGGGGTCAAATTATTAACCACGACCATCACTGGCCAACAACTTTGGGTTGGGAAAAGAACACCAAATGGATTAAATCCATCAGCAGCAAGCCCAAGACGCAAATTACGGGGATCTGAATCAAACTCGGGATACTTTCTGTCTATGTGCTTCCAAAACGAAGAATATGTTGGATGACGCATCTTCCCATCCTTACTCTTGTTCGTCGCGTGCCATATCAACTGCTCCGCCAGCTCTTCTGATTGAAACAATCTCCTCAATCTCGGTACAATGGGGAAGTACCTAAGCACCTTCACTGGTATCTTATTTTTCGGCTTGTCTATCATGTCAGCGTCTTCCATGTTAGATGTGTCTGCCTTCCACCTAGAATAATGACATTTAGGACACTCATCTGCATCTTTCAAATATTTTCTAAAAAAACAACAATCAATAACACAAGCATGTATTTTCTGGTAAGTCAATTGATAAGATTTCAGCAACTTCTTCACTTCATATGTTGAGCAAGGAAGACAATGATCTGGCGGCAACAAGGAACCAATTGTCTTGAGAAGAAAAACGAAAAGTAGAAAAATGACATCCAAGTTAACATTACTTACTTAAATGTACGTATCTCGCAGTTGGGACACTCATTTGAGGAAGAAACATTAATTAATGGAAAGAGGAGATATCATCTTTAAACACACAGAATTCTCTTCCTGTTTATTCAACCCCGTCTGCGTCTCTATCTCTCTTTGTATAAAGAAAATGGTGATGAGGGAGTTGAACTAGTAAAACAATTTCGTACAAGTGTACAAATAACAGAATGGCAACTGACATCAAACTGCACAGGTAGTTCTTCTCATGTCAAAACCAACATCCCCATCTTCTAAATTATAGTATGCACATAAACACGCACTCTCATTCTCACACTACCAGTAGTACTACGTACACCTACTTATTTTTCTCAAAACATTATTTGTTTATCTGCATCTAATTGTGGTTTTTTAATTATTTCTTTCTTTTAATTTATACATTAATGGTATACATGAATGAAAAATTCAGGATGCCATACTTACTGGGATCTGGATCTAAAGCAGCAGCGTGTAATTATCCTGGATTCAAGAATAAAAAACAATAACATTATCATACAATACCACCACCATAGCCAACAACAAACAATTATATCTCGTACCAATTAAACATTTTGAATCTGCCACCATCTCAACTACCACTTTATTGTTGCTCTTACACTAACAACATCAATGATGTTATCACCAACACTACACCCTCACTACTACAAAAAAAAATTAACCACCGTCACTTCAACTACAAACAACATCCACCAACACCATCAGGACAAGCACCAAAACTTGTGCTGCAGCAACCACCACCACATCCATTGCTGCAACTACACCTTCTACCATCACCACCATAACAACATCTACTACCAGTCTACCACCATTACAACACCAGTAAACAAAAAATTAACAAAATTATTACCATTAAACACTTGAAACACGATCATATATAAATTATTAAAGATTAAAACTAATTTTGCTAAAAATTATTGAATCAAAATCATAAAAAAAAATGTAATAAACCCCTTAAATTATTTTTTTATGAGTCAAAATAATCAATTACTCGAATATATTATCGATTTAAAGAAGAATGAAATCCAAAATTAGGGTTCGAAAAGAGAATCGGAACCAAGTACGTTCAAGATTTGGAACTTCATACATAAATCAGTTGATATCGAAATGAATATAATGTTTCTGATGCTCGATATTAGGTTTGGAGATTAATTTATCGCTGGTTTATCACCGAATTTAAGTTTTTTAGTTGAATCAACTGAAAATCGATCTAAACCGATTGATTAGGAGGTGTATAAACGGTAGTGATGTTTTTTGTAATGATGATGGATATGGATGTGGTGGCGCTAGTGGTGTTGGTTGTGGTGATGGCGATAGAGATGTTGGTGGTACTGGTAACATCAATGGAGACTAGCGTCTCGACTGGTTCCTGAGAGAAGAAGAAGAGGAGGAAGGTTAAGAAAAGTTGAGGTTAAAATCGGCATCAACATCTTGGGGGATATTAAGCCCGTTGTAAAATTTCCCCTGAAGGGTGTTCTTGCAAAGCCCATGAATACTAGGGGCATATATAACATTCCCACTATTTATAATGCATTGTGATCAACATGCATGTTAATACATTCAAATATCACAGGTCACCAAGAGATTACTTTGTCGTTACAACCTTAGCACTACTTAAACATGATCAAAAATTGATGAAGTTCCAGATGTTGTACGCCCACTTATCTCCAACGTGATTCTGTCAAGCGACAATGGTTGATAATATCAACTTGATATCAATGACATGTAAATAATTTTTTATAGGGTAATGGCACTATAGGAAAAATATACATCTACAACTGGGTTTTACAACACTTTGCTAAACATTGTAGAAAGTCCTATGTTTTACAACTGGTTTCAAAGGAAGAGTTGTCGTATATCATCACTACCAACCCTTAGGAACAAGGGGTTGCACTAAGAAAATAAACGACAACTCCTTAAGAAAAAGAGTTGTGACGACATTTATCTATAACAACTTTGTTCCATAAATGTAGTGACTAAGCCTATCGCAATGTTTACAAGAGTTGTTGAAGAACACCAAAATATGATGATGAAAAAACGACAACTCCTTAAGAAAAAGAGTTATGACGACATTTAGCTATAACAACTCTGTTCCATAAATGTAGTGACTACGCCTATCGCAATGTTTACAAGAGTTGTTGAAGAACACCAAAATTTGATGATGAAAAATAGACAACTCCTTAAAAAAAAGAGTTGTGACGATATTTAGCTATAACAACTCTGTTCCATAAATGTAGTGACTAAGCCTATCCCAATTTTTACAAGAGTTGTTAAAGAACACCAAAATATGATGATGAAAAATAATGTTAGAGGGGAGATTCGAACATGAACCTATTGCATGGAAGCTAGCTCAACAACCATCCTTACAATTCACAAGTTTTGATTTTTTGTGTTTTTTTTTTAATAAAAACCTATAACAACACTTATAAGAGTTGTTGAACACTACACCAAAATCGTGGATTTTATTAGCGTTACTGTCTGGTTTATGGAGATTGTGAAAATGACCAGACTACCCTTATCAGAAATAAGTAAAGTAAATATTACCGATTGTGAAAATGACCATATTACCCTTATTTCCAATAAGGGTAATATAGTCATTTTCACAATCGGTAATATTTACTTTACTTATATCTGATAAGGGTAGTCGGGTCATTTTCATAATCTCCATAATATTTATTGCACAAATTTCCATGTAGGGTAATATGGTCATTTTCACTATCTGTAATATTTACTTTACTCATTTCAGAAAAAGGTAGTTTGGTAATTTTCACAGTCTCCATAATATTTATTACCTTTATTTCTAGTAAGGGTAATATGGTCATTTTAACAATTTATAATATTTAGTTTACTTATTTTACGATAAGGGTAGTCTGGTCATTTTCATAGTCTTCATAATATTTATTACATTAATTTCCAAGAAAGGTAATATGGTCATTTTCACTATCAGCAATATTTACTTTACTTATTTCTGATAAGGGTAGTTTGAATGGAGGGAGCATATATATACGAAGCAGATGTAGAGCAAATATGCACAAGCTAAGACCAAGGAAGATTTTAAGTTGGCCAATATAGCAATCATAACAACTGACATATGTCCCTTTTTCTCTCCTACTTTATCCAGGCTTGAGACCGGCAATGAAATGATATATCATTTACATTGGCAGAGCTAAAAATGGGTGTTTACTCATAAAAAACATTATAAAGGTAACCGAGCTAGCATTTTATAAATTAAGCACCCAAATGGAGCTATTAACTGTCTAGTTTTCAAGAACAATTAATACTAGTTTTCTTAAAGGAAATACAACAAGAGCGACTCTAACAATAAAAGTTCAATACAGTAAAAACAATACACTATACTGACTTAACTTGTGAACTTGCTTCTCTTTTTCTTTTTGTTCTTCTTCTTTGTCGGAACCACTATGATATATTCACCATTTTCTCTTAAGTAGCTCTCGCTCTCATCATCCATTTGGAAACCAAGAGTTGAAGTATCCACTGGTTGGCAATTTGTATCATGTTTTTCATTGTATTCCTCTAATTCATAGAAACCCCTAGGTGGTGGTTTCACCATCACATACCAGTTGGATGTATTAGACTCTCGAGAATAGAAAACTTGTCGCGCTTGTGTTGCTAAAATGATTTGATCGTTATAGTATTGGTTCTTATGGTGCTTTAAATTGACTAATGTAAAGCCATCTTCTACCTTCACACCAAAACTGGTGTGAGCCCAATCACATTTGAATATTGGAATTTGAAACATATGATTGTAGTCCAACAATAGAATTTCTTCTAAAACATCGTAGAACCCACTAGTTTCTGACCGTCCTGCAACTAAGGTTGTTGATTCAATGGAAACTCCACTGTTTTGTGTGACTCTCTTAACATCCTTCGTAATAAACCTAGACCCATTTATTAGCAATCCTTTATAAGATACGCAGTTTTATAACGGCCCATATGACAACCATTCTACCGTGTTTGATACTGACATGCCTTGTTCAATTTGTATCTTAACCTGCAAATGTATAATCTCATGACATAAGAATGTAACTATATTTTCTATCTAAGCATGAGAAGTTATATTTATAGTGATGTTGTGCCTAACATGGATTGTTCCAAGTGAAAGAATGAAACAGAATCACACGTATTTGCGTTTTCAGTAGTAGTTTTCTATAACAGCAAAATGTCAAAGTGTTTAAACTATACTAAGCTTCATAATCTGACTAAGAGTCGACTAAACGTACCTTTTGTTGAAACCAATCTGCAAATGTGTCAGACTGTATGGAGTTGAGTTGGTCTTCACTGGCAATTTCCCTCCCAACAGAAGATTTTATCTCGGCCATATGCATTCTAAGACAAAAGTAAAATTAAAAAATGAAGTACTAACTGACATACCATTTTTAATGAACATTAATGTCATACTTACATCATATATGAGTCAATTTCGGGTTTGTTAAAAAGCACATATCTGTGAGCTATCTTTAACTTCTCACTATCCATACGCACTTGGACACCTTTAGAAAGAGGATGTGCTGCCGGTGTGGAACCATTTTTAATGTTTTCGTTACGCCTTTTCTGTACTCTTGTTTCAACTGCTTGGACCTTACGAATATCAAAATACCTAACACACTCCATTCCAAGATAACACTCGGCTATACAAGCTTCAGGTTGTGCATAATTCTTTACATATTCTTTGAATATCTTCATATACCTAGGAAAGTCGCGTCTGCAATTAGTATCTCTAAGCTACAAAGGGCATAACTTTCTACATGAAACAAAAATAACAGACATAATATAAAATAAATTGGCATACCTTTCAAATGGATACATCCAACGATATTGTCATGTGTCCACATAATCGTACTTATCGAGCTAGGAGAATTGTCAAGTGCACCATGACATCAAAAAATGACGGAGGGAAGTACCTCTCCAACATACACAAAGTCTCAGCAACTTCTACTTCAATTTCTACTAATCTCTGGAGATCAACTGCCCTTTGGCATATTTCGTGAAAATAAGAACATAACCTGAAAATTGCCTCCCTTGGCCCTACAGGTAAAAGTCCTTGCAAAGCAACGGGTAATATTTGTTGCATAATAGCATGGTAATCGTGATCCTTAAGAACACCTAAGCAACCATCTATCGAGAAATGCTTTCTAAGATCAGTACTATAACCATATGGAACCTTCAAATTTCTCATCCTATTATAAAATATAGCATTTTCCTTGTCGTTTAAACAATATGGTGCTGGTGGAAGGATCGTTTTGCCATTTATCTCTTTTGGATGCAATTCTGGTCTTATTCCCATACTCTTCAGATCATTGCGGGACTTTAGACCATCTTTTGTTTTGGACTTTATATTCAATATGGTACCAGTGATACTCTATAAACATTTTTTTTGTATGTATAACATCAATATTGTGCCGTAGTAATAAATCCTAGGAAGATGGAAAAAACTTAACATTAGTAATTAATTCTATAAAGAAATAAAACATCAGACATTTAATCTATGTGAAAGTTATAATGTCATGTTGTTGAATCTTAGGTAAGTATATATGTCTAAATGAAGATAGCAGCTAAGATTCAAATCCAGTCATCATCGACTACTATTGTTTGCAAGAATAGTATCCAATTAATTTAGTTTACGTGACCAAGACTGTGTGCCATTTAGATTGCATTTGTTGATAATGTGAAGTTTAGAGGCTAATTAACATGGTGCAAAGCAAAAGAACCCATAGCTAAATATTAACAAATAAGTTGAAGTTATGGAACTAACCTTCCAGTAAGGAAAGTCGAAGAATATCGACCGTTTGTTAAACACCCGAAGTTCAGTTTCCTCATCATTTGCATCATAAATAGCCGCATCAGCAAAAACAGCCCTTTTTCGCTTCGCACATTTAGAATTACCCACGTTTGCACTTGCTTCCACACTACTCTTTCCCTTATTCTTCTTCTTTTGCTCTTTCTTTTTCCTTATCTCCTCCTCATTCTTCTCCGCTTTCCCAAAATCATTTGTAATACTATTCTGACATTCAAGTGCCGCCTCACCAGACATAACAGGTGGCTTTTCCTTCCTCTCAATCTCTCCATTAAACCAGTCTTTTTTCTGCCGAAGAGGATGATTATGATGAAGAAATCTCCTATGATTCAAGTAGACAGTTTTACGACTAATTGGCAACCAGTTTGAAAGTGTATTTTCACCGCAAAGAGGACAGGATTCCTTCCCTTTATATGTACATCCAGATAGATTACCATATGCAGGGAAATCGTTTATTTTCCACATTAATAATGCCTTCAAGTTAAAATCCGTTTTAGTAAACGAATCATATACCTGCACGCCTTTCTCCCACAACTCAATAAGATCATCAATCAAGGGCTGCAAGTATACATCAATGTCCTTAACCGGTTGTTTTTTTCCTGGAATCAGCATGCTCAGAATTATGTTGTCACCTTGCATACACAACTGAGGGGTCAAATTATTAACCACGACCATCACTAGACAACAACTTTGGGTTGGGAAAAGATCACCAAATGGATTAAATCCATCAACAGCAAGCCCAAGACGCAAATTACAGGGATCTGAATCAAACTCGGGATACTCTTTGTCTATGTGCTTCCAAGACAAAGAATCTGTTGGATGACGCATCTTCCCATCCTTACTCTTGTTCGTCGCGTGCCATATCAACTGCTCCGCCAGCTCTGCTGATTGAAACAATCTCCTCAATCTCGGTACAATGGGGAAGTACCTAAGCACCTTCACTGGTATCTTATTTTGCGGCTTGTCTATCATGTCAGCGTCGTCCATGTTAGATGTGTCTGCCTTCCACCTAGAATAATGACATTTAGGACACTCGTCTGCATCTTTCAAATCTTTTCTAAACAAACAACAATCATTAACAAAAGCATGTATTTTCTGGTAAGTCAATTGATAAGATTTCAGCAACTTCTTCACTTCATATGTTGAGCAAGGAAGACAATGATCTGGCGGCAACAAGGAACCAATTGTCTTGAGAAGTTCGTCAAAAGATTTCCTAGATAAACCATTTACTGTCTTGTGTCTATATAATTCAACGGTGATGGATAACTTTGTGTGTGTTTTACAATTAGGATATAACGGTGTGTCCGCCTCTTACACATAATTTTCCAACCCCTCGTCTTGCATAGGTTCATGTCCCTGTCCGATATGTGCATCAGCTTCAACATCAACATCAGCATCTACATGATATGAACCCCTTGTTTCTCCCTCTTGGTGTACATCAGTAGAAGTGTGTATAGTCTCCCCGTGAAAAACACACTCACTGTATGTAGGATCCATACCTCGTTTCAGCAAGTGAAGATGCACTTCTTTCGGAGGAAGTGGGAAAGCGAGATTCTTACAGTCAACACAAGGACAACTGAACTCAGAAGGATTTCCAAGTCTCTGACAAACAGTATCTATGAAATTATTCAAGGCCTCCTGATATGGAAGATCATCCCTACATGAAATAACGACGAAATAATTAATAACAGAATAATGCAATACAAGAGGGAAAACCAATGTAAAGAATGTAATATTCTACAACGAACAACATATTAACCTTGGCCAATAAACCCAATCTTTATTCATCATTTTTAATGACTTGAATCTGGAAATGTATTCAGTTATTCGATCCATTTAAAAAAAAAAGCCTTTCAATTTCTTTTCTCAACCAACACTAGAGCCACTTCTTTGGTTGGAATGTTGATTTTAATAAAGATTAAAGGCACCTGGCACAATCAAAATATGATAACCAGCATAAGTAACCACAATGGATTAACAAATCATAAGCCGTAACTTAAAAATTTTCCTTTTTTTTAACTTACAAACTTGGAGTTACATATTGTAAGATATTTACATATACAAAAAGGGGGATTCAGAATACATATTACAGAGTGAGGTACTGATATGCATATTTAGCTAGCATATAACATCCACCTTGTTTCGTTTTTTATGTAGATAGATACATTCCCAGTGAGGCAAAGCCTGGAGAAGATATTTATAGTCCAAATTAATGCTTCAGTTACTCCATAAGACCTTATTTATAGCAGTAGTTACTGACCAATTAAGTGAAGTCATTTATCTTTAACTCCTTGCACCAATTAGGAGCTTCCAGCGACTCTATGGCATCTGCATATATATTCAGTGTTCAAGACTAGGACGGTGAAGGATCTGGTAGCATAGTAGGCACGCACCTGTAGAATCAAAGATTAGTATTCCCACTCCAACAATTCCGAGATGCAAATAATTTTCATCATGAAGTGCAGAACAACATGGCCGAGTTAAGAACAACATGGCAGAGTTAAGAACAACATGGAAGATCCCCGTAGGCTAATTTTTCACCAAAATCTAAATAGTTAACTGCATTACAAGTCATGTATTCGTGCAGATGGGAGAAATAAGTCATATACTATGCGCACTGACTTATGAAGTGCAAAACAACATGGCAGAGTACTTGGGAGAAATGAGATGGGAAGAACAAACTTAACCAAAAATAATATGAAGTGCAGAGTACTTTGGCAAAATGAGATGCAGAGTACTTATGAAGTGCATAAAAACAACGTTCAATCAAGCAAAAAGATGGGAAGAACAAACTTAACCAAATGAGATGAATGCCAAAAGTAGACAGTAAGAATATGGGCGAAAATTCCGCAGAAACACATCAAACCAACCAGCAATGTCGAGGCTCCATAGGATTCATTAAAAGTCAGAATGAAGAGCTTTGCCCCAATTTAAAAACTAGAAAGAACTATCTTTCATAATCATTTGAAAAATCTGAATTCCGAGTTTAAATGGTTGGTCAAATGTGCACGAAAAATTGGTCGCAGAACTGCGAACCTACAGTTTTAAGAGAGTTAGTGGTGCTGGTACAAGTATGCCTTAGCACCACTAACTCTCTGATGATGAACTAAAATAAGCCCCATTTATTAGTATTCACAACACTAACTATGAAAATCAGGGAAAGTTTAACAAAATATGATTCAAATAAGACACACAGCTGTAGAAAAGAAAATAGACTGAACTGAATTCAAACAAGAGATATTTTGTAAAAGGGTCGCATGTTTATTGGATAATTAGGGTCTGGGTCGTGAAACATGTAGTTGATGCATTTGGGTCGTGGACTGACTTTGACCGTCAATATTTTTACCAGAATACCCTTAAGAAGTAGCCAAATGACATATTATCCTAAACTCAGTTAAATACTTAACTAAGTTGTACAACTACATTTCATCGAACACTTTAGGGTCATGAATAAAAAACAAACTTAACTGAGTGAATTATCCATACACAACTGTGTAAATTTCATTCATTCTTCTGTAGGTACAATAAAAGTGATTTGCTAAGGCTAAACAATGTTTTGAAGATTGGGTATCATGGTTGGATTTTGAATGGTTTGATTGGGTTTTTCCCCCTTAAATTTTCTACAACAAAATTGGGCTCAAGATATCGATAAAAACTAACTTTGACTTTAAATGAGTTTATGGATTGTAGGAATTAAATGGCAAGTTAAGTTTTCTAATGTGGAGAAGGATACAGAAAATGAAGATTGGTTTTCTTTTCTTTTTTTCCTGGATTTGGTGGTGAACCGGGAAGTCAACAGATGTTTTAATGGAAGAGGCGACATGGCTATGGTAACGACGATGTGGGGGTGACAATAAGGATGATGGAACTTGAAAAAGTAAAGAAATCATATTAAGGATTAATTTAGATAGCTAATATGTCTTGTTTACAGAAAGTCTCGGCCGCCGAATAGAGGTGCACATCGGAAAGAAGTGGAAGAAAACGAGAATTCAAGGAAGAAGATGGAGAAGAACGAGAGTTAAATGTTTTGACAGAATGTAAACTGTCAACCTTAGTCAAGTGATGGTCAAGGTGTCTAGCAAAATAAAAATATTCAGCTGTCAATTTTTAACGGTCTTCCGTTAGTCTACGACCCAAATGCATCAACTGCATCTTCTACGACCCAGACCCTAATTAGCCATTAAACATGCGACCCTTTCACAAAATAACTCTTCAAACAATTTGGGCATTTTAGTGAAAGAAAGTTACTGCACAGAAAGTTGGGGGGGGGGGGGGATACAGCAAACAACTCATACATATCAAGACCAATAGCAAAAGTGAAAGAAAGTTGCTGCACAGAGAAACTATAATGCACAAATGCTCTGAAATTAAAGTATCCCCGAGATACCAATGGCAGACCAAGTCAAACAATTAATGACAGTAAAATAAATATCTTTGTTAGGAAAGTTTCATCTAGTCTAAGAAGTAACAACCTGCAAATTCAAAAACACTGTTTATGCAAATAAAACTAAAAATTCTTCATCCTTAAAGATTTATATGGGCACTATATAAGTTTGGTGCAGAACCTAAGAAAAGGAAGATGCTAAGGAAAGGAAGATGCTACAGAGAAAAACCTACCAATTCTCCGGATATTTTCCACGCAATGCTCTGCTTTAAAACTAAGATCCCAGTTCAAGCCACAGCTTCAAGCCAAAGTTGCAGGGGAAATTTATGGCCCACTTTCAATCTTGGATAAAAATTTGCCTACCTGCATAGTAAGAGTGAAATGATGTTTAGGTTATTGTTAGACCAGAACTGATTTCTCGAAAATTTGGAGTATATATCGGAAAGGAACAAAAGCATAATTTGAAAAATTGCAAGAACGTAACCCAAAAAGAAGTCGCTAACATTAATGTCAAAGGTAACCACAACTATCTCAAAACAAAACCACTCAATCGAAAATTAAAAAAAAAAAGATACCGAGAGCTGAAGGAAAATAACTTAGGCTACTACTTCTTGGAAGATCATAGATTGTAAATGCTAGATAAACAATTTACAATCTTTACACAAGGAACAAGTTTTGACGCCGCATTAGGAATTCCTGTGGCTAGACATGAAAAATCATTATATATTTGAAGAAAATATGAGACAAATCGACAAGCAACAGCAATTTGAGACTTGAAGAAAACATCTGCAGTATTCTCAAAAGGCCATAGACTTTGTGGGGAAGACAAAGTTAGAACTCGGACAAAGAAGTATGCAGAGTTGAATTCCCAAAATAGAATGGTCAAACATGCCCTGTACCCACCTGTTGTAAGTTGTAGTCATCACTAGCCACATTGACCCAAATAAAATTATATAAAAATCTGCAAGGTAACTTGTTAACTTGTTAAGCTCTAAGCCATGGATGGGATATAGAAGGTGCATCAGTGGTGTATTATACTTTTCATACATGACCCAAGAGGTGACATACTGACACCCCTTTCCTGAACGTTTTGAGAACATTAGTAAATATCAGCTGCTACGTACGTAGTTATGCAAGAATGCAAACAAGATTCATTATAGCAACTATATAACTTAAAGAGGAATGTAAAGTAAGTAATGTGCAGAACACTTTGATGACTACGAAATAAACGATGTATGATGTTGAACAAGTTAAAACTTTCGGAATGCTGATATACAAGAAAAACAACATAGACCACCTCAGTCACAGAACTCAACTTCAAATGAAAAGATCTGGAGCTACATAGTTATGTAAGAATGAAAGCAATATTCATTATAGCAATCGTAATGTGCAGAACACTTTGCAAGTTTCATCCTTAGCAAAAATAAAATACTACAAAGGGAAGTGTACGCATATAAGGCGCATGGTTAACAAAAGGCAATAAGAAAACCACAACAATCAACCTTATCCCTGGGAGATGATAAGCAAGAGATAAAGAATAAATATACAGCTACTATTTTGCAAAATAGGGCCGGCTAATATAATAAGGCGAATACATCGTATCCTAGGTACTTCAAAGGAACATGGGTGCACCACAAAGGACAATCCAACTTCTTAAAATTAACAGCTATGGGCGAAAGAATAAACATATCATGTAGGTTTACATGATGCAGTCAACTTTAATTACCCAGGGGAGGAAATGAAGAAAGACCCAAAGAAATGATGGACAGGAACATAATGAAGAAGAGAAGGCGAAGGTATGTTAAGCGCCATACGGATGGACATGAAATAAATCCTAAACCAACAATAACAAGAGAAGCTTGCTATCTCGTCAACAAAACAGCTTCCTGGAGATATGAGAGAACCTCACACGAAGGAACAACTACAACAAATGAGAAAAAGATGTGCCAAAGGTGAATCAAAGCAAGGGCGTTAGAATAATTTTCTTCTGTAATTCTACAAGTGCAGGTACAGGGAGGCATATACTCATTCAATAGAAACTGGATGCCTCAGTCTTAGATATTACTATAAACCCGTGTTTAAACAGAACCCATTAGTGCATTGTACATACAATTGAGAACTCTCTAGAAAAATCAAATTTTAAACCTAACCCATATTGTTCTGTGTTGATATCAATTTCAATTTCAGGCTGCATCACTTAATGCCAAATTTAAACCCAAATTTACTGCAAAAATCTCATACAAAAATCAAATAAATTCCCACCTGAATTGAATGATACTGAATTAATATGGACTACACCTCAATTTAATACAACTGAAATCAACAAAATTATCATTTAATGCTACTGAATCCAAAATGATTATAATTTGATGCACCTCAATTTAATGAATTCAAAAAGAAGAAATATGAGTTCAAAAATCAAAAAAAAAAAAGACCCTAAAATCAGATTTTTGTTACAGATCGATGTACATAACAGACCTTTGAGATATTGGTGGAGGTGCTAAGTCTTCAACTGTGTGGTGATGATTAAGTTGGTGACGATGAAGCCGAGATCGATCTACGTATTTGAAGACGATGGTAAATAACGGACCTAGCTGTTGGAGTTGGAGACGATGGAGTTGGCAGTGGTTGAGTGATGAAGTTGTGCTAGTGATGAAGTTGGAGACGATGAAGTTGCCGGTGGTTGGAGGGCGAGATGAAGATGCTCCTCTGTTGAAGACGATGTAGGGGGGAAAGGATAAACTCCATAAAGAAATTAAGGTGAAAAAAAGGAGAGGAATGATGTTAAGGTAAAAAAAAAGAAGGAATGAACGGTTTTAGATGAAAAGGATTATTAGAAAGTATTAAAGAATAAATGAATGGATGGTTATGATGTTGTCATGGATATATTAAAAATTAGATTATTATAAATAATAAAGAAAAAGAATAAATTCAATGGACGGTAATAGATGGAAATGGACGGTGATGATGAAATTTTTCAAAAACCCCTTTCCACAACACTTAAGAAATATCGTCGTAAGGATACGATAAAATCTTCTCCATTTGACAAAAGTTTTCTCAATTCTGCTAAAAAATAAATTCAACTCAGCAAATAATTATTTTGGAGTCTAGTTCTGCAAAAAAATTCTCAATTCTACAAAAAAAAAAAAAAAAAAATTGGTGTTTGGTTCTGCAAAAACCTATTTTGGGTTGAAACACTAACTTAGGCTTATTGGGATTGGGTAAAAATATCCGTTCTTAGGAAGTCTCAGACTTAAAGTAGTACACTCATCGCCAGGTTTCGAGCTCGGAGCCATGTTATGTCTCGAAGTTGCCAAGACCGGACATGTTTAAGGGTTGGAGGAATATTCTAATGGAATCTTACCCGTGGATGGACATATTCATCGTTCTTTCCAAGTCTCTGACTTAGAGTAGTCCACTCATCGCCAGGTTTCGAGCTCGGAGCCATGTTATGTCTTGAAGTTGCCAAGACCGGACAGGTTTAAGGGTTGGAGGAATATTCCAATGGAATCTTACCCGTGGATGGACGTATTCATCGTTCTTACAAAATCTCTGACTTAGAGTAGTCCACTCATCGCAAGGTTTCGAGCTCTGAGCCATGTTATGTCTCGAAGTTTCCAAGACAGGACAGGTTTAAGGGTTGGAGGAATATTCCAATGGAATCTTACCCGTGGATGGACATATTCATCGTTCTTGCCAAGTATCTGTCTTACAGTAGTCCACTCATCACTAGGTTTCGAGCTTGGAGCCACGTTATGTCTCAAAGTTGCCAAGACCGGACAGGTTTAAGGGTTTGAGGAATATTCCAATGGAATCTTACCCGTGGATGGACATATTCATCGTTCTTACAAAGTCTCTGACTTAGAGTAGTCCACTCATCTCCAGGTTTCGAGCTCTGAGCCATGTTATGTCTTGAAGTTGCCAAGACCGGACATGTTTAAGGTTTGGAGGAATATTCAAATGGAATCTTACCCGTGGATGGACATATTCATCGTTCTTACAAAGTCTCTGACTTAGAGTAGTCCACTCATCGCCAGGTTTCGAGTTCGGAGACATATTATGTCTCGAAGTTTCCAAGACCGGACAGGTTTAAGGGTTAGAGGAATATTCCAATTGAATCTTACCCGTGGATGGACATATTCATCGTTCTTGCCAAGTCTCTGACTTAGAGTAGTCCACTCATCGCCAGGTTTCGAGCTCGGAGCCATGTTATGTCTCGAAGTTGCCAAGACAGGACAGGTTTAAGGGTTGGAGGAATATTCCAATGGAATCTTACCCGTGGATGGACATATTCATCGTTCTTGCCAAGTCTCTGTCTTACAGTAGTCCACTCATCTCCAGGTTTCGAGCTTGGAGCCACGTTATTTCTCAAAGTTGCCAAGACCGGACAGGTTTAAGGGTTGGAGGAATATTCCAATGGAATCTTACCCGTGGATGGACATATTCATCGTTCTTACAAAGTCTCTGACTTAGAGTAGTCCACTCATCTCCAGGTTTCGAGCTCTGAGCCATGTTATGTCTCAAGTATCCAAGACCGGACAGGTTTAAGGGTTGGAGGAATATTCCAATGGAATCTTACCCGTGGATGGACATATTCATCGTTCTTACAAAGTCTATGACTTAGAGTAGTCCACTCATCGCCAGGTTTCGAGCTCTGAGCCATGTTATGTCTCGAAGTTTCCAAGACAGGACAAGTTTAAGGGCTGGAGGAATATTCCAATGCAATCTTACCCGTGGATGGACATATTCATCGTTCTTTCCAAGTCTCTGTCTTACAGTAGTCCACTCATCGCCAGGTTTCGAGCTCGGAGCCATGTTATGTCTCAAAGTTGCCAAGACCGTACAGGTTTAAGGGTTGGAGGAATATTCCAATGGAATATTACCCATGGATGGACATATTCATCGTTCTTACAAAGTCTCTGACTTAGAGTAGTCCACTCATCTCCAGGTTTCGAGCTCTGAGCCATGTTATGTCTTGAAGTTGCCAAGACCGGACAGGTTTAAGGTTTGGAGGAATATTAAAATGGAATCTTACCCGTGGATGGACATATTCATCGTTCTTACGAAGAGTCTGACTTAGAGTAGTCCACTTATCGCCAGGTTTCGAGCTCGGAGCCATATTATGTCTCGAAGTTGCCAAGACCGGATAGGTTTAAGGGTTAGAGGAATATTCCAATTGAATCTTACCCGTGGATGGACATATTCATCGTTCTTGCCAAGTCTCTGTCTTACAGTAGTCCACTCATCGCCAGGTTTCGAGCTCGGAGCCATGTTATGTCTCGAAGTTGCCAAGACCGGACAGGTTTAAGGGTTGGAGGAATATTCTAGTGGAATCTTACCCATGGATGGACATATTCATCGTTCTTGCCAAGTCTCTGTCTCACAGTAGTACACTCATCGCCAGGTTTCGAGCTCGGAGCCATGTTATGTCTCGAAATTTCCAAAACCTGACAGTTTTAAGGTTTGGAGGAATATTCCAATGGAATCTTACCCGTGGATGGACATATTCATCGTTCTTTCCAAGTCTCTGTCTTACAATAGTCCACTCATCGCCAGGTTTCGAGCTCGGAGCCATGTTATGTCTCAAAGTTGCCAAGACCGTACAGGTTTAAGGGTTGGAGGAATATTCCAATGGAATCTTACCCATGGATGGACATATTCATCGTTCTTACAAAGTCTCCAAGGTTTTAGAGTAGTCCACTCATCTCAACAGGTTTCGAATATTCGAGCCATGTTATGTCTGAAGTTGCCAAGACCGGCCATGTTATGGTTTAAGGTTTGGAGGAATATTCAAATGGAATCTTACCCGTGGATGGACATATTCATCGTTCTTACAAAGTCTCGACTTAGAGTAGTCCACTCATCGCTGTGTTTCGAGCTCTGAGCCATGTTATGTCTCGAAGTTGCCAAGACAGGACAGGTTTAAGGGTTGGAGGAATATTCCAATGGAATCTTACCCGTGGATGGACATATTCATCGTTCTTGCCAAGTCTCTGTCTTACAGTAGTCCACTCATCACAGGTTTCGAGCTCGGAGCCATGTTATGTCTCAAAGTTGCCAAGACCGGACAGTTTAAGGGTTGGAGGAATATTCCAATGGAATCTTACCCGTGGATGGACATATTCATCGTTCTTGCAAAGTCTCGTCTTAGAGTAGTCCACTCATCGCTGTGTTTCGAGCTCTGAGCCATGTTATGTCTCGAAGTTTTCAAATAGGACAGTTTTAAGGTTTGGAGGAATATTCCAATGGAATCTTACCCGTGGATGGACATATTCATCGTTCTTACAAAGTCTCTGACTTAGAGTAGTCCACTCATCGCCAGGTTTCGAGCTCTGAGCCATGTTATGTCTCGAAGTTGCTAAGATAGGACAAGTTTAAGGGTTGGAGGAATATTCCAATGGAATCTTACCCGTGGATGGACATATTCATCGTTCTTACAAAGTCTCTGACTTAGAGTAGTCCACTCATCGCCAGGGTTTGAGGAATATTCGAGCTCTGAGCCATGTTATGTCTCAAGTTGCCAAACGGACAGTTTGTCTCAAGTTTCCAAGGTTGGAGGAATATTCCAATGGAATCTTACCCGTGGATGGACATATTCATCGTTCTTGCCAAAAGTCTCTCGACTTAGAGTAGTCCACTCATCGCCAGGTTTCGAGCTTGGAGCCACGTTATGTCTCAAAGTTGCCAAGACCAGACAGGTTTAAGGGTTGGAGGAATATTCCAATGGAATCTTACCCGTGGATGGACATATTCATCGTTCTTACAAAGTCTCTGACTTAGAGTAGTCCACTCATCTCCAGGTTTCGAGCTCTGAGCCATGTTATGTCTTGAAGTTGCCAATACCGGACATGTTTAAGGTTTGGAGGAATATTCAAATGGAATCTTACCCGTGGATGGACATATTCATCGTTCTTACAAAGTCTCTGACTTAGAGTAGTCCACTCATCGCCAGGTTTCGAGTTCGGAGACATATTATGTCTCGAAGTTTCCAAGACCTGGACATGTTTAAGGTTTGGAGGAATATTCCAATTGAATCTTACCCGTGGATGGACATATTCATCGTTCTTGCAAAGTCTCGACTTAGAGTAGTCCACTCATCGCTGTGTTTCGAGCTCGGAGCCATGTTATGTCTCGAAGTTGCCAAGAAAGGACAGGTTTAAGGGTTGGAGGAATATTCCAATGGAATATTACCCGTGGATGGACATATTCATCGTTCTTGCCAAAGTCTCTGACTTACAGTAGTCCACTCATCTCCATGTTTCGAGCTCGGGAGCCATGTTATTTCTCAAAGTTGCCAAGACCGGGACAGTTTAAGGGTTGGAGGAATATTCCAATGTAATCTTACCCGTGGATGGACATATTCATCGTTCATACAAAGTCTCTGTCTTACAGTAGTCTACTCATCGCCAGGTTTCGAGCTTGGAGCCATGTTATGTCTCGAAGTTGCCAAGACCGGACAGGTTTAAGGGTTGGAGGAATATTCCAATGGAATCTTACCCGTGGATGGACATATTCATCGTTCTTACAAAGTCTATGACTTAGAGTAGTCCACTCATCGCCAGGTTTCGAGCTCTGAGCCATGTTATGTCTAGAAATTTCCAAGACAGGACAAGTTTAAGGGTTGGAGGAATATTCCAATGCAATATTACCCGTGGATGGACATATTCATCGTTCTTTCCAAGTCTTTGTCTTACAGTAGTCCACTCATCGCCAGGTTTCGAGCTTGGAGCCATGTTATGTCTCAAAGTTGCCAAGACCGTACAGGTTTAAGGGTTGGAGGAATATTCCAATGGAATCTTACCCGTGGATGGACATATTCATCGTTCTTACAAAGTCTCTGACTTAGAGTAGTCCACTCATCTCCAGGTTTCGAGCTCTGAGCCATGTTATGTCTTGAAGTTGCCAAGACCGGACAGGTTTAAGGTTTGGAGGAATATTCAAATGGAATCTTACCCGTGGATGGACATATTCATCGTTCTTACGAAGAGTCTGACTTAGAGTAGTCCACTTATCGCCAGGTTTCGAGCTCGGAGCCATATTATGTCTCGAAGTTTCCAAGACCGGATAGGTTTAAGGGTTAGAGGAATATTCCAATTGAATCTTACCCGTGGATGGACATATTCATCGTTCTTGCCAAGTCTCTGACTTAGAGTAGTCCACTCATCGCCAGGTTTCGAGCTCGGAGCCATGTTATGTCTCAAAGTTGCCAAGACCGGACAGGTTTAAGGGTTGGAGGAATATTCCAATGGAATCTTACCCATGGATGGACATATTCATCGTTCTTGCCAAGTCTCTGTCTCACAGTAGTCCACTCATCGCCAGGTTTCGAGCTCGGAGCCATGTTATGTCTCGAAGTTTCCAAAACCGGACAGGTTTAAGGTTTGGAGGAATATTCCAATGGAATCTTACCCGTGGATGGACATATTCATCGTTCTTACAAAGTCTCTGACTTAGAGTAGTCCACTCATCGCCAGGTTTCGAGCTCGGAGCCATGTTATGTCTCGAAGTTGCTAAGATAGGACAAGTTTAAGGGTTGGAGGAATATTCCAATGGAATCTTACCCGTGGATGGACATATTCATCGTTCTTGCCAAGTCTCTGACTTAGAGTAGTCCACTCATCGCCAGGTTTCGAGCTTGGAGCCATGTTATGTCTCGAAGTTGCCAAGACCGGACAGGTTTAAGGGTTGGAGGAATATTCCAATGGAATCTTACCCGTGGATGGACATATTCATCGTTCTTACAAAATCTCTGACTTAGAGTAGTCCACTCATCGCAAGGTTTCGAGCTCTGAGCCATGTTATGTCTCGAAGTTTCCAAGACAGGACAGGTTTAAGGGTTGGAGGAATATTCCAATGGAATCTTACCCGTGGATGGACATATTCATCGTTCTTGCAAAGTCTCTGACTTAGAGTAGTCCACTCATCGCAAAGTTTGAGCTTGGAGCCATGTTATGTCTCAAAGTTGCCAAAGACCGGACAGTTTAAGGGTTGGAGGAATATTCCAATGGAATCTTACCCGTGGATGGACATATTCATCGTTCTTACAAAGTCTCTGACTTAGAGTAGTCCACTCATCTCCAGGTTTCGAGCTCTGAGCCATGTTATGTCTCGAAGTTGCCAATACCGGACATGTTTAAGGTTTGGAGGAATATTCAAATGGAATCTTACCCGTGGATGGACATATTCATCGTTCTTACAAAGTCTCTGACTTAGAGTAGTCCACTCATCGCCAGGTTTCGAGTTCGGAGACATATTATGTCTCGAAGTTTCCAAGACCGGACAGGTTTAAGGGTTAGAGGAATATTCCAATTGAATCTTACCCGTGGATGGACATATTCATCGTTCTTGCCAATTCTCTGACTTAGAGTAGTCCACTCATCGCAAGTTTCGAGCTCTGGAGCCATGTTATGTCTCGAAGTTGCCAAGACAGGACAGGTTTAAGGGTTGGAGGAATATTCCAATGGAATCTTACCCGTGGATGGACATATTCATCGTTCTTGCCAAAGTCTCTCAAACTTACAAGTAGTCCACTCATCTCCAGGTTTCGAGCTTGGAGCCACGTTATTTCTCAAAGTTGCCAAGACCGGACAGGTTTAAGGGTTGGAGGAATATTCCAATGGAATATTACCCGTGGATGGACATATTCATCGTTCTTACAAAGTCTCTGACTTAGAGTAGTCCACTCATCGCCTGTGTTCGAGCTCTGAGCCATGTTATGTCTCGAAGTTGCCAAGATAGGATAGGTTTAAGGGTTGGAGGAATATTCCAATGGAATCTTACCCGTGGATGGACATATTCATCGTTCTTACAAAGTCTATGACTTAGAGTAGTCCACTCATCGCCAGGTTTCGAGCTTGGAGCCATGTTATGTCTCGAAGTTTCCAAGATAGGGACAGGTTTAAGGGTTGGAGGAATATTCCAATGGAATCTTACCCGTGGATGGACATATTCATCGTTTCCAAGTCTTTGTCTTAAAGAGTCCACTCATCGCTAGGTTTCGAGCTTTGGAGCCATGTTATGTCTCAAAGTTGCCAAGACCGGATGTGTTTAAGGGTTGGAGGAATATTCCAATGGAATCTTACCCGTGGATGGACATATTCATCGTTCTTACAAAGTCTCTGACTTAGAGTAGTCCACTCATCGCCAGGTTTCGAGCTCGGAGCCATGTTATGTCTTGAAGTTGCCAAGACCGGACAGGTTTAAGGTTTGGAGGAATATTCAAATGGAATCTTACCCGTGGATGGACATATTCATCGTTCTTACGAAGAGTCTGACTTAGAGTAGTCCACTCATCGCCAGGTTTCGAGCTCGGAGCCATATTATGTCTCGAAGTTGCCAAGACCGGACAGGTTTAAGGGTTAGAGGAATATTCCAATTGAATCTTACCCGTGGATGGACATATTCATCGTTCTTACAAAGTCTCTGACTTAGAGTAGTCCACTCATCGCCAGGTTTCAAGATCGGAGCCATGTTATGTCTCGAAGTTGCCAAAACCGGACAAGTTTAAGGGTTGGAGGAATATTCCAATGGAATCTTACCCATGGATGGACATATTCATCGTTCTTGCAAAGTCTCTGACTTAGAGTAGTCCACTCATCGCCAGGTTTCGAGCTCGGAGCCATGTTATGTCTCGAAGTTGCCAAAACCGGACAGGTTTAAGGTTTGGAGGAATATTCCAATGGAATCTTACCCGTGGATGGACATATTCATCGTTCTTACAAAGTCTCTGTCTTAGAGTAGTCCACTCATCGCCAGGTTTCGAGCTCGGAGCCATGTTATGTCTCGAAGTTGCCAAAAACGGACAAGTTTAAGGGTTGGAGGAATATTCCAATGGAATCTTACCCGTGGATGGACATAATCATCGTTCTTACCAAGTCTCTGTATTAAAGTAGTCCACTCATCGCCAGGTTTCGAGCTCGGAGCCATGTTATGTCTCGAAGTTGCCAAGACCGGACAGGTTTAAGGGTTGGAGGAATATTCCAATGGAATCTTACCCGTGGATGGACATATTCATCGTTCTTACAAAGTCTCTGACTTAGAGTAGTCCACTCATCGCCAGGTTTCGAGCTCGGAGCCATGTTATGTCTCGAAGTTTCCAAAACCGGACAGGTTTAAGGGTTGGAGGAATATTCCAATGGAATCTTACCCGTGGATGGACATATTCATCGTTCTTACAAAGTCTCTGACTTAGAGTAGTCCACTCATCGCCGGGTTTCGAGCTTGGAGCCATGTTATGTCTCAAAGTTGCCAAGACCGGACATGTTTAAGGGTTGGAGGAATATTCCAATGGAATCTTACCCGTGGATGGACATATTCATCGTTCTTACAAAGTCTCCGACTTAGAGTAGTACACTCATCTCCAGGTTTCGAGCTCGGAGACAGGTTGTGTCTCGAAGTTGCCAAAACCGGACATGTTTAAGGTTTGGAGGAATATTCCAATGGAATCTTACCCGTGGATGGACATATTCATCGTTCTTATAAAGTCTCTGACTTAGAGTAGTCCACTCATCACCAGGTTTCGAGCTCGGAGCCATGTTATGTCTCGAAGTTGTCATAACCGGACATGTTTAAGGGTTGGAGGAATATTCCAATGGAATCTTACCCGTGGATGGACATATTCATCGTTCTTACAAAGTCGCCGACTTAGAGTAGTACACTCATCGCCAGGTTTCGAGCTCGGAGCCATGTTATGTCTCGAAGTTTCCAAGACCGGACATGTTTAAGGGTTGGAGGAATATTCCAATGGAATCTTACCCGTGGATGGACATATTCATCGTTCTTGCAAAGTCTCTGACTTAGAGTAGTCCACTCATCGCCAGGTTTCGATCTTGGAGCCAGGTTGTGTCTCAAAGTTGCCAAGACCGGACATGTTTAAGGGTTGGAGGAATATTCCAATGGAATCTTACCCGTGGATGGACATATTCATCGTTCTTACAAAGTCGCCGACTTAAAGTAGTCCACTCACCGCCGGGTTCCGCGCTCGGAGCCATATTATGTCTCGAAGTTCCCAAGACCAGGACATGTTTAAGGGTTGGAGGAATATTCCAATGGAATCTTACCCGTGGATGGACATATTCATCGTTCTTGCAAAGTCTCAAACTTAGAGTAGTCCACTCATCGCCAGTTTCGAGCTCGGAGCCATGTTATGTCTCGAAGTTGCCAAAACCGGACAAGTTTAAGGGTTGGAGGAATATTCCAATGGAATCTTACCCGTGGATGGACATATTCATCGTTCTTGCAAAAGTCTCTGACTTATAGTAGTCCACTCACCTCAGGTTTCGAGCTTGGAGCCATGTTATGTCTCAAAGTTGCCAAGACCGGACATGTTTAAGGGTTGGAGGAATATTCCAATGGAATCTTACCCGTGGATGGACATATTCATCGTTCTTACAAAGTCTCTGTCTTAGAGTAGTCCACTCATCGCCAGGTTTCGAGCTCGGAGCCATGTTATGTCTCGAAGTTGCCAAGACCGGACAGGTTTAAGGGTTGGAGGAATATTCCAATGGAATCTTACCCGTGGATGGACATATTCATCGTTCTTACAAAGTCTATGACTTAGAGTAGTCCACTCATCGCCAGGTTTCGAGCTCTGAGCCATGTTATGTCTAGAAGTTTCCAAGACAGGACAAGTTTAAGGGTTGGAGGAATATTCCAATGGAATCTTACCCGTGGATGGACATATTCATCGTTCTTTCCAAGTCTCTGACTTAGAGTAGTCCACTCATCGCCAGGTTTCGAGCTCTGAGCCATGTTATGTCTCAAAGTTGCCAAGACCGGACAAGTTTAAGGGTTGGAGGAATATTCCAATGGAATCTTACCCGTGGATGGACATATTCATCGTTCTTACAAAGTCTCTGACTTAGAGTAGTCCACTCATCTCCAGGTTTCGAGATCTGAGCCATGTTATGTCTTGAAGTTGCCAAGACCGGACAGGTTTAAGGTTTGGAGGAATATTCCAATGGAATCTTACCCGTGGATGGACATATTCATCGTTCTTACGAAGAGTCTGACTTAGAGTAGTCCACTTATCGCCAGGTTTCGAGCTCGGAGCCATATTATGTCTCGAAGTTGCCAAGACCGGACAGGTTTAAGGGTTAGAGGAATATTCCAATTGAATCTTACCCGTGGATGGACATATTCATCGTTCTTGCCAAGTCTCTGTCTTACAGTAGTCCACTCATCGCCAGGTTTCGAGCTCGGAGCCATGTTATGTCTCGAAGTTGCCAAGACCGGACAGGTTTAAGGATTGGAGGAATATTCTAGTGGAATCTTACCCATGGATGGACATATTCATCGTTCTTGCCAAGTCTCTGTCTTACAGTAGTACACTCATCGCCAAGTTTCGAGCTCTGAGCCATGTTATGTCTCGAAATTTCCAAAACCTGACAGTTTTAAGGTTTGGAGGAATATTCCAATGGAATCTTACCCGTGGATGGACATATTCATCGTTCTTACAAAGTCTCTGGCTTAGAGTAGTACACTCATCGCCAGGTTTCGAGCTCTGAGCCATGTTATGTCTCGAAGTTGCTAAGATAGGACAAGTTTAAGGATTGGAGGAATATTCCAATGGAATCTTACCCGTGGATGGACATAATCATCGTTCTTGCCAAGTCTCTGTATTACAGTAGTACACTCATCGCCAGGTTTCGAGCTCGGAGCCATGTTATGTCTCGAAGTTGCCAAGACCGGACAGGTTTAAGGGTTGGAGGAATATTCCAATGGAATCTTACCCGTGGATGGACATATTCATCGTTCTTACAAAGTCTCTGACTTAGAGTAGTCCACTCATCGCCAGGTTTCGAGCTCGGAGCCATGTTATGTCTCGAAGTTTCCAAGACCGGACTGGTTTAAAGGTTGGTAGAATATTCCAATGGAATCTTACCTGTGGATGGACATATTCATCGTTATTACGAAGTCTCTGACTTAGAGTAGTCCACTCATCGCTAGGTTTCGAGCTCGGAGCCATGTTATGTCTCAAAGTTTCCAAGACCGGACAGCTTTAAGGGTTGGAGGAATATTCCGATGGAATCTTACCCGTGGATGGACATATTCCTCGCTCTTGCCAAGTCTCTGTCTTACAGTAGTACACTCATCGCCAGGTTTCGAGCTCGGAGCCATGTTATGTCTTGAAGTTTCCAAGACCGAACAGGTTTAAGGGTTGGAGGAATATTCCAATGGAATCTTACCCATGGATGGACATATTCATCGTTCTTGCCAAGTCTCTGTCTTACAGTAGTACACTCATCGCCAGGTTTCGAGCTCGGAGCCATGTTATGTCTGGAAGTTGCTAAAACCGGATAGGTTTAAGGTTTGGAGGAATATTCCAATGGAATCTTACCCGTGGATGGACATATTCATCGTTCTTACGAAGTCCCTGACTTAGAGTAGTCCACTTACTAGTTACCGCCAGGTTTCGATCTCGGAGCCAGGTTATTTCTATGTTACTTAGAGTGTTACCACCATTCGGGTTTTTTTGTAATTTTCTCTGATCCAACGTACCAAAGTTAGGGGAAGAAAATCATGGGGAACAATACTAAATCTAACGGTGGAAAGCTTGTGTTCCTTTGTTAGAAATTGTGTTTCTTTGCCAATCCGTATGCCTTTGCTTAAACCAATCATAAAATTATGCTTTTCCCGCCCTAGAAACCCTCCCAAATTTGGCAACGTGTCTGCCCATGGAATTTTCAGACAATATTTATTTTTGGACCACTGCTACGTGTCCTCTAAATGTTAATTTCCCCCAATATTTTGAGACAACGCGCCCAAATTACACAAACACATTGAAAAACCGTGTCTCACCAAAATCATTGTCTTCACCGAAATAAGAAAACTCACTCACCAAAAAAATTAAACAAAACTCTCTCACCAGAAAACCATGTCTGCAACTCTGAAGCCCTAACAATCTCTCAATCTCTCATCAGAAAACCCTAACAATATCTCAATCTCTCATCAGAAAACCCTAACAATCTCTCAATCACTAATGAAAAACCCTAACAATCTCTCAATCATTCAAACTCTTCACAAAACCCTAACTATCTATTAATCTCAGAGCTCTTCAACTTTGAAGAAAAGCATAACAAATTTTCAAGAAAAGGATCTCACGAAGGGGTAATCTCTCATACTCTCAAATCTTAAGAGTATAAATCTCTTTCTGTTCAAGTTTAATATTTTTGGGATTGTATAATTTTTTTTTTCTTCACATAAATGTTTAGAAGGTTTTGTTGTTTCCATGATGAAATTGGAATTGGGTCCTATTTAATTTTGGGAATTTTCGATTTTAGGTCTTCAATTTTGGTCTTTGATTTTTATGATGATTTTCATCATAATTTTGGTCTTTTGATGATTGTCTCTGCAGCTCATGTTCTAGTATTTTAGGTCTTTGTTCTGTGTACTTGATTTAAATTAAATTTGGTCATGTTAATATGTTCTGTATAGATTTTTTATTTGGTTAATGTTGTTTGTAGTTTCTTTAACATGAAATATGTAGCTATTAGGTTGAGTTTCAGCTTATTTCTGTTAATCTAGCTTGATAGGTGTAGCCTTATTCTCTTTAGGTGTATGATTTGATTATATTTGTGCCAAAGCATGAAGTTTAGCCACTGTGATGTATGAAGTATATTTAGCTATTCATATTTATTATCCCCTGTGATGCAGGCCTTGTGTTTGGAGTTGCAGGCATTAGACCCTGTATTTCCTCCTTTGAGAATACATTTTGTGAAAATTGTAAACATTACAAGTCTCACTTTTCAGAAATTTTCATTTTCTTTTATATTTTTAATGCATTTTCATGCAGCAACATGATTAGCATTTGAGTTAGGTAAAGCTTTTGGATATTTTTTTTCTGTAACCTTGCCAAGAGCTCCACTGTTGTCTTTCAAAAAGCTTCTACCAGAACTTCAGTAGTTGGCTTGTTCAGTTTGTGTACTAATGATGATTTTGCTTATATGTTCAGTTTTTTTCTTGGATTTCTTTTATTTGAATTGACACAATGCTCAGAATAACTAAGTGTATTGTATTTGATTGATTAGATTTTATGCACTTGACTAGTGAAATTGCCAGTTCCTTTGAGGTTTGAGATTATTTGGTATCACCAGATTGATATATGTATAACATGTGAATGCAGACAGAGATATACAATTACTTTTACACACTTGGATTATATCCCAATTATTGTATGTTGCTCCTGTAAACTTTTAGAGTTTTTTGTAGTATTTGTTGGGTATTGGTGATTGATACAGTATTTAATCATCACCCTACCGCTAATGGGCTCTGGTAGTCATAGTTTATGAATTTCTCATGTAGGGGTAAATGGTATGGCACTCAAATTTAATTCACTGGTATACCCTTCTTGATTGTCTTTGTTGAAGCGTATATTGTATATGTACTCCTGTTTTATCTGTCCGAGTCAAGGCTTCTGAAAAATCTTTTTGACATCAGTGTACATGTTGTTTATAGATTCTTTAACACGATGTATAGCTATTAAGTTGAGTGTTAACTTATTTCAGTTAATATAACTTCATTTTATCTTTGGTTAATGATAATCAAAGCCTTTAATAGAACTCATTTGTGTTAGATTTTGACCCATATTGATAATTGAATTCTGTTTTGCAAGGCGTAACTGCAATAATGAAGAATAGCAAGGAAACAATAAAGAAGAAGCTGGTCAAGCATTTGGCGATTAAGGTAAACACTTTTGAATTCAAATCCTTACACTAACAGAGAATGAATGAATGAGATGAATCAGTAAGGAGTTGATTCAAAATACTCACTAATAGGATTTGTTCTCATTATATGTAGCTCAAGGCAATTTACTATTTCCAACCTATATTGTCTCAAATTCTTTACCATTTTCAGGTTATTTCTCCATTTCTCGTGTCTCATTTTAACTAAGCTATTCATTGTTGTTGCAGATGAAAAACAAACATAAGAATCAACCATCCCCAACTCATAAAGCATCTCTTACACCTGATAGTACGCTATCACTTACACCTGATGGTAGGCGGTCATCACCAAGGAACAAGAAGTCAAGTGATAAAGCATCTCAATCTGAAAGTGCACCACTGACATCAAAGTTGCAGACTAGCAAGGACACATTAAAGATGAAGGTCATCAAGAAGTATGTGATAAAGGTAAAGACTTTTCATTTCAATTTTAGTGTAACAAACTACTTTACCTTCTCATACTAATAACTAAGCTACAGTTTTTGCAGATGCAAAATAGGTCGCAGAACACTCAACAGTCCCCTACTGAAAGTGCTTCACTCACATCAAAGCTGCAAACCCAGACTCAAACCAAGTCCGCAGAACCAGCTCTTTCTCCTGAAAGTAGGCGATCGTCACCAAGGAAAAAGAAGTTAGAACCAACTGCTGCTGTTTCCCCTAGCTTTTCGTCACCAACTGAAAGTTCTTCACTCACATCAAAGCTGCAAACCCAGACTCAAACTAAGTCTGCAGCACCAGCTCTTTCACCTGAAAGTAAGAGATCGTCACCAAGGAACAAGAATTTACAACCAACTGCTGCTGTTTCCCCTAGCTTGTCGTCACCAACTACAAAGAGACTGGACACTAGGAAGAATAAAGTGCAATCTGAAAGTGCTCAAAATTCTGGAGTAGGGCGAAAGAATGTAAAGCGGAAACTTGATACAAGCAGCACAAGCCCATGTCTGAATGTTCAACTTAGGGATCCACACGACACTCTCGCAGATTTTCAAGATGAAGAGGAAGAGGAGGAAGCTGTGGAAGAGGATAACTCTGATCATGTGGGTCCTGATATGGAAGAAGAGAATGATAATGGTAATGGTGATGAGCCTGAAATGGAATAAGGAAATGATAATGGTAATGATGATGAACATGAATTGAAGAATGGGAATAGTGATGATAATGAGGAAGGTGAAGAAGGAAAAAAAGCTAAGAAAAGAAAGTATGTTCCACGTGGTCCAACTCAGATGTATGCACTGAAGTTAGATTATGCTGATCTGAATAGAACAATTTCCTTCAGTGCCAAAGAACAACCGATTGATGATCCATCAGTGTAACTAGCCAGTGTGCTAGGGGTCCTTGTTCGGAAACTTCCATTAACGTTCAAGGATTGGAGACTTGTCCCTTATGAAGCCAAAGAAAACATTTGGAAGATAGTCTTGGTACGTAATTGATAACTCTTTAACTCTTTTCAGTAGACAATAATTATTTAATTCATAGCCATCCTTTATTTAATTCATAGCTTATTCTAATTCAAACTATTTAATTTTATTTGTAGAACCAATTCATTGTGCCAGAGTGTTACAAGGAGTATTATTTCAGCAAAATGGGAAGTTATCTTAGAGAAGCAAGGTCAAGGAAACATGGTTTGGTACTCGACGCTTTGGATCGGCTCCAAGGGGAAGAACAAAAAAAGGATTGGAGAAGTTAATGCCGAGGACCATGACAGTTAGGGAGTGGCAAGAGTTTGTGAAACATGTAGACTCTATTGAATTCAGAGTAAGTAATTTCTATTATATAGATTGATTATATATTTGTATTAAAAACTTTAAAGTCTGTCAAATGATTTCTTTACTTTTCTATTCAGGTCACAAGAATAAAAATGCAAGAACATCGTTCAAAACACACCACCCCACATACCATAAGTCGAGAAGGTTATGCCCGATTGGAGGTGAAATTGGTATGTTCTACATTCTTCATATTCACCACGTGAAAGCTATTGCATCGTTAAGAATATAATTGTTTGTTAGATGTAACATTTACCTAAAGGAAGATTGTAAAAGTCGAACTCTGGCCTTTTAATTGATATTCACCCCATTTAGATGCTTATGCAATTTCGTGTAGGTTGATCTCGGGCCTTTTAACTGGTTGTGGATTGTAAAGTCGTTTATGATGGATCGTAAAATAATTCAGACCATGACCTGTGGTTTCGAATTTATAAATAGTTGTAATATGTGAAAGTCCATGAATCACACATAGAATTTGGTAGTCTTGTGCTATCACATGAAGATATTTCTAATTTTCTAATTTGCTTTACTCCTGTGTTTATCTCCCATCTTTATGAATGTTGGGGAGTTCATATCACTTGGAACCAAGTGATACAAACATCTACTTACATGCTTATACACAAACCTTTACTAAAACTGGGTTCCAAAGCATATATGAGTAGTTATCCAATAGTCTTAGTCATGCTAGTGGCTTATTCATGAAGTATAATGAAGTTCTCTACAAAGTTTTATCTTAGAAATATTCTGGGTTTCTTCTTAGCATGTATCAAGACTTTAATACCATGTTGTTATGCTATTCTTGATGATTGTCATGTATTGATACATTTATTTGGAAGCAAAAAGAGAAAAACACAACCGAAGATATTGATAAAGCTGAAATATGGAAAGTTGATCATAAACAGCGCGAAGGAAAGAAACCACATCCTGGTGTTGTAGAAGATTTGGTAAGAAATATTATCATGTTCCTTTATTTTGTTTATGTGTGCTTGAAAATGCAAAAATATCTGATGTTTTACCGACTTACATAGGAAAAACTTGAAAAAGCTCGAGAAGAGTATGGTGATGATTGTGGATCATCCATGACAGATGATATTCTTGCAAAGGCCTTTGGAGAGGACAAGAAAACTAAAGGGAGACTTAAAGGTATTGGTTTTGGAGCAATGCATAAAAAGGTTGTTGCGCAGTCCCACTATAAGTTGATGATTAAAGAGTGTCAGGAATCCTACAAAGCACTGAGTGATCGAGTGATGCAGTTAGAGGTGAGAATTTAACTTGTCTTCTATTAGGTCTCCTTTTCTTGATGAATTCAAACTTGATAATGTCCCTCATACTGCTGATTTGTCTTAATATAGGGAAAAAACTCAAAATGTGTCTGCAAATGGAGTCTAACCCTCTCACAGGTCAAGTCCCAGCAATAATCATGAGGCTAGCACTAGGAAGAATGTTATCTGTAATGAAAGAGACTCAACTGACACCACTCCCAGTCATGTCAGGAGACAAAATGAGGTTCAAGTGCCAAAGAGATTCCAAGTTTGCAAGCTGTTAAGTTGGTAAAAGGAGGACAAGGTGGTTGCGGAGGCTGAAATTGCTGAAACAGATCCAAGCAAGGAGATACATGGAAGGCCAATTGGTCTTGGAGCCTACACTATTTGTGTGAAGGTTGCTTATGTGGAGGATGCTTTTGTTACCAAGCTACTTCAGAAGTCAAAACTCTTCATGATACTGTTTCAAATTTTATCACATGGCCCAAGGATCGAATATCCTACCAGTAGACATCTTAATCTTCTGTGATCTTTTTGGAGACTTATCTTTGATCTTTTTGGAGACTTCAACTTTTGGTAAAAAACATATCACTGCCACTTTTTTGTAAGTTTTGTGTATATCACATTGGTATGTGAATTCTGCCACTTTCTGTGTATATTACATCGGTATGTCAATGCTGTGACTCTGGGTTTGGTTTAATTTGAATGAATCTTTCAGTTTAATCCAGTTGTTTCTTTACATTTCACAATATGTATGTAGGATCTTATTCACAGATCGACAATTGTGTTAGAGATTTCCACAATAGAACCCAGATATTGTGAAATAGTTTCTTTACAATCATAACTAGGTGTTGTCAAATATAGTCCTACTACACATCGTATAGTTGTATCAACGAACTTCCACAATGCTAACAAGTGTACTGACTGTAACATTCACAATACTAATAAGTGTTGTGTTAAAGATTTCTACTACCCACGACAATGATTGTAAAAAAAAATCTTCTACAATGCTAACAAGTGTACTGACTGTAACATTCACAATACTAATAAGTGTTGTGTTAAAAATTTCTACTACCCACGACAATCATTGTAAAGTCAAATCTTGCAACATCAGCCGGAGTTGTTCAGAATAGTAATACAACTCGAGGAAGAGTAGTGATAGGAGTATTCACAATACTAATAGACGTTGTCTTCTAGTTTTCAACTACATAACCTAGATATTGTGAAACAGTTAGTTTACAACATAAGTCTGTGTTGTCCAAGATAGTTCGGCGATTCATACAAGGGTTGTGCAAATCTTATTCATAATACTAGTAATTTTTGTTACATATGTTTCTACGATATCCCACTTATGTTATCCAAGATAGTTCTACAACACAAGCAAGAGTTGTGTTAGGTTATAAAAAAAAATCGAAAGAGAATCACAACTTTGGCAAAATATTGTCGAACCATGAATTACATCACTTTTTACAACTCTTACTCAAGTATTGTAGAAAAGCTTGGACTTTCTACAATACCCCCTTCCACAATGTATGAAATGGAGTTGTCGTAGGGGTACTACAACTCTTATCTAGTGTTGTCAATGATGATTTTTCCCGTAGTGTGGCAAACATGTAAGAGTTACTTGTCTAATCCACCAATCCAGTTTGTCACGAATCTCGTCAGATGTACATTCTTTTAAAACTCATAGTAAATAAAATCTAATATATATGGTAGTAAATAAAAGCTATGTCGCCAATCTTATTGTTCAACACCATGTAATACGTAATTAATGCATTGAACTTCATGGTTTTTGAAATAACTTCATTGTGATTAATTTGTTTAGTTAGGTAATCAGGTTTAATCCTCCCTTAATTTGTGCTTCATTGTGCACCTACTATGGAGCTGGCAAACCAGTAAACCGACCAGACTAAATAGAAAATTTGTCACTTATCCAGGTAGGTCTAGTCTCTGTCGAGCGGTGGAGTATCGACCGATCGGTAAAAATTACACCGAGCGGTCGAGACAAGACCGCCGGAGGTGAAGACTATATCTCATCCAAACGGTCCTAAATTAATCAACCTATAAATACTCAATTACTGTTTCATTTCAACTCACACCTTAACTCCAATTGTCATGCTTTCATTGTAGAAATTCAATATGGCAGTTTGGGCTCGTAGATTTTCCTTAGTTGAAGATGAATGTTTTTGCAGGAATTATGTTTTAATTTTATAGTGGATAATATCAATCGTGCACAACAACAACAATAAATTACTTTTTGGGAACACATATTTCAGAGATTTCAAAAAAAAAACATTGAACCTCAATAATCGAGACGCAAAGTAGTTGTGTGGTTGCTTCAAACTAATCAATAAGGATGTAAACTTGTTTTTTTTTACCTTTCTTATGCTAAGTAATCAAGACCGAAGAAATGGTGAAAAAGAAATTGATGTATATCTAGCAAAGGTGTCTGGAAAAATGGCGCAACAGAAACACAAAAGATTTTCAATTCGAAACTTGTTATCAAACCTCGATAGTGTTGTCAAAATATGATGCATTTAATTAAGTTATGTTTAGTAAGTTGTATGTATTAATTAGTTAAGTTAGTTTAAATACAATTTCGAGATATCATTATAGTAAATGATAAATTAAATATAACATCTAATTTTCAACACTACTTCTTGTTCATAAATCGAATTTTTGAAATTACATTGGTGTCCCTTTCATAAATCTAGATAACATGACATAAACCAGACAATCATAACTTTAAAAAATTTAAAATCCGGGACAATATTCTTCATTTTGTTTATCTTCTTCATTTCACATAAGTTTCAATCAATGAGCTCATGAACATAATTTTCTTTGTTTATTTTTTTCTTTGCCTTCAAACTTTCCTTGCCCTAAACTCTTCATAGCCTTTTCTTAACTACATATTTGATTTGTTTAACATGCAAAACTTTTAAACTCACAAGAGATTTATGATCTTCTTTTTCTTTGAGTTATTCTGCTTAACTCTTTTTCGTGCCTCGACAAATAAAAATGAACTGTTTAATTGAAAATTTGAAACACAGTTTTAAAGCTCCAACTTTAGTTTCCTCCGACATCCTAAACTTTTACTTAAAAGAAAGAAAGGTTAAACTTGATATCATAGTGTTAAGGGGGCACCAAAAATTATGAACAGCCAACTTCACCTTACAAGTTTAAACAAGTAGACAAACTCAAAAAAGCGTAATATAGTTCTATGTAGTTTGATCTTTGTAAATACATGCAAGAAAGATGACGTACGAAAGTGTTCACAAAAAAGAAAAACTTTGTTCAAACAAATTCTAAGTTCAAATGAACAAATTAAGTCCCTTTTAATATGTAACCCATGAAGAAGTATCCATTAATAAATCATGACAACTGATGGAGCCAACAAAGTATTTTTATTTATTCGTTTGTTTTCCATGACATTAGCATACCAATTTGTTTGTGGATAACATGCAATCATAACAACTATTTCATCAAAAACTTTCTCCGCGCCCAAAACATTCCCAATTTTTCCATACCCAGCAATCATAGCTATCCATGTAATCGTATTCCTTACTGGCATCTGATCATACAGTGCTTTTGCTTCAGTAATATCACCCAAATTCGCATACCCAGCTACCATGGAAGTCCAGGACACCACATTCCTCTCCTGCATAACATCAAACAACTCACGCACCTCCCTCATCAATCCCATTTTTGTGTACCCAGAAACCATAGCAGTCCAAGCAACAACATCTCTATCAACCATCTCATCAAAAACTCTTCTTGCATATTCTAATAAACCCCATTTCCCATACATATCCACCAGCGTAGTCCCAACCACTTTACTACCCAAAAACCCCGACTCAACAACTCTGGCATGAATCATTCTACCTTCACGAACATCCGGTATATATCCTTGCACAAGCATTAAGAACTGACGAAAACGTAAACCCACTTGCAAAAACACCCATCTCATGCATCCTCCTGTAAAGAAAAACAGCCCATCTAAATTCATCACAAAGGGTGTGTGCACGTTTTACCGAAGTCCAAATACACTCATTTTTCTCACACTCAGGAATTTGATCGAGTAACTTACGTGCATAACTTAAACTTTTGGAAGGTAATTTTAGTAGCTGTGTAAGAAGATGATGAAGTTGATGGTTTGAAGGGATTCAGGTTTTGAGTAACCTAGCATGGGTTTGTTTGAGTTGGTTTTGTGTTTTGGAAATTTTTAGACAGAAGGAGATAGTTGATTCCGTATTGTAATGGCAAGGAATGACAAAGTATTTTGTTTTCATCAAGTTTATTTATGTTCTTGAGTTTCATCCGTTTACTGATGATGATCATCAATCTGAATACTCTTTCTTTCCTATGATCTTATTGAGTATCCTATTTTTCCCTAAAAACTCAGAAATGTTGTTGAAGTTAATCCAACTTTTGTGCTAATCACTCTTGGTAAGGCTAGCCCAGTGGGAGGGGGATCCAAATTCCAAAGGCACAGATTAGTTGACCCGTTCCCAAACCCGCAGTGTTTATCAACGCTCACAAATTAGTTGACCCGTTCCCAAAAGACAAAACCACTACTAATTTAAAGAGGGGGAATACAACTAAAGAAGAGCTAAAATCCCCAAGAAAAAACAAATGAAAAACTAAAGAAAACAACCAGGAGAAGAAGCTAATTGCCATGCCAAATCTAATTTAGAAACTGAAGCTTGAAAACAAACCAGAACATAAGAAGTTGTCAAGGAGGAACCTAATCTATATCTTCCATGCTTAAGCCGTCATGATTTTCTACAAGAGCACCAAAGATATGTATAGGAAAAATCATCCAGGTTAACTTTTTTATTTCATCCAAAGAAGATGGTTATGGGGTGTCTTAAAATAGAAATAATTTATATTGTTCTTCACCTACATACTAAATCTAACTCCTTTAAAAGCCTAAGGTCCTTAGGCTCTACGTTGAACGGTGATGCTCACCCTCGCACAGAATTGCTCAGTTTCACTTTTCCTCAAAGGAGAGAAAAACAAGGTTTTTTTTCACAAAATAAAGGAAGTTTTTAATTAGAGAGATCCTGGCCCTTGACCAATAAAAATCGAGGATTTGAAAAAAAATCGGTAATGAATACCGGATCATTAATAAACACCGAGATTGTTCGCAACCCCAGGTCTTTACTCTTCAGTTTCTTTCTTCCTCTAAAAGATCATTTTTATTTTTATTATTCCAGTACTCTTATGGCATGAAGTTATTAGAGAATGGAGATTATTCATTGTTTTCATTCATTTTTTTTTTAATACCCAATTGATCGTAGGCTTTAAAATCCCAGGGCTTTAGTAGGCCGTTCAAAAGAACGAAAACCAATTTTCTATGCAAAACCCTAATTCCTATTCTTAATTTTCTCTTCTCTCTTTCGTTTAAATTCATTCTTCTCATCGTGTGTTCTTATTTTCTCTCCACCTTCTTTGCATAGTTTTGCAGTGGCTGATTGTGCTCTATGATTTTTGTGTTGCAGAAACCAATTGTTCCAAAGCAAAGATCGTTGAAGGTACTAAAAGCATTGACGGGTTTTTAGCAGGATTTATAGAATCAACCACTTGAAGAAGATAAAAGATAAATATACCACCAATGGCGATGGTGACCAAAGTTTACAATATCAAGGTAAAAAAGGTGAAACTTAATCTCAATTTTATGTCTAGAGTACTGTTTTATTTTTTTATTTGTAGTTCATCAAGAATGGGTTTTATCTTAGATTGATCTTTGTCTATCTTTTGAGTCACAACTCAAACAATGTTATTGCAAAGCACATATGTGGAAAATTGAAGATTTTTGTTTTATATTGTGCACAGCAGATTTGACTTTATAAGAGATTGATTTTTAATAAGGTGTACGTATTGTGTCACTAGGGAACTATATTTTCAGCATCCTTTTCTGAAGATTGTCCTTTCTTGCTAGCCATATGAGGCTTCAAAGGAAACATGCGAGTGAGAAGAGTGAATTTTTATAATTACTGCTGCTATTATTATCGCATGGCACCTCCAGAGATCAGGTAAATGTCATGGTGGAGGATGCCATACTAAATGCAGGTATTTATCCTTTGTTCCATATGTTATTGTGGATGTATAGCTACTTGATGCAGTATTTGTACGTAATAGATGTTATTGTGGATCTTATCATGAAGTAGGTCTTCTCAATTCATTTGCATTAGTTTAGTATTCTTTCTTTAAATGCTTGATATAAGATTTTCAGTTCCTTATTCTTCATTACAATATATCCTTCCCAAAAACTGGTGACACACTTGCCAGTCTATGGATGTTTACAAGGTATCTTTTCTTATATCTCACGAAGCACGTGTAAATTTAAGCTTATACTATCCAAATGAAAACGAATTGTATTCTCGGCATAAAAAATTCCAACCCCCTTTGCACGAAATTTATTGAAAAAATGTCTTAATTTTGTCTGTAAGTAAATCCTTCGTATTGTTCACTGGAATTGTGTTGATATCGGAAAAAAATAATGCAATATCAGTGAGTTAGTTAATTTTTATCGTTGTACGTCATGCAGTTTGTTTTGTTGGAGACAATGGGATAAGCTTCTTTCTAACCATAGTGTAAATTGTGTATAATATAATTCAGAACATGGAAGGTAGCAAAAAATAGAGTCTCTTTGGTACTTTCTCTTTCCATTTTTTAATGGATGAATCTCACTTCAACAGTTCTTATTTCTATCCATGGTACTGTTAGTCAGCCTTTGTATGCTCTACATTCTTTCTCATCCACTTAAGTCACACTCTATAATACATGCATAGGCATAACCACGATACTGCTGAAAAAAATAATACAATTCACCCAAAAGACGAGTGTTTTCTAAAATACCTATATGTATTATTAGACGATTTTGTTGTAAATGTCCTCACACTATAGAATATACGCGCACTGAAAAGTATTTCTTTAATGGCTCCGATTTATTTTTATTTTTTTGAAATTTTCTCTTTAAAATTGTTATCACGTGACGTGGTAATAGTTTTTACTGCTTTCCTTGCAGTTTGCATTGTCTGCTGGGAACCTCTATTTACTCATGTAACAATGAGGAAATGCACCTGCACATCTTTGACGGTTGTTGTCATTCTTAACTTATCCTCCCTTTTTGTTTTCATTTCGTTCCAATTTTTCTCATATATATTTTACTTTTGCACTTAAATACGGACATTTACCTATACAGTTTGAGTTGCGAATGCATTTCACAGTTCAAAATTATTTTCGATGGTAGGGAATCTATGGATGGTCAAATTAACCGAAAAACTAGTTCTTTGAGGATTTTATAGAGATATCACTTATAAATCCAAATATTATGTGCTAATCCACTAACAAATTTCTAGATAGGTTTGGTAATCAAATTTGTAAATTAACCCATTGTGGTTTCACAAATGAAGGCTTTTTTGCAGAGTCAGAAAATGATCTATAAAAAAAGGCATATTGAACTTACTGATCTTACAATGCACTATTAAATTATTAAAAATATTACTCTTAGGAAATTGTTATACACTTTTGTCCAGTTTCCCATGATTTCATAATTTCTTCCGTATTATAGCTCATTTGGAGTGACCTGTTATGTAAGAGTTATCTTTTGATCATGATTCTTGGAGCAGTTACTTACTCACTTCACCTCACAGTAGGTGGTACTTTGGCGCTCAGTTCCTCTGGACGGTTCTTTTCCACTTTACTGTCATAATATTTGTCTACTTCTAAAGAAGTTTGTCGCCACCATCATCATCTCACTCTTACAGATCATAGAATCCATAACTACATGTTTTTATCCTGTGGAGTGCTGGACTTCCACTAGGTGAAATCAACTTTATAGGTTGTGTACGGTGTAGATGAAAAGCTATTGAAAATGGTTCCAAGGTAGCAAGGTCTCTTTATACTGTTTTATAAGCGCATAAAGATTATATTGTATAAGGTGTAGGGTGGAAGCGTAAAATGTATGACTTTTAGAAGATTCCAACGACCACTGACTCAAGGTAAACGGCAATACTTACTACCAAAACTCAAACCTCATTATACCCTTGGAATCTCATATACGACGTGAATGACGATAAATACTTGCTATGCATTATGTATCCCACCGTTATCGAGAATCACGGATACAGTGTATGAGGGAAAGTGATGCATAACATGGTTAATAGAACTACTTACGTTTTCACAAAAAAAAATCAATTAGCTAAAGTGTATGTGGTCCTCCTTAAATTTTTTGTTCTTTATGCAATGCAGCAAGATTTACTGGAGAAATGCAGGATAATTAGTGAGCTTCAATTCACTCTTTCGAGGTTAGTTTGTAGTTAAAAATATGGTCTCTCTATCATTATATATTTAAGCACTTTATCTAATTCATTGGTGTTTGCTTGCGCTTGCCTTAGATGGGGGATTCGAACATTAGTAACCCAGGTCCTTAGGCTCCATATTGAACGGTGACGCTCACCCTCGCACAGAATTTCTCAGTTTCACTTTTCCTCAAAGGAGAGAAAAACAAGGTTTTTTTTCACAAAATAAAGGAAGTTTTTAATTAGAGAGCTTATGGCCCCTGACCAATAAAAATCGAGGATTTGAAAAAAAATCGGTAATGAATACCAGATCATTAATAAACAACGAGATTGTTCGCAACCCCAGGTCTTTACTTTTCAGTTTCTTTCTTCCTCTAAAAGATCATTTTTATTTTTATAATTCCAGTACTCTTACGGCATGAAGTTATTAGAGAATGGAGATTATTCATTGTTTTCGTTCATTTTTTTTAATACCCAATTGATCATAGGCTTTAAAATCCCAGGGTTTTAGTAGGCTGTTCAAAAGAACGAAAACCAATTTTCTTTGCAAAACCCTAATTCCTATTCTTAATTTTCTCTTCCCTCTTTCGTTTAAATTCAGTCTTCTCATCGCGTGTTCTTATTTTCTCTCCACCTTCTTTGCATAGTTTTGCAGTGCCTGATTGTGCTCTATGATTTTTGTGTTGCATAAACCAATTGTTCCTAAGCAAAGATCGTTGAAGGTACTAAAAGCATTGACGGGTTTTTAGCAGGATTTATAGAATCAACCACTTGAAGAAGATAAAAGATAAATATACCACCAATGGTAATGGTGACCAAAGTTTACAATATCAAGGTAAAAAAGGTGAAACTTAATCTCAATTTTTTGTCTAGAGTATTGTTTTATTTTTTTTATCTGTAGTTCATCACACTACAAGAAAATGTGCCTTTAGTGACAATAGTTTTTGCGGCAAAGAAAATTTCACCGCTGAAGCCTACTTATTGTGGCAAAAAAAATGGTTGTCATTGTTGTTAGGTTTTTTGCGATGGTACTCAGGTTTCGTCACTCATAAATATTTAGTGACGACAATTAGAGACAAACTAATCTTTAGTCACTGATAAAATTTTTGTAATAATATATTTTTGTCACTATTAAATTTTATTGTGATGATGCTAAAAAATTGACATATAATCCTTTTGGTGATAATTTGTAACTTTCGTTACCAAAAAAAAGTTTGTAGTGACAAAATTAATTCATCACTAAATAATTTTTTAGTAAGGAAACTAATAGTTTGACACTATATTTAGTTTTAGTGACCATCAGCTTGTTTGGTTGCAAATAGTTATATAGTAACAACTCACAATCGTCACAAGAAATAACATATGTAACGAACTAAGTTTTGTTGCTTTAGTCATTTGCAATGACACTATAACTTCACCGCAGTTCATGATTCTAGTGATTAATGAAATGTCGTCACACAAAATTATTCACGTAGAATATAGTAAAGTTGAATATAATCAGATTATGCAAAGTTGAATATAATCAGATTGTATTTTTTTGATAATTTGTCAAAATGAGTATGATCTAGTAATGTTGACTGAAAATTGAGTACAATTTGATTGAATTAGATAAAAATCGATAGATAAAACAATCATATTAAGTAAATTTGACTATTATATATTTGGTGATTTCAATGAAATTGTATAGAATTGAATATAAATGGATTGAGTTTGTTGATAATCAACCATTGCGAGTATGATCCAGTAATGTTGACTGAATACTAAGTCCAATTAGAATGAATTAGATAAAATACATGGATAAATCAGTCTTAGTAAGCATACATATAACCAATCATACTGAGCACGATCTACTGGTTTTGATAGAATGAAGTAAAATGGAGTTCAATTTGATTGAGTTTGTGGGTAATTAGTCAAGGAAGGTGCGATCTGCTAATGTTATTGACTATGGTTGAAATGTATTAGATGATTTTATTCGTCTAATCAGTCATATTAAGCATTATCTAATTATCTGAATAATTTACTTGTACTTCTCGATTCCTGACAAAAGTATGTAATTCCACCCTAAGTTAAGGAAGGAACCAAGTACCAAAAGGCTCAACCTATCCACTACTACTCATAAATTAAGAGAGTACCGTAGAGCTACATAAGATCCTCCTCATACATGGATGTTAAGGCTTTGGTTAAATCTCAATCAAGTCATTTTCATAGATAGCGAGTTCATTATCCTAATTCGTATATATAGTTCTCGATTTTTCATTTTCTCGTTAGATATCTTCCAATTTTTATTTATTATTTAGAATTTTGTCGAACCTAAGATTAATTTTCACTATTCGAAATAATTCTCATTTTTATAATTTCTTTGATTATTTTCTGGTTAATAGTGATTGTGGATTATTCTCACTGTTAAAATTCATTCTCATTCATATATATAACATTGGATTTTTTTTGTGATGAAGGTCGATTAGGGTTCTTCATTTTCATTTTATTGGACGCACATCAATCTCATTGGATATGCTCAGTAATTTACACAAATTGATTCAACACAAAATCGGATTAATGAATTAGTTTGCTCTCGTTGGAACGTCATGCTTCTCACAAGTACATATATTCATCTCAATCCGTTTGAGAACTCCAAGACAAATACCCACCGTTCAATAAATTTCATAATCCGTATGAGTACCGATTAGACTGAGAATAGCCGTCGATAACTTTATTTCTCACTTTATTTTTCTTCTCCGGTATCGATTTCTAAAATCTCCAGCTAACTTAAGCCCAATTGACCAACTTCAATCCCAATAGCGAACACAACTAACTCATCCCCTGCCCCTGGTGATTCCAGAAAAGGGGGAAAGAAATTATTCTTCTTAAAAACACGTTATTATTCACAACACCCTCAATTCGATGCAATCCAATCCCAACACCTTCAAGTAAGTGGAAGAACAGGGAAAAGTTCAATAGATCAATGCCAATAGAAAATCCTACATCTATAGATGATACACCGCCTTCATTTGATGGATAACATGTTCACGTTTCTTAATCAGCGGTAAGTTTTGTACAAATTTCGTCTGATTTTTAATTTCTACTAATTAGGGTTTTGATTTCTATATTTTGTCTTATCATCTCTGTTGAGTTCTTCCTTAGGGTTTTGATTTCTACTTTTTGTCTACTCTGCCGATTGTTTCCTTAGGGTTTTGATTTCTAATTAGGATGCCGATTTCTAAGAAGGGTTTTGATTTCTCCCCCAGGGTTAGGTTTTCAGAGTACAAGACTTCATCATTGCAATTCGATGGTTGGTATTGTGCATTTTGTTCATCTTTTCAAATTTTTTTGTTTTATTGATTTCGTTTTACTGATTTTTTGTGTTTTTTTTTAATTCGGGCACCAAAAGAGGTGAACACTCCACCTCCATCTTCAAAGCCAGCTTAATCTGGTGGTGGTAAACAAAAGAAGAAGGTTTATTCATGATGGTTCTTCTTTAATGTTGAATTTTAAAATTTTATTTTAGAGTGAGTTGTTTGTTTCGTGATTAGTACAGAAGTGGAGAAAAATATATATAGCATATAAGGAGAAGGTTAACAACATGGGATTATTTGATCAATCTATGGTTTACTTTGTGATTTTGCTCTAATTTTTTCTACGATCGTTACTTTATCTGGCTTAGTAAATATTGGGTTTTATTGTGTCATACAATTTCCTAAGTGAACAGTCAGTTCTAGAAATCTTGAATCTTATCTTCAATCCATGATAAATGAAGACTTTTTGTCAGTTTCAAGTGTCCAAGCGCCTCCTTCGATGACTTTCTTCACTCTCTTGTTGCATAAGACCTTCACCACTTTCTCAAGGGAGTCGTAGCAGCACTGCAGCAATAGCAAACATGGGGTGTTTTCGTACCAGAACCGTGAAGAACTCCTCTCATCAGGTTATCGAGAGGTATTCACGGATGACTTTATATTTTCACACTAACAAGAAGATCTTAGAAGTAGCAATCTTTCCTTCAAAACATCTTCGTAATGAGATTTCTAGTTTCTCAACTCATCTTATCAAGTGAATCCAAAGAGAACCAGTTCGTGGGGTTTCATTGAAGCTCATGAAGAGGAACGTGAGAGGCGTATGGATTTCGTACCTGAAGAATCAGCTATCAAGACTGATGGTATTTAAGTTAATAAGGATTCTATTGATATGCTTGCTGATTTAGGTATGGCTGATATTCCTGGTGTTATAAAGATTGGTCATGTTGCACAAGATGGTGGTTTAGTGGTGGTTATGCTAGTCTTGGAGATGGTGGACCTGGTGGTGCTTCAAGGAGTACTAGAGAGCTTGGTTTGATGGTTAGTAGTCCTTATTTAGGATTTTGTTTATACATTTTCATCAAGTTTTGTCATAAGATGTTGATTACGGTTTTATTTTTGAAGTTGAGGAACTAAACTTGTAGTTGGTTTAATGGGATTCCTAAAGTGTCCATAAATTTTTTATTGTCTTAGATTACAACTGTATCTTGATAACTTTATTCAGTGGTGGGTTTCAGATCATTATGCAATATGAAGAAGCATATACAAACTGACTGGAGGACGCGAAGGCTACCTATCACTATTCCTTCTCTAATGTTATACAAGGTTGGCTCTGCTTTTACCTAATTATTTATCATGTTACTCATGTGTGACAATTGTGATTTTCTAAATTTATGCTTCATATGAGTTGGGTGTTATGATTCTCACAGTGAAGCACTTCATGCAATGATACAAGCTCAGGCAGACAGAATGCAAGCTCAAGACGACCAAATATGTGAACAAAATGAGACTATCAAAAAGTTGAAAGAAGACAATGACAAGTTCACACTAAATATGATCCGTGAACAAAATCTGATGTGTAGCTCTTTCTAAGCACCATTATCACTGACGGAACAATGGATAACTGGACCAGGAGTCACTTAACGGATAACTGGACCAGGAGTCACTTGTAAAATGTTTTAGTCTTAGTATTATATTTTTTATTAGTAACAATATTTGTTTATTTGTTGGTAGAGTTTAATTATTAGTTGTTTTTTTGGTTTGATGGCTAAATTTTTTATTCAACTATATTTTTTTTTTACTTTTTATGTGTAATAAATTTCTTTGGAATGGGCGGTGATAATATAGGCTCGTCACTAAAGAAAATTTGGGGGCGATTTTGGCATGTTGTATAGTGAGGACGGTGTGGTGTTTTTAATGATTTTTTGATACGAGTGATTACGTCAATAAAATTGATATGGAGACATCTATATTTGCCGGTAAAGTTGTTTTGGAGACAATTCTAATAGTCATGGTCATTATATCTAATTTTAGAGACAATTTAATTTTGTCATTTATATTTTATTCTGAGATGAAAGTTATTTCGCTGCTAAACTATAGCTTTTTCTGAAAAGAACAAATTTCGCTGCTAAATTTTTTCATGTGACGAATTTTTTTTCCTTGCTATAAATGTATTCTGAAGCAAACAAATTTTATTGCCAAAACTATTTAAAGTGATAAAAAAAATTTCTCACCAAAAATACCAAGAGTGACAAAAAATTTGATCATAAAATTAGAGAACCGTGTCAAATTTATTTGCTCACGAAAAGATATATTTGGTGGAAAATAAACTTATGTCACTAATTAATAAATTCGGTGACGATTTCTTAAGGTCATCACAGATCACTTTCAACGACTCGCTATAGGTGACGAAATTTTTAGTGCCGCTGAATTCTTTTTGCAACGAAGAAATTGGTTTTCGTGACACAATGTTTAGCCACTAAAAGCGACTTTTCTTGTAGTGTCAAGAATGGGTTTTATCTTATATGGATAGTTCACCAAGAATGGGTTTTATATTAGATTGATCTTTGTCTAGCTTTTGAGTCACAGCTCAAACAATGTTATTGCAAAGCACATATGTGGAGAATTGAAGATTTCTGTTTTATATTGTGCACAACAGATTTGACTTTATAATATATTGATTTTTAATAAAGTATAGTATTGTGTCACTAGGGAACTGTATTTTCAGCATCCTTTTTTGAATATTGTCCTTTCTTGCTATCCATAGGAGGCTCCAAAGGAAACATGCGAGTGAGAAGAGTGAATTTTTATAATTACTGCTGCTATTATTATCGCATGGCACCTCCAGAGATCAGGTAAATGTCATGGTGGAGGATGCCATACTAAATGCAAGTATTTATCCTTTGCTCCATATGTTATTGTGGATGTATAGATTCTTGATGCAGTATTTGTACGTAATAGGTGTTATTGTGGATCTTATCATGAAGTAGGTCTTCTCAATTCATTTGCATTAGTTTAGTCTTCTTTCTTTAAATTCTTGATATAAGATTTTCAGTTCCTTATTCTTCATTACAGTATGGCCTTCCCAAAAACTGGTGACACACTTGCCAGTCTATGGATGTTTACAAGGTATCTTTTCTTATATCTCACGAAGCACGTGTAAAAAAGAATTGTATTCTCGGCATAAAAAATTCCAACCCCTTTTGCACGAAATTTATTGAAAAAATGTCTTAATTTTGTCTGTAAGTAAATCCTTCGTATTGTTCACTGGAATTGTGTTGATATCGTAAAAAAATAATGCAATATCGGTGAGCTAGTTAATTTTTGTCGTTGTACGTCGTGCAGTTTGTTTTGTTGGAGACAATGGGATAAGCTTCTTTCTAACCATAGTGTAAATTGTGTATAATATAATTCAGAACATGGAAGGTAGCAAAAAATAAAGTCTCTTTGTCACTTTCTCTTTCCATTTTTTAATGGATGAATCTCACTACAGTAGTTCTTCTTTCTATCCACAGTACTGTTAGTCAGCCTTTATATGCTCTACATTCTTTCTCATCCACTTAAGTCACACTCTATAATACATGCATAGGTATAACCACGATACTGCTGAAAAAAAGAATACAAAGAGACTATGTTCACCCAAGAGACGAGTGTTTTCTAAAATATCTATATGTATTATTAGACGATTTTGTTATAAATGTCCTCACACTATAGAATATACGCGCACTGAAAAGTATTTCTTTAATGACTCCGATTTTTTTTTTTAAAAATTTTCTCTTTAAAATTGTTATCACGTGACGTGGTTATAGTTTTTATTGCTTTCCTTGCAGTTTGCATTGTCTGCTGAGAACCGCTATTTACTCATGTAACAATGAGGAAATGCACCTGCACATCTTTGACGGTTGTTGTCATTCTTAACTTATCCTCCCTTTTTGTTTTCATTTCGTTCCAATTTTTCTCAGATATATTTTACTTTTGCACTTAAATACGGACATCTACCTATACAGTTTGAGTTGGCGAATGCATTTCACAATTCAAAATTATTTTCGATGGTAGGGAATCTATGGATGGTCAAATTAACCGAAAAACTAGGTTTTTGAGGATTTTATAGATATATCACTTATAAATCCAAATATTATGTGCTAATCCACTAACAAATTTCTAGATAGGTTTGATAATCAAATTTGTAAATTAATCCATTGTGGTTTCACAAATGAAGGCTTTTTGCAGAGTCAGAAAATGATCTATAAAAAAAGGCATATTGAACTTAATGATCTTACAATGCACTATTAAATTATTAAAAATATTACTCTAAGGCAATTGTTATACAATTTTGTCAAGTTTCCCATGATTTCATAATTTCGTCCGTATTATAGCTAATTTGGAGTGACCTGTCATGTAAGAGTTGTCTTTTGATCATGATTCTTGGAGCAGTTACTTACTTACTTCACCTCACAGTAGGTGATACTTTGGCGCTCAGTTCCTCTAGATGCTTCTTTTCCACTTTACTGTCATAATATTTGTCTACTTCTAAAGAAGTTTGTTGCCACCATCATCATCTCACTCTTACAGATCATAGAATCCATAACTACATGTTTTTATCCTGTGGAGTGCTGGACTTCCACTAGGTGAACTCAACTTTATATGTTGTGTACGGTGTAGATAAAAAGCTATTGAAAATGGTTCCAAGGTAGCAAGGTCTATACATACTGTTTTATAAGCGCATAAAGATTATATTGTATAAGGTGCAGGGTGGAAGCGTAAAATGTATGAATTTCAGTAGATTCCAACGACCACTGACTCAAGGTAAACGGCAATACTTACTCCCAAAACTCAGACCTCATTATACCCTTGGAATCTCATATACAACGTGAATGACGATAAATACATGATATGCATTATGTATCCCACTGTTATCGAGAATCACGGATACAGTGTATGAGGGAAAGTGATGCATAACATGGTTAATAGAACTACTTATATTTTCACAAAAAAATTTCAATTAGCTAAAGTGTATGTGGTTTTCCTTAAATTTTTTGTTCTTTATGAAATGCAGCAAGATTAACTGGAGAAATGCAGGATCATTAGTGAGCTTCATTTCACTCTTTCGAGGTTAGTTTGTAGTTAAAAATATGGTCTCTCTATCATTATATATTTAATCAATTTATCTAATTCATTGGTGTTTGCTTGCGCTTGCCTTAGACGGGTGATTCGAACATTAGTAACCCAGGTGCACAACTGGATTTTGATTGAACATTCTATTGCTTACCTTCTGCGTAGGTAAATATCCGAGCGTTGCGAGAAGGTAAGAGAATAACTCACAATAGGTTTAGTACATTTAATTTCCAAAAACAATATAAATGCACCAGCTGATATGTTAAACAAACATTTTGCAGCTAGGTGAACCAGAAAACCTATAATGGTTTTTGATAAACTGATTGGAGAAAAATTTGGAAGCTGAAGATAACCGAAGAATACATCACTAATGAACACCACAAATGAGAAATTTGGTTCCGATAGCACAACAAAAAGATCAGCCACAAAACGTCATGCTTTTGAGGTTTGGAACACACCGAACAGAAAAGCAGCAAAATTATGAACCTATGAATAATTAGACGCCAAAAAGAAATAGGCTTAGGCATACGGTACTTTCATAAGATGATAGAGATACTCAAGAAATCGATGAAAATGCAGATGATAATGATACTCAAGAAGATATTGAAGATAATCAAAAAACAATAGTTGAGTGCATTTGATTCTCTTTTGGCGATTTGGATAGAATTACTTCCTTAGTAGTTTACTTCCAAGTGATTTTTTGAGAAACTTAATTATTTTCAATACTTTCAATTGACTATCAAGTAACTGTTTTTCTTGATACTCATTAGTGTCACTTTCGATGCAAAAATTTATAAGGACCATGTAGTTACAAAAATAACTTATTAGAAATGCATCAGCATGCATAAGTACTATATGGATTTTGAACCATATGGTTTCGCAGGGAGATCCAACCATCTTTGGGGTTATATAAATGAGGTTAGAGGACCAAAGTGTTGATGTCTTAAAACTGAAAAAATTTCAATGATAAAAAAAGAATACGTACCTTTCGTATGCACATAAGACCGCTCTGCTTATTGAAAATAAGGGGTTTGAGGGTTACTGGGTTATCTCTAAATTAGCTATTAATTTTGACTTTTATATAGTTAATGTGACAGTTGCATGTCAGAATATAAAGGACTGGATGAAAGCAGTAGTTCAGGACATGATGCTTACATTTTGAAGCGAATTAAATTGTTGCAATCTTTGTTAAGGGTGTTTAAAGGTAGCAACTTTATGTAAGAGAATGACTCAGATTCATGTACCAAGTCTTGGAGTGTTATCTACTCAACCTTTAATAGATTTATGCATTCAGTACATCCTTGTACCCGCGTTGCATAGATTCTTTGTTACACACTTTTGAATATTGATCAACCAATTTCACAATGTTTAGTAATTTATAATTAATATTTGCACATTTTTTAGCCCGTCCATCATTTTTATTTAGGTCCAAAATGATAAATTTTAATATGAATGAAGTAGGATTAAGGGTGGAGGTAAATCTCAAGCAACCTATTGTGCCGAGAGCATTCTACCTCTCTTGGCCTTCCGGGTCGACTATAATGGTACATCCTTTTTGGAATTCATTACGGGAACTAACAAAGGGTGGGTCCTTGGGCGAGGCGAAGCCGAGCTTTACCAAATCAAAAATATGGTTCAAAGAGAGTGACATTGATGCATTTTATTTGTAGTTGGTGCATAACTATGCAATTCTATTTGTAATGGTAGATTGAATTGGTGAACCAAGTTTGCGGAGCTTCCCGGGCGTAGCACGGACACAAAATCTAGTCAAAACTTATTTCCTTTATTTTCATAATCATGCATAACATTCCTCTTCTCCTTCTTTATTCAATCATTTCAAAATATTTTTCATCTTTTTAATTTTGATTGAAACCAAATATCGTCGATCAAAGAAATTTTAAAATTAATTGTTTAAAATAAAAACCTAAAGTTCATTAATCTTAGTGTTGAATATAACATCAAAACACAAAATGGAGTTAAACAAACAAAATGGATAAATCACCGTAGTTGTGATCCAAAATTAGCATTTGATTGTTCGAAATCAAAATTGATTGGAATTTTTGTAATGATTAACACTTGCAGAAACATAGTCGGTAAGTATAAATTTTTTCAAATCGTCTCTATAATGTTTCTCACCTTCTTCTGGCAATATTCACTTGCTTTGTTCGTTTAGACTCGAACGTTTTGCATCTACCTGAAAAAGCCTTTAAATGAATTTTGCATACCAGTTTTTAAGAAAGTGGCTTAATTCCATGGTCAACCTAGAATTCTTGGTTAGACGTTTTCCCTCACCTCACATATACCTTAGGGAGTTCCGGTCCACTTTGAGACCCACGTATATGGCTAAGATTAAACTTGTGGACCTACTATGATTGTTCTTGATGTTTAGTCGATATTAGATTACAGTGTTATGCATATGAGATTTGAAGGTGACGTTGGTCTAATTTAAGAACTCTAAATTGGCTTTGTTGTGCAATTTGAATCAATATTAAAATTAGTATTGTTGAAACTTTCCTTGGCCGTGCGAAATGTGTAACTGTCCCGGTCGAAAGTTTTGGTTTTGAGGGCTCACGGGAGGAAAAAAAACTGGGTATCAAATATAGTAATCTTCAAAACCCTTTATCTAAATGATTAATTAACATTAATGATTAGGTTAACTAAATTAAACAAAATTAGTATTGGACGTGTATACGTAATCACAACTGTGCAGTCACCGCATATCACAAGTTAATCAACTGGAGCAAGTCTTCCGGTGACATGCAGCTGAATTTGTTTATAAGTCCGAGTCCTATGTTAATTTAGTCGTTGTAACAAGTTGTATCCTTCCTATATTCTCGACAAACTTCTATAGATTAGGATTGAATTATTCTTAACAAACTTGTATCTGTTTTCATATAAATACCGAATGAGAAAACGACACAGTCTACACAATTGTGAGACTATTCATAACCATATCTAGATTCTAAGATGGTATCTTCCTTGTAGATCCTAGGAATCCTATTGTATTTTTTATTTTTTTCATCTTCCGCTCCATCTCTGATATTCTCACAATGACTGGATCAGATGCATCTTCTCCTTCTTTTCCAACCCATCACTCCAATCAAGCCACTGGTAATACATATGTAATACACCCGTCTGATAACCCTGCAACCATACTTTTTTCTCCACTTCTCCAGGGAGACAACTACGGTGCTTGGGTCCGTGTTATTACTAAGGCAATTGAATGCAAAAGGAAAACTAGGTTTTGTTGATGGTTCATTACCTCCTCCTGATGATGATCTCAATCACAGGTACTGGAAAAGATGTGACGATTTGGTTAGAAACTGGCTTCTCAACTCAGTTCATCCGGATATCCATGCAAGCAGCTTGTATGCAGCATCTTCATATGCCATATGGAAAGACTTACAAGTACGCTTTTGTATCTTCAATGCTCCAATATTGTTTCGTCTAAAATCTGATATTGCCTCCATTAGACAAGAATACACCAAATCAAGACTAGGTTTTGTTGATGGTTCATTACCTCCTCATGTTTTATTATTCTGATGATCAGGTACTAAGAGGAAAAGATGTGACGATTTGTTGTTAGAAACTGGCTTCTCAACTCAGTTCATCCGGATATCCATCTGCCATATGGAAATGTATCTTCAATGCTCCAATATTGTTTCGTCTAAAATCTGATATTGCCTCCATTAGACAAGAATCTATGCCAGTATCGCTTTATTACACCAAATCAAGACTCTCTGGGACCAGTATGATTCACCGGTTGCATCAACTGAGGCTTGTATTTGTGGTGATGGCAAGTCGATGATGGAACGTCTTGAACGTGACCATGCCACGGAGTTTCTGCAAGGCCTACATGACTGATTCTCGAATCTGCTAAGCCAGATTTTAACCAGGGAGCCCTTTCCAACGGCTTTGAGGATTTTCAATATTGTTCAGCAAGAGGAAGAACAGCGGAACATTACTGCCAACCCCCTTCAGAATGTTGACTCATCTGTACTCAATATTAATCGTCATCTTCCACAATCAGCTCGTCCTTCTTCAAGTCACAACTAGCGTCAATGTACTCATTGTGACTATTGCAATCGACATGGCCATGTCCGTGAGATGTGTTACCGTCTACACGGTTTTCCTCCTTCCAACAACAACCCGCCAACTATTTATGCTACTACAGCCATGCCTCATGACACTCAGGCTATGCAACCAACCATTCTGGCACTGTCAGCTGACCAATATGCACGTCTCCTGGCCACTAATAGTTAGTGTAGCTTTGCCACGACCTCCTCTCGACATAGCTATGATAGCAGAAGTAACAGTTTATTCAGTTAAACCTCTGCAAAGATCACCTTTAAGTTCTTGGACTGCCAGGCTTTCATCTAATAATAGTTGGTTCACAACAGGAAATAGCTGAAATTAGACAAAATATGATCTGATTAGTTTCAATTATGAAGACAAAGTAATCAAGTTTCTATTGTTGAATGAAAATCAACACAAGATAAATAATAGTATCAATGTCCTAAATGGCGAATCTTCTGGGAGGTTTTGAATCGGTGCACAAGGCCGACAAATGTGAATAGATCAGTTTCCTCTGTCATGAAAGTAAAATAAATAAATGGCCATAAGCTAGGTTATTTATATCAATAGTATAAAGCAGAGTTTAGCTAACTTTGCCTATGTGAGTGGTGGTCAGGATTTATCCTTACCAAAGATAAATCAAAGGTTGTGGTTCTCCATGCCACACCCTACAAGTCGCACACGTGGTGTTCATTCCAAGGCTATGGTTCTCCATGCCACACCCTACAAGTCGCACATGTGGTGTTCATTCCAATATTATGAATTAAAAATGAATATTCAAGTCAAGATATGGAATTTCAAAAATTATAACGGGGAGGTTCAAACTCATGACCTATTGTGTCATAAGAGTGGCCTCTAACCATTGTTCCACCTTGGTTGGAATTGATAGAAAAGATAAATCAATATTGGTTGTTTGTTCAACTTAAATATTAATTAGTATAAGTATTTTATTAATTAGTATAAGTGATTTGTCTAGAGAGAAGATAAATATATGGTTATAGTTTGTTCAACTTAAATATTAATTAGTATAAGTGTTTTATTAATTGATGTCTCATTAATTTCTCATGATAAATGACTTATTAATTTTACATCATAAATATCCCTTAATTAATATTAATACATATCTCCATCAATAAATAATAATTTTGACAAAAATTATTTCAATAGATATTAGTGGTGGTGGTGGTAGTAGAGGAAGAAGTAAGTGGTGGAAGCGGTGGAAGGTGTTACTAAGTGGTGGAGGCGGTAACATTAGTTTTGGTGGAGCAATAGTGGCGCTGGATGGTTTTAATGGTGGTAGTATTGGTTTTTTCTTTTTGAATCAAAAATAATAAAAAAAATTACATGACGGGTAACATTGTATTGTGAAAAGTATAGTTGGTTGTTTTTGACCCGATCAAAAAAGGCGGATAAAAAATACTTTTGGGATGATACCAAATCATATAAGACAAAATGGTTGTTTTTGGTACCACTGCTATCTTTGGTAACCGTTTGTACGCATGATTTTCAGTATTAACAAAACACATATAGTTGGATAAATTAATTGACGACCTAAGTTTGTTAAGTCTAAACTTTATACATGACGTGTGGGATTAAAAGTTATAAGTGTGCCCAATATTCTACGAGGGATGGAAAATGGTGGTGGTGGAGAAAGAAGTGATATCTGGTGGTTTGTGTTATTGGACGGTTTTGATGAGTAGTACTTGACTATGTTAATTATATGCTGCTACAAAAGGATAACACTATAAATTAGAAATGTGGTTGATCATCTTAATGCTAATATAAACTCGGTTAAAATACATGAAAATTAAGAAGAAGAAAAAACCATTTGTATGTTACGTTATATAATAAATAACACTAAAAACTACATATTTAGTATCAAGGTTTCTCCGTCCAATAGATAAATCTAAGGTTGTATTGAGATCCCATAAGCAGATGGCGAGTTGGTCTTGGATTTCTGAATGATAATGAATATAATGAAACGCTCCCTCTCGGTTTCTCCAGTGAAAACCGAAACCTTCTAAAAAAAATAATCAATCGAACAACACTTAGATGGAACGCATCACCACCAGTGTAAACTTCTCTGAATTGCTACATATCCAGTGAAATTTCTACAGATTAATCTGGAGATTTCGTCCTACCGTAGTTTTTAATGAGGCATGCAATTAAAACTCTAATAGTGATTTTAAAGGTATTTAATAATTACAAAATTCTCTTATAAGTTTTGTTTATGCAAGTATTGATTTAACTTGGGTTCTTTTATATTTTTGTGTTAAGTTGATGACTTTTTAATTTGGATACATGTTTGGTTAACAAACTTTGATACATATAGGGTATTTTCTTTGTAGAACTGATGTTAGTCTCTCATTTTTCCCGTTACCACTTTGTTTCAATCCCGTATTTGTAGACATTATTTGACTAATAATGTTGGGGTATTTGTTTAATCTCATGGCCGATTAAACCCAATGTGTGTTGTATACATTGAAGGCGACATAGGTTTGTGTCGGCTCTACCTTGAAACTAATAATTTTTCTTCGGAAGGTTAGTTGAATTTATGTAGATGTGAGAACATCATTCATGCACTACTTAGCATAATTGGTGTGAAATCTTTTTATACACGAATTTCTTCAATTTTATGTTATCAATATGACTGAGAAAGAATCTTACACATGTTTTGATTTACTATTATAAGTTTATTTTTTCAACTCACATGTGTATATCTCAGCCTTCCAATAGCCAAGGGTTCTTCATTTTTATAACTCTCACATTTGCAAAATATAAATAAATAGTATTTATCTATAGTAGGGAAAATATTATGGGTTTTTGCTTCACTCCTTAGAGCCTTAGTTATCAATAATTTCGGAACAAATGTATTCATAAACATCATGGATTTGGATTGGCAGTTTAGGTATATGTACTGTTAGATGAAATATTCTTTTTGAAATTTGAAATTATGGTATGATGGAACAATAAATGGGGAAATTTTTTATTTACTTTATTTTATTTTCATGTTGGCACAACATTATTACTCCGTCCAGATAATAAGTTGGAATAACATGCTTAAGTAAAAAAAATAAAGATCAGGTAACCCATTTTGTTTCCCAAAACCTATTTGAATATCAAAATAATTACTCACGAATAAAATGAAGCAAGAGGAATGTGAACAATATCGTATTAGAAACAAAACATCTCGTGCCGTTACGGCACGGGTTAAGATCTAGTATTTATTAAAACATAGAGGACGGATCCGTTGACAGGCTAAAGTCTTACAAGATCTAACCGTGCCTGTGTTGCCATTGGATCCGTCCAAGTTAATGGTGTCGATTTAATCAAGTTTGTGTGCTTGTCCGGGTCGACCAACAACCCATAAAATAAAATGCTTTCTTCGTAACTTAGTTTTCTCCATGCCTTCGCACTTTTCTTTCCATCTTTCCAACATAAACACGTGAACTGTGTAACTAAGGAAAACTGTTCATCAACTTAACATCATCAATTTGGAAGAACAATTGAAATTCAAAACCTATTCGACTGGCCACTTGAATTCTTCAGAAGGAATCCTTTCTATTAGCGAGCTAATTGTAATCCAGAGACGAAAATTGGATTTAGGAAGAAACATCCACAAAGATCCGAGGTTCCAAAGTTCAATACAGTACAAGTTAATTTAATCAATCAGAGAAAAACCAAATCATTTACCAAATCCCATCGTATTGAAAGATATATTCCTTCTCCATCGATGATTATAGATAAAGCTTGACCGGAAGATCTTGTCCAGATCTCTTGAATTTTTATAGTTCTCCATGTAAATCAGTTAAACAATCTTCTTCTCCGGAGTGTGTAATTTTAATTAAAGTTTATTCTGTATCTTTTTGAGATTTAGAACATACAGAAGAAAGAGTAATGAGTTTCGTTTTTACCTGATTTCTCTGCAAGTTGAGAATCTAGAGTAAAAAGATAAAATAAAGATTGAAAAAAAAAGAGATTTGTCGAGATAATGGGAGTTAAAAATATTTTAATAGGTTACGGGTGATGGGTTGACCCGGGATATTTGAGTAAACTTGATTAAATATCAACCATCAATATTGATAGATCCAACGACAACAAGGGGCTGTCAGATCTTGTAAAATTTGAGCCTGTCAACGGATCTGCCCTCTAAAAGATAAACGTCTTTGGAATTGAATGAGAACCATCCTCAAAGCACCGGCATTTCCAATTCTGAATCAAAGAGTACATATTTGAATGAGTTTCCCTTGATAGGATAAGATATGACAAATTAAGGAGAGTGAAGCACCTGCTAGCTAAAAAAATTAATACAGCCAACAAACTCATTGTAGTGTAGTTGTTGATGCTGGCAATGAAACATATCTTTATGCAAGAGTTAGCAATGTCCTTGCTTCATCCGTTTACTTTTTCATCCTTTGCTATATCACAACTCAGTGACCCCCCAAAATCCCCTGTTAAATCAGTATACACATGGAGATAAAAGATGACGTGGCGGCGATTTCAATTGCGAATTTTTCAGATCTAAACTTTTGAATTTCTCTCCATGGGATCGTCATCTACTCCTCCTGCTATTAATAATTTAGTTCATATCCCATCAACGGCTGGTGAATCCAGCTTGGATACTACTAATTTCCCTACTCTTGTTGAATCTTATGGTTCTAAAGGAAGTAGTTTGGTAAACCCAAAAAATGGTGTTGATTCTAAATCAAGTTGTGATGTTGCTGCTGTTGAGTCAAATCCTCAAAAGTTAGAGATTGATTTACATGGGAAAGAGGGTGAGAGTAAAGAAATCAGGGGATCTTTTGAATCTGGGGGTTCTGCAAACCCTAATTCAAATGATTGGAGAATTCTTTTCCCTTCACCAAAAATGGTCACACCTCAACCTTCATTGAAATTTACTCCTCCTATTGAGCTAAATGGTAATAGAGGAGTGGATTATTCAGCGGTGGATTTCTCTGCAGGAATCAATCGATGCACAAAGTATGTAGTGGGTTTTTGCGTAGGAAAGAGACTCTCCTTTCCGGCGGTCAAGGAAGGTGTAAGCAATTACTGGAAACTCAAGTGTGAGGTTAGTATCAAACTACATGGCAATTGTGCTTTCATCTTTGAATTTAAGAGTGATGATGATCGTAGAAGAGTGCTAAAGCTAGGTTCTTTCTATATCTCAAAGAGTCTCTTCACAGTGAGGCCTTGGTCTAATTTGATAGAATCCTCAATTGCTAGCATTAGGACATTACCAATTTGGGTATTGATCTATGGGGTTCCTCTGCATATGTGGGACAGTAAAGGATTGGGTTTAATCTGTAGTTTCATTGGTAAACCATTACTTGCTAATGATTGCACACTACAGAGAACAAGACTTTCATATGCTAGGATTTGTATTGAATTAGATGTGGATTTAAATTACCCCGCGAGTATCCCATTTTTTATTGACGGATAAGTTGCGTTGGAAATTCCCGTTGAATATCAGTGGAAACCTCCAAAGTGTGAATCATGTAAGGTTTTTGGACACTCTTCCGGTAACTGTGTAAAGAAGCCGAAGAATAGGTGGAATCCAAAAAAGAATGATAAGATTTTTGAGAAACCTCATTCAAGTGCAGTGGATCGCGAGACTTTTGCGAATTCAGTGGAGTCACAAGTGAAGTCAGGAGACTTTGGGGATAAAGCCTCAACTTTGAAAGTAACTGAGTTCATAGCAAGCCACGGTACAACAGCGGCAGACACATCAAAGTCGGGGGTTATGAATGTGGATAAAGGATCAACATTGGAAGTAAATGATTTGAGATCAAAATTCGGTGCAGCTGATTCGACGGTCTCAACAAGTGCAGATGAACAAAGTCCAGCAGTTTTGAGTTATGTTATGGAGATTAATGAGGAGGTTGTGGGGGCTATTGGGGAGACTGCTGATCAGTCATTGGTTTCTTCGGGTGACATAAGTACTATTGTGAAACAAGGTCCTTTATCTAATCAATGTAAGTTGGCTAGGGGTGATTTGGCTGCATAGAATGGAGCCAGAGATTTCGATGAAGTGTTACAAGGTACAATTCCTTCCAAGAATGATCAACCAAATTTGAGCAATGGGCATCAACATGTGGAGGTGGCTTGTGAACAACCATTACAAGTCTCTACAGAAGGTTGTGTGAGTGGGTGTAGCGGCGGAGCTTTGGAATTAACGGATACAACGCCGGAATGGACCTGCGTTAGAAGAAATAAGAAAAACAAGAAAAATTCTGGAAAGAAACTAAAACCAAAGAAAGTTGCCATTCGTGAGTTGAACCCCTATGAATGCACAGATGTGGGAAGGTCAATCTCTACAGATGCTACAGTTGAAGAAGTAAGAATAGAAGAGGACCATGATCCTAAGGGCACTCAGTCTAGTTTAGTGGCTAATGATTTTTCAACTCCAATTTCGTCTACTGATTCGATTCAAGAAAAGAACCAGGAGGTTGTTCTCCCTTTGCAAATGGACTTGAGTCTAGTTACGATCCGAAAAAATAAGAAGAAAAAACTGATAGGAAAGGATGCAAAAATAGACTCCAATTCAGTTTCTGCTATAACTAAGACCGAAATAGATTCACAAATCGCTTTTAACAAGATTTTGGGCATCTCTAACCATCCGATGATGAGACCTATGTGTAGAAGATTATTGGAGAGTCATGCTAAATCGGAGGTGGATATGCCTTTCGTTGAGGATACTGATGGTATGGGAGATTTCGACTCTGATTCTGACTATGATGAGCGAATTGATGCAGTCAAATGCTCGTATCAAAATGAAAATGTGGACTTTTAAGAGTGATTGCTTGTGTTTATTTTTGCTGGTTCTTAGATAGTTCTTGCTAGAGCTCGTGTTTTGACCTTCTTGTTTTGGAGGTTGTTTGTTGCTCCTCAGTGAGCTTTTTTTCTTTTTCCTTTTTTGTAACTTTGGTGTCACTCTTGGTGACATCTCTGTTTTTTTAATCGAATTTGCCCTTATCGCGTCAAAAAAAAAAAAATCACAACAAGAAATTACAGATGAAATGTCATCCATGTATGAGAAGAACATGCTTTCATTATGCCTAACTCGAAAAGAATAAATAAACTACACAGACTAGAATTCAGAATCACCTTTTCCTTACCAAACTAAGCTGCACTCTACCACTCTCTAATCGGACACATAAAAAGATGACATCTGGATATGTAATTAACTTGATATAAACCGCATTTCTATGTTTTTTCCACATGAGTTAGATCCTCTTGTTTTTGTCGATGAAATGAAAAGAGAACAACCCAATATACCCGAACAAGCAGGTTAAATTAACTTAGAAATGCTTAGTTTCCTGCACCGAGATTGTCGGTATGTGATAAGAACGTAAATACTACATTTTATACCCATATTTATATTAGTTAAGACTCGATATTTTGGTTAATAATATTATGTTAGTGTTTTTGTAGAAAGTATAAGGAAATTCGATCACGGTCGCAACAAATGGCATTTGAGGCGAAAAGAACTGACGCTACCACTCACGGACCAAAAGCATGGAGAAGTATGACCACCTACCTGCTTGGCAACTCAATCTCGTGGCCAGGAAATCCACTTAATGGAACAAGTAATTGTTGGCACTAGAGCCTAAGAGATGTGTGACGTGGTCTCACTCTCCAGCCCCCACCATATTTCTTGGTGGTACATCGAAAGCATCTCCAACAACCTATCTTATTCTTTGTTACCACAAAACGAAAAAAAAAAGAAGAGAACCTAAAGCAGCTGGAAATGCAGAGGGCAGTGGGTGTTCGATGGATTCAAAGACATCAATGGTACTAATGGGGGAAGTATGGGTTTTGGTTCGATTGAAGTAGCTAGTTCAGGGACTCTTTAAAGGGTTAATCGGTAAAGCTTTTGCTACTGGTGGTGGTATTGGGTTCTATCGAGATGAGTTTTGCAAGCTAATTGAAGACGAATCGCGGATGTAAAGAAGAGGCTGAATTAACGATGAACTGAAAATGCACACAACATGTTTGTTAAATGACCTGAAAGATGAACAGATTGAGATTGAGATGGTTGGTCTGATGCCAGCGGTGATCGGTACAGTGGCCTGAGCTTGAGAAGACTATTACCGTGAATAAAGATGGAACCAATCTCGATGAACTGATTATTGCGCTACGAAAGATGGCTGAAGTGTTGGCTAAATGGAGATGGCCAGGGAGAAAGGAATTGCTTCTGTAGCCGAAGGCAGGAAAGCGTTGGCTAGATGAGCAGAAATGGGTCTGTTTTGAGATAGAATTCAGTTCTCAAAGATTTAAATGAAGGCAAGAGAAAAAATGGGGTTGTTAGTTTGAATTCTGTGGAATTGTATAACATGATTGATGGTGAAACTAGGCTTTGAATCTGTTGTTGGTGTTATATGGAGTGAACTTGGAATCTGGGGAATTTGGCTGACGAATTGGATTGATTTGGGATTTCTGCTCAACTGAAGATGGTCCGGAATGGAGGCTGGAGCTGTATTTGCAATTGGTTGAGCTATGAATTTTCGGAACTCGAATGGAAGAAGATGGAAGCCAAGTTTGTGACTGATGGTGTTGGTTTATTATGGCCGTATGGGCAATGATGATGATTGCGGTATACGAGTCTGTAACTAAGATTAGAAGATGATGGAGTTTGATGCCGTCCAAGGTTGAATGGTCTTGATAAATAGGATCTGTGTGCAATCTGTAGATTCTCTACATCAACAGATATTTGGGGATGGTTGAATTCGAGGCTTTAAGAAGATATTTAGACGGACAGAAGAGCTGGTGGAGTTGATGCCGTGGACTGGGCCCATTAGTAAGAATTCTGCTAGGTCTTTGGATTCTCGCAGAATTCAAAGCTTTAAATCAAATGTTTGATCTTTGATACTGAAGTTAATAGATGATTAAATGTATCTGTAGATGTGAATGGGTTTACTGAATTCATATTATCAAAGTACACTTTTGCAGTATCAAGATTTCTAATCTCTCCAGACTTGCATTGGTTCTTAATGCAAGTTTATAATCGGGTTTCTTGAGTAAAACAGTTTCTGAGAAAGTTTGCTGATCGTAGGGTTTCTTCTGAATAACTTCATTAGTAGTAATTTCTTTCATTGATGGGTATTTAGGTCAGACATCCTTCTCCAATGTATTTAGGACACTGGAATGCCAAGGTCTTAAAACTGGAGTATCACACGAGAAAAAACATTTGAACAAAGCATTTTAATAGATTTTTGGAAGCCTTCATGGTTAAAATGTTTTAGGGCTTTTTAATAAAATGGGCACCTTCTTGGCATAGAATTATGAAAGCGGCCATTTTTTTGAATCTTTATATAAAATGGCCGAGTTGGAATTTTTTTGTCCCGTTTCTTCTAAAAAACGGGTAATAGCAGGTTCGTGATCACTTGTCAGTTATTTACGTTAGAAAATGTCATCTAGACACCTCATAAAGTCAGCAGGTCCGGTTAGTGTTATGAATCGTTATTGAGTCAACTCTCTGACTCAGTATTCATCCTCTTCGTTTCTACGTGAAACTCTTTCAATTACTAATATTAATCAAGAAAAATTAACATCAATCAAAATAGGGGTTTTAAAAATTTCCATCCACTGCCAAAAAAAGTTGGGAACCCTAGCTGAAATGACGTATTCATCTTCTTCTTTGTGAAACAGTAACATGTTCTTCCGAATCTTCACCAAATCTCCATTAATGTACTCCAAACAAAGCTCAACCCCTAGATTTTTTTATTACTTAAATGAGTCAACTGATTCATACCCAATGATGCAACTACATATCAAATCGAATTCGCTGCAGCCTCGAAAAGTCTTCTCAATTATCGGAGCAACATCACCACTGTGAACTGATTTTTAGGTAGATGTGTATGTCAAAAATCTTGATAAATTCGTACCAAATTCATATCAAAATCTAACCTAATCTTCATGTTCGTATTGACTTTTTAAATTGTTCTTATTTCTTTTATGGTTGAAGAAGAAAAGATGCAGAAAGGAGGGGATCGAGTTTGCTCTAGCACCATTTGCTCTAGCAGCGATTCTAACCATTAGATCCTGTGAATGTGACGTCATTGCATGCTTTTTGTCTTCTGCTGACATCATATTTCTTCCATCCAACGGCCGCAAACGCTGCTAGTTCAAAAAAATGCTCTAGCACTGCTAGAGCAAAATAATTTCCAGAAAGGAGCTGGAAAGATGAAGAACGGGAGTTCTAATTAAACGATGCTCTTAGATTCATAGGGTATGGTGGTAATTTTAGGAGATTTACCGACTAAATCAACTTCTGCCGACTATTCTGGTAGGCCCAGACGTGAAAACTAACAGTTTGGCTACTTTATAGAAGACTCAAAAAAAAAAAAAATCGGTTTATTAATTAGGGGCTAGGAAGCCGGTTACTTTCTTAATTTTCCCAATGTTTTATTTCGGTTTTACCTATTTCCCATCCCATAATTCCTGTTTTCTATCCCCTACCAATCTGTAGAAAACAATGATTTTTGTTATAGGGAAAGCCGATTGTTTTAGGGGGAAAGCTGACTTTGGTCATTGTCTGTTGATTTTTTGTCAATATGGGGGGAATAACAGTGAATGCTCCACCTTCTTTGATGTTTGCAACTTTGACTTTCAAATCATCAACTGACAAGGAAAATCTGCGAGGACAGATTCCAAGCCCCTTTTCACCAAGGTCAAGATAGAAACCTAGAGCGTTAGTGTATGCTGCTGATCCATATATCTGCTAGGAACTTAACGTGCTTGATCTCAGTGTATGCCTTTTCCCATGCATTCATCACTCATGGATCGTTGATACTAACAAGCAAAATTTCATCAACACCCTTAGACTTTAATTCTTCATCGTTGGTAATGAAACTTGGGATATGCTGCAAGTAAGGGTAAAAGCACCGGGGACACAAAAGTTGATGATATTTTTATTGGCAGCAAGTGAGTGAATTGAAAGTTGCTTGAGTTAATCCTTAAGAGCCGGAGAACAAGGAAGAGGAGTATAAACAAACAAACGGAGAAGAATATTCTTAAGGTTTAGACTAGAAGAATACTGTCAAACTTTGAAAACCATATTTGATGTTTCCTTCATGTACAAATCATCTCAAATTGGTACTTCTACAATGGACAGTGGCAAACAATCTTACATTGGTCAATATCAAATCATATGATTGTCGTTTATTTCTATGTTCATCGTTTCGGTGATTGTCGTGAAATTGGGGTTACTGTTTCGATGATGCAGAAGGAAGTTGAAGTTTACAGGCGTTTGTAAGATGGCTAATTATATCAATTTTTTAAACATGTTCAAATACATCCATGTGACATGAAAAACACGAAAGACATGTGATGATCATCTTACTGTAATACTGGATAATCCGGAAAGACTAGAGTAGAGTAGAGTTTTATATTTCCCCCCATATTGACCGAAAATCAACATACTATGACCAAAGTTAGCTTTCCCCCTAAAAGAATCGGCTTTCCCTATAACAAAAATCAAAACAATCTACTTTTTAATTCTTATTTTTCCTATTTACCACCTATAAAAGTCAAAATAATTTGACTATGATTATTACCATTTTTTATTGTCTTCCTCCTTAATCTCTGTTTTCATTAAACCAAACCATTAGAAACTCATAGGTTAGATTGTTGTTTAATCATGGTGTACGCTATTTTGGATGAATTAATCGGCAACCAATATTATGGAATATATCATTATTAAAAATTAGAGGAAACTTGTAAACCCTAATTAAATCAACATCAAAAATATTGTGTTAATTTTATTGGAAACCCATTTTCTGATCCAGATTTAAAAATTACTAAGTAACATAATGAACAACCGATATCCAGTCAATAATTATATATTACTATTTTTTTTTCTGAAGAGCTAGTCGATCTGTCACGGAAGACAAATAACTATATCTAGTTCTGGGCGACAACAACTATAGTCAGATGAAATTCATCGTACAAACTACAGTACAAGAAATGTAATTTTTGCACAAAAAGATGTAAGTTCATCGTCTAGTAAGTCGTTTATATGCTACCAATATGATTAGATAATAGTCAATCCAATCTCAACAACTAGTTTTTCGTACAAAAGAATTTATGATCTTAGAGTAGGTGGCTCGGCTGGGGAAAAAGGCGGTGGTGGGAAAAAAAGAATAGGATTTGATCTTAGGGTTTTTGATCGTGGGCGGATAAAAGATACTTAGGGTGTAAAATGCAAAGTCAAAATACAAAAAAAGAGTAGGATTTAGGATTCTTAAAATTTATGTGGATGGTACTTAGTATAATTGAGGATGGGATTTAATATGGATGGGAAATAAGAAAAGCAGGGCTTGGAAATTGGTAAAACCTTTATTTCTTCCAAAAATCTTTGTTCTACAGCCTAAAAAACTCTGCCAAAACCATGTACTCACCCGACCTAACTCACATCTCTATATCTGGTGGGGCCCAAAAGTGACCCTCTGGGCTCCAGCTAATCCCAAGAGGGGCAGGGTCCCTCATCATCTGTGTGCACTGTTTTCTTGTGGTTTTTTTATACGGTTCATCTAGAAGCATGGTTTTTTTGTTTTTGTTTTTTTGTCATTAGCCAATATTCAGGTAGGACCTACTAATTTCCACGAAAGGTTTATCGTCGCCTTCTTCTGGGTTCCTAGATGGTTTTGGAATGAATTTCTTTCCGTGGTTTGTCAGGAATTACTTTTGAGTGACAAGATAAAAGTTGAAACAGATTATGGGACACGATAAGTTTCTCAGCTCCCTTGTTCATTACCCTCGCTGACAGAAAATCCAGAGTGTTGTATTCTATAAAGTTTTAGGATCTACTTTTATTTTGATTGTGAATATCATAGATAAATTGTTATTCAAAATCTTAGTCATCGGACATCTTCCTGATCGACCAAATTTTTATAGTTAGCGATTTTCAAAATTAGATCGGAGAGGTAACAACCAGTGATTTGTTGTGAAATCAATATAACTCGGGGTAGATTTTAACCGAGTTGGTTTACTATAGAAATGTGCCGAAATATGCAGCCCAAAGTTGGATTAAAATTAAAGAGAGATTACACGTGGGAATGTTATTCCCCTAGAGTCATTTAGTACATTTTGTTTCAAAAAATCGAGAACTCTGTGTTCCCAAATTTTGGCGTGTAATATTCCCTGTTGGCTATAATCCGCCGCGTGATTAGCAAGGGTGTCCGCTTCCTGATTCGTTTCTCGGTAGTTGTGATGAATTGCGTATCTGGGAATTTCAGCAAGTCTGTTGATGATTTCCGTAATCATGTCTCTCAGGTACCATGGAGGATCCACCCTTTTCTGGATGAAATGGACTAGTGTCTTTGAGTCTGATTCGATGTAGATTTTAGTCCATTGATAGAGAGACACCGTTCTTAGAGCCATTAGAAAGGCCCATGTTTCAGCGAGCAGAGCTGTAGTGATTCCCAATGGATGGGTCGCTGCTACAATAACTGTGGTTGTGGAGTCTTTACAAATGAAGCCTCCACCCGCGGGACCTGGGTGACCACGAACAACTCCATCAGTGTTGATTTTGATCCAATGTTGTTCCGGCGGCTTCCATCCAACTTGAATAACTTTAGTCTTTCGACACGCCGAAGTGTTAGTGCTTACAACATTCATGCTAGGCAAAGGTGAAGGTAGTATTGAATTTTCCCAATTGTACTCTTGATGTAATCGATTTGCTGATTTGAGTATTTCAGGAGGAGGTTTATGTTTTCTTCCATATACCAAATCGTTCCTAGCTAACCAAAGTGACCACAAGATGAAGCAGAATGAAGTTGTTTCCGGTGTAGTTTGATTGATCTGTAGCATTTGGTTAATGGAGGTTGAAGGTGTTAATGGTGGGGGTCTTTGGTATTGGAAGGCGGGTTCTGCTTCAAGCTGAGTGAAGAGAAGGTCCCATGCTTCTCGGGATAATTGACATGATAAAAGTATGTGTTCAGCCGTTTCTGGTGATATGTTACATCGAGGACATAGGTTGGAGGTAGTAAGATGAATTTTATGTAGTATGGTAAAGGTAGGTAAGCCTTCATTGATAGCTTTCCAAAAGAAAAGCTGTATTTTTGTGGGGAATTTTAATGTCCAGATGTGGGTTGCGGGTTGAAGTTGAATTGCGGCCGTCTGAGAATTGGGCTGGTGGGTGAGCATGCGGAACCCTGAGGAAATTGTATATTTTCCAGATTTTGTATATCGCCAAATAATTTTATCTAGTGGACCATACTGTGGTAGGTGAATGTTAACAATCCTCAGCATGGATGATTGAGGTAGTTGAGATATTCGGTCATAAATCCATGGGGAGGTAGTTGCGTCTATAAGGTCAGACACTAAAGTCTCTGGTGATGGTTAAGAGGTGGGTGATCTGTAATCCAATTGGAGTCGGTTTGGGTAGAGGTTCATGTGCCAATTTTGTGGAAAACATGGGGTGTGATACAGGATATAAGGGAGTTTAGTTGTTTCCAAAGTGGTCTAGCCGAGTCAGAGGGGGATTGGTTGAATTGAAAGAAAGGTTGGTTGTGAAAATATTTTTCTCTACACAAAGAAGTATAAATAGAATCCGGCTGATCATGAATATGCCAAACTCGTTTGAGTAAAAGTTCTTTGTTGTGGTCTAAGCTTTTCCTAATTCCCAATCCCCCCTCATCTATGGGTTTTGAAAGTTTATCCCATCCTATGGGGTGCAGGTTTTTGATGGAAGCATCATGGCCCCAGAAAAAAATTTATAATAATTTTGTCTATCTCCTTATGAACTTGCATGGGTAAAAGATTTGACTGCATAACATGATTAGTCGTAGGAAATAAAGAGGTTTTAATGAGCACTAACCTTCCTTTTTGGTTGAGGCATTTCGTTTTCCATCATTTGGCTTTGCGAGTAAAAGTTTTGATTAGTGGACGAAAAATATGTGCTGATGTGCGTCCATTCTTGAATTGGACTCCCAAGTACACTGGTGGTGTTGATGTAGCCGGCATGTCGGAAACGCTTTGGATTTCACCAATGATAGAAGGGTCAAGCCTTGGATGATGGATGATATTAGATTTGTTAAGGTTGATATGTTGTCCTGCTGAGTCGGAGTAAGCATCAAGTAGCTGTTTGAGTTGGATACAATGTGTTCTGGAGGCTTTGAAAGTTAACAGTAGGTCATCAACATACATTAGGTGCAAAATTGGTGGCGCTTTTTTAGAGATTCCGAGTCCTGAAATGTTGTTTGTGTGCTCCATGTGCGCTAGGTTTGTAGAAAGGATCTCTGCACAAATAATAAAAACATAAGGTGATAATGTATCTCCTTGTATAATTCTTCTAGTTGGTGAAATATATCCGTGTGGAGTGCCATTGACGTTGATAGAATACGTTACTGTGGAAATACATAGCATGATGTATTGGATAAACTTTTCTGGAAAGCCGAGTTCAGTAAATGTCCTCTTCACGAAACCCCAATCTAGACTATCATAGGATTTTTGAATGTCTAATTTAAGTCCGATTTTTGGTTCTTTGGTTAAGGGTGAGGTTCTGATATAGTGAAAAAGTTCCCCTGCTATGGTTATATTATCTTGGATCGATCTCTGGGGTACAAATGCACTTTGATAGGGGCTTATAAGGAAAGGTAGTAAAGGTCGAAGACGGTTGACAAGGATTTTGGCTTTGATTTTGTAAGTAACGTTACATAAACCAATAGGTCTGAACTGGGATGCATTTGTTGGTTGCTCCCCTATGGGTATGAGTGTGATTTATCAAGGGGTGCATATTAATATTCTCAAATAATTCTCTAATCATAGCGATGAGTTGAACTTTGGTAGTGTCCCAAAAAACTTTGAAAAACTTACTTGTGAATCCATCCAGTCCAGGAGCTTTTTCTGATCCAATCGCCCACAATGCTTCCTTTATTTCATCATCAGATACAGCTCGAGTTAGAGTAACGCATTGGTTTGTTGTTAATCATGGGGAGATCTTGGAGAATAGATTGTCGTCTAGTCTGGTATTAAGTGTGGTCTATTTTTTGGTATAATGTTGTAAGAGTAATTCAATGATATGGCTTTTTCCAAAAACCTAGTTGCCGTTCTGATATCGTAATTGTTGAATGTTGTTGCAGCTTCGGTGGATAGTTGATGGTGTGAAAAAACGTTGTGTTTCTATCTCTATATTGAAGCCACTAAATTCTTGCCCGTTGTTAGCAGTATGTAGCATGACACTGAAGTAGGTCCAAATGTGCTGCACGAAGTTTTTTTTCCTGTTGTATCCAATGTGATAGTATCATACCTGTCTGGATTGCACATTGATGTTGTGCAAATTGTATTTGTGTCGTGGATGTTTTAATCATGGTGGGAAGATGACCAAACGTTTCCTTATTCCACAATGTAAGGCTTTTTGCGGTTGTGATGAGTTTGATTTGAAGATTGGTCGTCGGTTCTTCAGCAGACTCGTTTGTCCAAGCATCATTCACAACTAGGTGAATATTAGGGTGAGATAACCAAAGGTGTTCAAATTTGTAATTTCTTGTATTTCTCCAGTCTAAGTGCTTGGTTCTGAGAAGAATAGGAGCATGATCTGAAGTTATTCTTGGAAGATGTAGGACAGCTGCATGCGGGTTCGTCGTTCGCCATCTTTGATTGGACATTGCTCTGTCTAGCCTTTCCACGATGAAATCATCCCCTTGTTGACGATTTTTCCATGTAAATGGGTCGCCTTGGAATCCGAGGTAAATCAATCCTACTGTGTCAATCATATTCTAAAAAGGTTGGGTCTGAGCATATGTTACCGGTCTTCCGCCTTTCTTTTCCGATTGTAGGATGATGTCATTAAAATATCCAATCAAAACCCATGGTAGTGGTGAAGGTTGAAAAATATTAGTGAAGTTGTTCCACAAATCCGATCTAGCAACTGGATGGGGTGGTCCATACATTCCAGTACATAACAAAGGAAGAGATGGTGGTTATGGTGTAAGAAGCGCGTGAATATAGCTTTGGGATTGGAGTAAAACCTGTACTTGTACACTGTTCTTCCACATTAAGCATAGGCCCCCTCTGTGTCCTATTCTCGGAACGGTAAAACTGTTGTCAAATCTTAATGTTCTCTGAACTGAGGACATATGTTGTGCAGTCGCAATCGTTTCTGACGTAAACACAATATCTGGTCTATGTGATGAAATTATTCCGCGCAAATGTTGGATCGTAGTATCCTGGTTGATACCTTGGTAGTTCCAAGTTATAATAGAGATAATACTTTCCATTGTTTACCTTGAAGACGTGATTGAAACAGCTCCCAAGCTTTGAGTGTTTGAAAAACTGGTATCAACTGATAATTTGTTGGTGATGAAACAACTCAAGATACTCTCAGTAAAACTTCGGAAAAACAAGGTCCTTCGTACTAGTGCTTCAACACAGGTAAAAGTATGAATCTTCTCAAGGGAGTCGAAGATGTTGTCGGCCTAGTGAGTTTGTTGTAACAAGACTAGAGTACCAACTTGTAAATAAAATTTCGTAGTGTTCAACGAAAAACCAAGCCCATAGACAAATAGAAAACGAGACACACCAAACCACACCTTTGTTATAGCTAACTTACTCAGGTACACAACCTCAAAAACAGACTTACTAATACACTATTGCGGTTACAGACTCAGATATTTAAATAAACAAAGACAGAGAACGAAACTTCACACGACCTAGGAACCAATAGCAGACTATACACAGCACACTATTGTTAGTCTATTACAGCACACAAACTTGAACAAAACAAAAGAGACGGGAATATTTTACAACCCACAGACCAAACAACAACAACTAGCAGACTAAAGTACAAAGTTCAAAAAGATAAAGGGGCTAGTAACGAAAGAGATCTCACTGAATGAAAAAGTACAACACAAGGACACACTAGAAAGGAAACAAACTATCGTAAAACAAAAACAGATAACGATATAACCAGGAAAGAGCAATGGCTGGCCATCCCAAGTGAAAGCAGCTCTGATTAGTAAACTTAACCTCAATTTGGAATTTGTAATTGTCAAGTTCGAGAAACATATTGAACTTGAGTGGAGATTGTGGTTTTAATGTTCCTTCATAATTCCTTTGCCTTTGCGATCAGTGACGCATAGTTCTTCCTTGAATTCTTCCTTGCTTCCATCCTGATATGCACTGTTATGTTCTTCATATGCCAAACTTTCAAAAATATCCATAGGGACAGTATCCGGCCTTACTGGAGGGGAATCTGGTGGTGCGGAAGATTCAGCCTGGTAGATATCCACCAACACAGCTGGATATTTTGCCGCTAGTTCTTTAAAAAGTTTTCGTCTTTTCTTATTTGGTTCCTGGAGTATCCAAGCTCTGTAGTCATCTATTGTAGGCCAAATTGGATCTCTAAAGGATGAAGCAGCAGACGGGTCAGGGTGTGTAGGTGTATATAACTCCATAGGATCAAATTTTTCTAATTCTTCAGGACGGAAGGAGTAGACATAATTGCTAGGATTTGGTCTTTTGGCAGAGGATGTGATGGTTTGATCCCATGTAATTTCACAAACATTTGGAAGGTGTATTGGCTCTGTTGGTTCTGGGGTAAAAAAACCGAATTCATCCCATAGAAGAGGGTTAACAACATAAGGAGGTGAAAGTGGTGGTGTGATTTCTGGGTTTGAGTCTGCTATATTTTTGTCCTCTTCCGGAAGGATGGCTTCGTTATGATCTGAAATGCTGATTTCTGATTTGTTAGATGCTACGGATTGTGTGCTGCTGTTGGTACTTGAGGTGTCGTTGCCATCATGAAAAAATCCAAGTTTATCATCTGCATTCCCATTTAGTTCTTCCATATCTTCGTCATTTGGTTGTTGATGTAGGGGAGGGTACAGGCCTGGTGGTGCAGGTAGTTGATATCCATTTTGTACCAAGTTCTGAGCTTGTCTATATTGAGCACAGTCTTCATGTCGTTGTCCCAATCTTCTACAGAACTCGCAAAAATTATAAGGTAACTCATGATATTCAAAAGTGAGTGTATTTAGTCCTCCTTTTCCATTGTCTGCGACGGTGCTTTCTCTTAAGGTGTTGAAGATATTCATCGAAATTCTAACTGTCATCTCATATGTACCTTGCTGAGTGTAAACTGGCTGATCGAAAGCGATAATCTCACCAATATGGAACACATATCCTCTAACATCATCAAAGTCTTCAAGTTGTTCTAAGGTTAATCCCCTTATAGTGATGTTCATCTCAACATCAGTAAGGTTAATGCATGTCCCTCATAATCTTTGGAGATATTGTCTTATTGGGGGGTTCTTTACGCTACATGGTGTAAATGCATGGCAACTCAGATGTGCATTGAGGAAAATATGGAGAGTCAGAGGAGTATGTCTGTGAGGCAAGCTGGTGTTGAATATTTTCTTATCAGATTTCAGATTTATCATGAATTTGTTAGAGTTGTTAGACATGGGTCAAGAGCTGTTTTGAATGATATATTTATGATTAGTGTTTGGCATGAAGACCAACACTTCAGAAAAATTCTCTTATCAGCAAAATATATATATAATGTATAAAAATTATACAATCTATCACTGTTGGTAATACCTTAAGACTTCCACGACGAAGGATTTTTTACGCCCATAATTGGAGATGCTCTAAGGATAGCCGGTGGTATTAGACACCCAAAGTACTATTAGAGCTCCTTTAACCTCCAATATCATCATGTTGCACTAAACTTTTCCATTGAAGACCCTTGAATTTTTTTATTTCCTCGCCTGTCCCATGATTGCGTGTTGCAAAACTTTCCGGATTTTAATATTGCATCATATTGTGTTTGTTTCTAACACATTTTACTTGTTCAAGCCCAATAGAAGATCACCTATGTTTATGAGAAGCCATACGACATTTCCGATGTGCTTATTTCTGTAAGTTCTTACGCTTAACTCATCTACGTTCCTCTGCAATAAAAATGAATAATTTTCTTGAAAATTTAATACACAGTTTTAATGCTCCAACTTTAGTTTCCTCCAGCATCTCAAGCTTTTACTTATCGAAAGGAGAGTTAAACTTGATATCATAGTGTTGAGGAGACACAAAAAAATTACAAACAACCAACTAGCAGGAAACTCAAAAAGTGTAATATAGTTCTTAGGTAGTTTGGTCCTTGTAAATACATGCATGAAAGATGAAATACGAAAGTAATTCACAATAATACCAACAAATTTGAAGTCCAATGAACAAAGACCCTTTTGGTGTGTAAAGCATGAAGAAGTATCCATTAACAACTCATGACAATTGACAAAGAGCCAACTAAGTATTTTGTTTTTTTAAACTTTTTTCCATGACACTAGCAGGGTAGAGGTGTAAATTGGGTTGTGTCATCACGAGCACAACCCAGCACAACACGCTAAAATTTGAGCACAACCCAGCCCAGCATGTGACTTAGCCCAGCAAGGCATAACACGTTAGTTAAATGGGACGTGCTGGGTTTGACAAATTGGCACAGTAGCACAACAGAGCACGTGGCACGGATAAGCACGTGGCCCAACCCAGCACAACACGTTAAGTGAGCACGTCATAACATGTACAAATACACCATACAACAAGGCATAATACATCATATTTTTTGTATATTTCACAAAAGAGTCACTATTCTAGCTAGTTTTTAACATTTTATGTTGGCTTATTTATAACAACACATATAATACCTTAATATTTGGAAAATATATTTCAATATGGTTGTTATAATTTCGTCACCTATATTTAACTATAACATTAATTTACATGACAATAATCCAATTTTATATTTGATGGGCTATTTATTTTTATTGAATAAACTTCTTAATTTTACTTGAAATAAATTCAAATGATATGTTGTCTAATTAAATTCTTGTGATTATGTCGGACTTAATGTATACATTAAGTGATTTCAAATTGTTTATAGCACGTGTGCCAGCACGAAACGTTTATTCGTGTGATGTGACCGTGGGCTGTGTTATGCCTAGCTTTTGACTAGTAAAGCACAGCACGGCACAACACGTTTAAATCGTTGGCACGGCACAGCACGACACATGGCACGTGAAGAACGCGACTTCGTGTGCCGGGTCGGCACGTTTTACACCTCTAAGCAGGGGTACCAATTTATTCGACTATAAAAAAAATTATATAACACAAAGGCCAAGTTTTATGGTGGTTCACCTATAAAATTCAACTTCAAAAAGCATTGCTTATCCCGATTCAAGTTGTGGTTTAAGTAAATGGTTGAATTGTAAAGTTGAATCAAGTTCTCTGCGAAGGTGCAAAAGATTTGAACCATTAGATTAACACATCAGTTGGTGATTCAATGACTCCACTTTTTACGCCAAATTATTGGCGCAATGCTAACCAATGGGTGCAAAAACAAAACCATAAAATTAGTCTCTGAATTCATGTTGGCGTATAACAACTTGGAAGTTAAATTACTCACTATAAGACTTGGCCTAAATATTTTTTACTTGGCATATGTGGAAATTTGGTACATTCCCAAACGAATTGGTACCTCATATTAATGCAGAGGAGTTGCTTGATCTGTTGATGCGGCCAGAGGACTCCCGTATTTCAGGTCAGCAGGTCATATCCGCCTCTTAGAGTTTTCGAGGATCTCGTCAAAAGCACCTGTTAAGATTCCAAGGAATTGGTTAAACTTGTGGGGATAATGGATTTCGACTCAATCTTCAACAATTATAGCTATGATTAAACTTGTGGGACCACTATGACTGTTCTTGATGCTGATTACAGTGTATATAAGATTCCAAGGAATTGGTTGAAGTGCATTTCTCATACGAAACTCAACTGTTTGCTATTGCGCGATTTGGAAACATTTGTACTGAGATGAGCAGAATTTTCCATGGAGAATGTTAAAATTAACCACCTGGCCGTCCTCTTGATTGTTAGTAGGCTGAAGTACGGATCTGAGACTAGCCTAATGTGAGGGGATCTACATCATCGTATCACACTCCGAGATTCATTTTATAAGGTGTCCTGGTTGGAATTTAAACCAAGATATGGTGATTTGGTTTGTGGATCAACTATGACATTTGACACGATGTGCATGGATCAACGAGTGTTGTTGACACAGTGTGAAGAAGAGTATGGATCAACTGCTGCAGTTGACGTAGTCAAGTTGGATTAACAGGAACAGTTGACACAATGTGTCATATTTGGAAATTGGAGCTAATTTGAGAAACAAGGAGTTCTAGAGAGTTTTGGAAGAGTTCTATTTAGAGTTTGGTTTATGTTAGGAATGTGTGCTTTATTTAGAGTTTGTTTTTTACTCTATCCGTCCCTATTATATAGGCGTAATTTTGAATTTTGTTTGTCCCACTAAATAGGCGGATTTTGCTTTCCAAGATGAATTTGTCCATATATACCCATATTTATTGTACATAGGTAATTGTGTTGGAGATAAGACGAAGGATAAAACAAGAAAAAACATATAAAATTATGAATCCCATGCAATTTTCTTAATCTAAGAGAATTGTCTCTCTCCGCCTATATATGTGGTACGGAGGGAGTATTAAGAAAGTCGTTTGAGTGATTGCCATTGTACACCAAATTTGATTATCAATGTAGTCGTTTATCCGTGTGTGCTCTCCTCTCTCTTGCTCCATCCAACACTTGCATCAGACCAAGGTGAGAGGAAGGGAGAGAAGAAGGAGAAAGAGTTAAGAGAAAGTTAAAAAAAAAAGTTTTTTGTTGAGAAGTCGGTTGCGCAAAGTTCTGCTGGTAATAAAAGTTGCATTTTGGTTTGAGCTAAGAAGATGGTGTAGTTCGTAGTTCTGCTGCTGAAGCGCTTGTTGGATATTGAATCACGTAATGTTGGTTCAATATGTCATCACTAAGGAAACTAGGTCAAAGCTGGAAAACAAGAAGAAAGAAGAAATTTTTTATTGTCATGGACGATAAATATAGGGTTACAGCAACGAAGGTACACGCTGCAAGGTTGCTGCCATTAATGGTGGATGATAATCATGATTGATCGGTTCTGCTGTGATGGTGAATACATGGGAGATAAATAGAGAAGCAGGAGACGATGTGATGGCATGGATCAATCGATGGACTGCAGTGGTGTTGGAGTACTATTATATCGGTGATGATACAGCTTATGAAATAGTCTGTAGCCGGCAGAAAGTGCTTGAACGATGTTGTGGATGGAATTGACAAAGAAGTCAGTTGTGATGAAGAATTGATGGAGTTAATATTGGTTTATTGATAGAGTTGGTATAAAAGAAAAACGAGTTCTAGTCTGAGAAGAAGATGTAGACAGAGAGGTGTGGGTTCTGTTGCTGCAACGGTTTAGGATGAAGAGTTGGAAAGAATTTTTAACCAGGGAAATAGTGAGGAAGGAATGGTTTGGCCTGAAGTTCATGATAAGAGTGTTGCCTTGACTGACAATGATCTGGATGTGATTAAAACATGGGTTTGAAGAATATTCTGAATGCAAAAAGGATATAGCAGGAGGCATGGTGGAGGTTAGTTTTCGGGTGATTTGGACATGGTGCTTCGTGCAAGCAGCATGAAGAAAGTTTCCTGTTGCTATTCAAGTTGAAGAAACAAGCGATTAAAAATAAAATAAAAATGATTGAAAAATAGTAACAATGTATGTGATAGGTGTTATAAAGACCAATCACAGAGCAGTTACAGAAGCGTAACAAAAAAAAAATAGTCACGGTCTGTGATAAAAGAGTTATAACAGTGAAGAAGTGTCTCAGTTTTCTGGCAGAGGCGTTGCAGAAAACAGATTTGATGATTGTTGTGGTAGTAAACACGGGTTGATGTGGCAGAGTATTGGTTGATTTTAGAAGGTGAAGAAGCTTTTGGTGAGTGGTTGATTCTAAGTGTTAGGTCATGGATTCGAAATCAAAAATAGAAAATAAAAAGAGATCAAAGTCGGTATTGCAGTCGAGAAAGGGACTGATGTAGTTTGATGGTGTTGAATTCGAATTCAAGAACTTAGAATGACAAGGAATGTTGGTGATGTTTGACCTTAAGGGAGGATGGTAGCATATTGGAGTTTAAGCTCAAACATGTTGAAACAAAGGTGTGATTGAAACGTTTGTGGCAGAAACTTGGAAATCTTTCAAAGTGTGGCAGACTTTGTGATATTTATTGCTTGTGGAAGAAGCGTAACAAGAAATAGATTGTGAGAGAATCTTGAAGAACAAAGAAGTGTGAAAGTTTCGACTTTAACAAACGTGACTGGGACAAAGAAGAAAAGAGAAGAAAAAACAACATTAAGGTTGTGAAGAAAGAAAAGGTTAATTACCAGGAGGTGATGAGAGAGTAAAGAGAAGAGACGTCACAAGGGTGTGATCGTGAGTAGTGAAGCAATCCCAGTGTGGGGATTTGGCTAGAGAAGTGAATAAATTTAAGTATGGAATTTAAGAAGTGTCTCCATAAAATCATGTGTAACATTCCAAAAACGGTCAAGTAATTTATGCCAGAATAAATACAATTGAATCCGTAATTAAAACCTGTAAAAACGATTTGAAATTTTTTTTTTTAAAAACAGTAAAAAATACTTTTCAAATTCAAGAGACCTCCCAAGACCCCCAAGTCCCCAAGGCCCCGCTCCCGGACTAATGTTATATATATATTATTTATATATATACCCATTAGTAGGGGGAGGGATTCGATCCTGAGACCTAACCCTCCAGGCCCAAAATGCTTAACCACTGGGCCAAGCTCGAATTGTTGATATAAATGTACAAAAGAATTATTTTAACACATATATCCCAACAATCCCCCACTTATATTTTTTAAAATCATTGAGCAAGATCCGTATAGTTATGCGCATAAGCAAAGGTACCTTTCAGTTTTGAACCTTTACATAGTATTAAATTCTCCGAACTCTGACACAGAGTTAACATATGTCTTTGAACTCTATGGAGAGAACGAATTACTCAATACACACACAACTATACTAAGAGTAAAGTCCTAAATGCCAGCACATTATGGCCTTGTGCTTATCCCAGTTTCAATGAATGTTCTAGAGAACTGCCCATGTTCTCATAGAAAGCGGCCACACTTTCTCATTCACATAGGTGAGTCTATCAAAGGTACTCCTGTAGCTTGGTACCCCACTCTATACAGAGCTATAGACTTCATTAGGAGTTAAAGAACTCAACCTTAACCCGCTTTAGGATATCATGCCATGGGAAAGAAGCATGATTCTATCTCCATATCATTTGTGAATCGTTATTCCCTTTGAACCTATTTCTAGGTGGGTATCCATCACAAGATGACTCAACTTATAGTTGGAAAAAGTCCCATGCCTTTAGAGGTATATACTACCTTTTCTCTAGCTAATCCTTTCGTCAAAGGATCAGCTAAGTTCTCTTCCGACCTAACATGATCCACACGTACAACACTAGTTGTGAGAAATTCTCTAACTGTGCTGTGATTTCGACGCATTTGTCGATTCTTACCGTTATAAAAACAGTTCTGTACTTTTGCAATAGCCGCGGTACTATCACAATGGATCATAATAGCTGGTATCGGTCTATCCCATACAGGAATTTGTGAAAGCAAGTTTCTCAACCATCCTGCTTCTTCACTAGATGCTGCTAGTGCTATCAATTCAGACTCCATCGTAGATTGAGCCAGAATTGTCTATTTCTTTGACTTCCAAGACACAGCACCACCAGCAATATTAAACAAATATCCACCAGTGGCCTTGGAGTCATCTGAAAGAGAGTTCCAATCAGCATCGCAGTATCCTTCAAGGACTGCAGGAAATCTCTTATAGTGTAAGCCTAGGTTAACGGTCTTTTTAAGATACCGCATAACCCTCTCAACTGCATTCCAGTGTTCCAAACCAGGACAACTGGTAAACCTGCATAAAACCCCCACTGCATATGCAATGTCTGGTCTAGTACAATCAGTTGCATAACGAAGAATACCAATTATACTAGCGTATTCAGATTGTCTAATGCTATCACCAGTATTCTTAAACAGTTTAACACTAGCATCAAAAGGAGTACTCACAGGTTTACAATCAAAATAGTTGTACTTCTTTAAAATCTTTTCAATATAATGAGACTGATCCAAAGAAATACCATCATTAGTTCTAGTAATCTTAATTCCCATAATTACACTAGCTTCACCCAAATCTTTCATTTCAAAGTTAGACTTAAGCATATTCTTAGTTTCTTCAACCACAGACAAGTTTGAACCAAAAATCAACAAATCATCCACATACAAACAAATCATGATGCATGCATTGTTTTCAAACTTATAGTATATGCATTTGTCACTTTCATTAATTCTGAAACCATGTGAAATCATCAAATTATCAAATTTTACATGCCATTGCTTAGGAGCTTGTTTCAAACCATAAAGTGACTTATCCAACTTACATACTTTTTGTTCTTGAACTGGAACAACAAAACCTTCAGGTTGTTCCATGTAAATTTATTCTTCTAATTCACCATTTAAAAAAGCTGTTTTAACATCCATTTGATGAACAACAAGATTATGCACAGCAGCAACAGCAATCAAAACACGAATAGAAGTCAATCTTGTAACAGGAGAATAAGTATCAAAGAAATCTACATCTTCTCTTTGTCTATAGCCTTTAGCTACCAACCTAGCTTTGTATTTGTCTACTGAACCATCAGGGTTCAACTTCCTTTTAAGTACCCATTTACAACCTATTGCTTTACAACCAAGGGGTAAATCTGCTAGGTGCCAAGTTCCATTAAGATTATGGGAGTCAATTTCATTATCTATGGCTTCTTCCCAAAAACCTAATTCAGGAGAATTAAGTGCTTCTTGAAGACTGGAAGGGTCTTCCTCTAGAGTATAAACTTCAAAATCAGAACCGAAGTTCGTCGCAGTCCTATCCCTTTTGCTACTCCTAGGTTCAATTTCATCATCTCTCGTTTCTTCATTTCTAGATTCTTCTATTCTAAGTTCAGAACTTGTACTAGGTACATCACTAGGTAGAAAACCCCCACTATTTCTAGATTTAAAAGGAAATCTATCTTCAAAGAAATCAGCATCAATAGATTCAATAATAACTTTATTGTTAAGATCAAAAAATCTATAAGCTTTACTGTTTTGAGCATACCCAACAAACACACATTCATAAGCTTTACTAGATAATTTTGATCTTTTAGGATCAAGAATACGAACATAAGCCAAACAACCCCATACTTTAAAATATGAAACATTAGGTTTTCTGTTTTTCCAAAGTTCATAAGGTGATATCTTTGTTTTTGAATTTGTAACACGATTCAAAACATAACAAACAGTCAACAAAATTTCGCCCCACCAATGAGAGGCAGCACCAGAACTTAGCAAACATGCAGTCACAAGAGTAGTAAAAGTACGATTCTTTCTTTCAGCTTTTCCATTCATTTCATGGTTATAAGGAGCATTTTTTTCATGTATAATTCCATAAGATTCATAAATTTCAGTGAACGGTTTAGAATCATATTCAGTGCCTCTATCACTACGAAATCTCTTAATTTTTCTACCAAATTGATTTCCAACTTCAGCAATAAAAACCTTAAATTTTTCAATAGCTTCATTCTTATGACTTAGCAAGTAAACATAAGTATAATTTGAAAAATCATCAATAAAAGTCATAACATATCTTTTTCCATTTCTAGTTAATATACCTTCAAATTCACACAAATCAGAATGCACCAATTCCAAAGGTTCAGATTCTCTAACAACAGATTTATGGGAACTCTTGGTTATTTTTTCTTGACTACAAGATTCACACTTTTCAAAATCATGCATGGATATTTTTGGAATAAGACCTTGCTTGCTCATGGTATCTACTGATCTACTGTTCACATGACAAAGTCTAGCATGCCAAACATTAAAAGTACACACCATATAAGAAGAAGATGCAATTTTATTCATTTCAACATTAAGCTTAAACATTCCATCAGTAGCATAACCTTTTCCTACAAACACTCTATTTTTAGTAATTGTGTAAACATCAGATCCAATAGTTTGATACAACCCAGCCTTGTTGAGAAGATAGCCGGAAACAAGGTTCTTTATCATTTCTGGAGTGTGGAGGACATCTTTCAGCATAAGTGTCTTCCCAGAACTAAACTTCAGTTTTACCGTACCAGAACCTTTCACAATAGTGCTGTGGGAGTATCCCAACAACACTTTCTTATCCTTTGTTTCTGTGTAACTCTTATATAGGGACCTATCAAAACAACAATGGCGCGATGCACCACTGTCTATCCACCACCCATCAGAACCACCAACCATGTAGAACTCAGGATCTGAGACCATGGCTATTATAACGCCATCCACAGCATTAGCTTGTGCATTATTCTTTTCCTTGTTAAACCTGCAATTCCTAGTAAGGATGCACAAGAACCGAGCCGGACCGTACCGGAACCGATGGAACCGTACCTGTTTTTGTACCGAATCGAGGAAGGTGGCACAGGTACAGGTCCAAAAAATAGGAACCGAGGATTAGGAGGTACAGGTACACGGTCCTGCCCAAGTCCCGTGCCGTACCGGACCGAGTGTACCGAGTATATCTTCTTCCAGCTTCTCCAGAGTGTGATATATGGTTTATCAAGTTTTCTTGCAACTTTCATTACAATACAATTTCTATAGGTAAGGGAAACTTCTAATGCCTAGAAATCTAATATTCTGGTTTATCAGGAAATAGGGAAGGGAAAATCTTCGTTTGGGAGCTCCAATCTAGCCCACCTGTTCTCAAAGCCAGGTTTTACTTTTTTCCCCTTCACTAGCTTCCATGCTTCAGGGCATTAAACCAATTCTATATAGGCTGATCGATGGCACCCGAATAGATTCAATTCTTATTTTTATATTTTGGTAATTAGATTTAATGTTCACTCTATATGGAAAGTAAAGTGGGTCATGACAACTGAAGAATGATTTTGGATGTACTACCTAGGACAATGTTTTCATCTCTGTTATGAAACTCTTTTTTCTGTTTCAGGTTATCTCATCCTCAAAGCAAGGTTGCAATATCCCTTCCAGGTGCAAGACTTCGGCGCTTGTACTAGAAAGCAATCTTCTTTTCTTTCCAGTTCGAATTCCATGTCCCAATTCTTTGTTCTGCTCATTCCAGCTAAGCAGTTGATGAACAAAATCAGAGTTCTTTAGTGCTTTCGCAAGGAAACCCATAAGTTTTTCTGGTTGCTTTCAATTACTTGCAATCTTTTTTCATTGATTAGAATTATTGAGCTTTCGTTTAGAATGAATCATTCGGAAGAACGAGGATGAGCTTTCGTTTAGAATGAATCATTGTGAATAATGTGTGCTCTCGAGAATTTGTGAATGTTATTGTTGTTGGAATCGAATTGGTTTGAAGGGAAGGAGTTGATTTGCGGTCCTCAAAATACAACTAGTGCATAACCTTCATCATCTCGCAATACGCACATTGAATGCTTGAGAAAATGCCTAAACAGCAGGAAATTTTCTTATTAACATGATTTTTGTTGTTGTTTGGAACCGAGTCTGTACCAGAACTGTACCTAGTACCGTATTGGTCCCGAATGGTACCGGAACCGAGGTACAGGGTACATGTACCGGTCCAAAATTTTGGAACCGAGTCTAGGGAGGTACAGGTACAGGTACTCGGTCTCGACAAGAACCGAGCCGAACCGTACCGTGTGCACCCTTAATTCCAAGCCATGTGGTTCTGTTTATTACAGGTATAACAAAGAAACTCAGAATTGGAATTCTGTCCATTTCTTGATGGGTTTTGGTTCTTGTTTTGATTAGGCCTTCCTCCTTTCTTATGGTTCGGATTAGGTTTCATATCCTTTTTCTTAGGTTTCAAATTAGGATGAGTCTTATTGTTAGAAACAATGAGAATCTCTTCCTTCTTATCTTGTTTCCGAGCTTCTTCCTCAACCCTGAGCTTAACAATCAAACTTTCAAGAGAAAATTCTTTAGATTTGTGACGCAAAGAATTACGAAAATCTTTCCAGTTAGGTGGTAACTTGTCAATCAAAACAGCTACTTGATATTGTTCACAAATTTTCATACCTTCGGACAGAATTTCATGGGCAATTTTTTGAAGTTCATGATCTTGTGCAACAACTGATTTATCATCCACCATTTGATATTTCAAGTAGCGGCTTACAGCATATTTCTTCGATCAGAAGCTTCTTGAATATCGTATTTTTTCTGTAAGGCATCCCAAACATCTTTAGCGGTATCAAACGTGGAGTAATATTCATATAAATCGTCAGACAATGCATTGAGAATATAGTTCTTGCAATCGAAATCATCATCAACCAATTTTTCATAGGCTTTTTGTTTTTCTTCAGCAGGTTGGGTCACAACAGGTTCTGCAGTTTGTTGAGGAGTTGCACTTGTTGCAGCTAGAGTTTCTTTTGCCGAAGCTTCTGCATCATTTGGATCAGCTGGTTTGATGGAGGTCACCATCATGTGCAACTTCATTAGTTTGAGGTAGAAGAACAACTTTTGCTACCATCTTCTGAAGTGAAGTCCTTCAAACTTGAACAGCTTGTTGATATCAGCAACGGTTTTCTTTTCAGATTCCATGGCAGAAGGATACGTCTTAAAATTGTTGGAACTGTTACCGATTTCACACCTGCAAAACAAGGGTTAAACACACACAAAAAACTAAATTGCGGCTGAGTCACGACCAGGTCGCTCTCTTTAAGACGTTTCGTGGCTTTGCCTTGATTTTTGTGCAAGCAGTCTCTCTTTGTCACAACCTCCCCAGGATAAAACAGCCGAGAAAAAATAACTCTCGTCGATCTCTCACGCACACAGTGAGAAATCGATCACTTTCACTCTTTTAATCTTGCTCAGAAAACTTGGTCTCTTGATTCACAAAAAACAGTATATGGAAAAAACTCTTACCATTCTGCCTCTCAAAACTGGCTTATTATAGCCTTCGCAATTAAGACAAAAATTAATGGAAATAAATATTGGTTTTAATTGTCTCCATAAAATCATGTGTAACAGTCAAAAAACGGTCAAGTAATTTATGCCAGAATAAATACAATTGAATCCGTAATTAAAACCTGTAAAAAGGATTTGAAAAAATCTTTTTTAAAAACAGTAAAAAATACTTTCCAAATTCAAGAGACCTCCCAAGACCCCCAAGTCCCCAAGGCCCCGCTCCCGGACTAATGTTATATATATATATAATTTATATATACCCATTAGTAGGGGGAGGGATTCGATCCTGAGACCTAACCCTCCAGGCCCAAAATGCTTAACCACTGGGCCAAGCTCGAATTGTTGATATAAATGTAGAAAATAATTATTTTAACACATATATCCCAACAGATGCATTGGATTATAATTAGTAAAATGACCGATCAGAAAAAGTACGATTAGTATCAGAAAACTAAAATTCTCATTTTGGGATTTCATTTCAGCGGGATTGGTTTGAGATTATTGATACTTGGTAATTCCACATGAATATGTATGTTATTCATGAAATGTAAGAGTGTTTTAAAGAATAAAATACAAAAGGAAATAATAAAAGATCAATATAATCGGATCAAAGCAGTGGAAAGAACATCGGACGACTGCGAAACGCGACTTCATTTCGACTGTCACGCGGCTGTGCGCGTGACAGAAGGACTCGTTATGTTAATATATTGCCTCTTTTTTTTCCTGATTCATAAAATCATTACCTACCTCGTCAACCACATTGGGACAGCCAATTTTGTTTAAATAACAATCTAAGCTCTAGTCACATAAAAAATGTTTTTTCATGTATCGTATGACATTCAGGTAAGATCAATTCATAAAAAGGATCCTTCACCTATGTGTACATGCGGTTCTGGAGGGGTTTTTTTCTTTTTTGTTGGAACCTTGCAACATTGAACGATTTTTTTTAAGATGTCTTGCAATAATATATAAAGCACTTGATCAAAACAACTCTTCCACAACGACGGAAAATGGGTCATTTGACCAAAAAACATGAAGTACGGGAGTAAGGGACTACTAAAATATAGGTCTGGTTAAAAAAACACAATAAGATTTAGTCAAATATACCCTTTACTTTAAATTTTATTTTTTATCCTATACTTTTGTCTCTCTTATTTATTTTCTCTCTCCAATTAAAATTAATCGCTGAAATGTCTTAACTCCCAAATATAAGTCAGATTTTAATAAAATTTATACTTTTTTGAAAGAGCTCGAAAAAATCTACAAAACAAGATCCATTGTCGATATGAAATTCAGAAGAAGAAAAAATGAATTTGAAACCAGGCCGAGGATACGTTATGCACCCAGGTGCAACCTGACCAAAATTTATTTCCTGTAAGAATATGCATTTTGCACCTAGGTTTATCCTGACAAAAACATATTTCCCGTCAGAAGTATACATTATGCACTAAGGTGCATCTTATGTATTTCGTCGATAAATCTAGGTTTATCCTAGTAATCACCTGCAATATATGATACAAAACCAAAATCAAGTTCACGATCTTGAGAAATAAAATCCACTACCATTACCATCGAATTCACCATCAAAGCATCAACGAAAAACAAGTATTAAAGAAGAAGGAAAAAAAAAACAACGAAAAATTCTAAAAATATATACATTATGCTCTCTATGTAAATAAATAAGTTAATTTAATTAAAAAGCTTGTTGCTCGCTTTCCTGCTATATAAATAAATAAGTTAATTTATATTAAAAAGCAAATTTATCTATGCATTCGAGTACAACCTGATCAGAAAATATTTTTTTGTCAGAATATGCATTATGCAGTCGGGTACATCTTGTGTATTTCGCAGATCAATCAAGGTTTATCTTAGTAATCTTTTTTAGAAAGGACCTAGTATTCACCTGCAATAGTGACGGAGCCACATGAGGACTAGGGAGGACAGTTGTCCTCCCTGGATTCTAGAAAAATATAATTTTGTACATGAGGTTCTCAATTTTGACACAATTGTCCCCCTTCCACTCTTAGTATTTGCATAAAATCTCACATTCTTTGTTAAAATACAAGTAAAGGTGTTTCTTCTTCTACAATTACACCTCGTTCGGTTGGGAGAATTGGAAAGATGCTAAGAATCCAGTTATGGGGTAATCCAATTCTTGGATTGGATTCCTAGGAATTCGATTCAAATTCTAAAATTCATATACGGTTGAGGTAATTCAATTATCTTTGTTTTTATCTTGGAATCCGATTCCATTGCACTATTAGACCAATGCAACAGAAATCCATTATTCAAGAGGGAATTGGATTCCTTGGATCTAAAATTATTAATTCCATAGAGTTCATTTGTCCCGTTCGATTCAAGGAATTGGGCGCACTCCCTAGGTATTGGATTCTAAGGAATTCAATTCCTTGAAACGAACACGTTGTTAGTGCAACGGCTATTGATATAAAAACTATTGAAAAGAATATAATAAGTCATACATAAAAGCTCTTTGCTTCAAACTTGTCTTTCTTATCCCTTTCAGTACGAGTACTCATAACAACAACCATTCCTCCAAGAAGGTACTATACACAAACTTACGGTAGACTTGAATCCTAAATTTTCAATCTATTTCTCTGTTTATTGTTCTTTGTCAGAAAAGGTCGAAAGTTTTTGTATACCACGGCATTTGAAATCATGATTGAATTTTACATATGATACAAACTTTAAAGTTCTTTTTTTTAATGATTGAATTCAGTTATGGGGTAATCCAATTCTTGTAATTGGATTACTAGGAATTCGATTCAAATCCTAAAATTCATGTTCGGTTGAGGTAATTCAATTACCTTTGTTTTTATCTCAGAATCCAATTCCATTGCACTATTAGACCAATGTAACGGAAATTTATTATTTTGGAGGGAATTGGATTCCTTGGAATTAAAAGTCTTAATTCCATAGAGTTCATTTGTCCCGTTCGATTCAAGGAATTGAGCGCACTCCCTAGGAATTGGATTCCAAGGAATTCAATTCCTTGAAAAAAACACATTGTTAGTGCAGCGACAATTGATAGAAAAACTATTAAAAAGAATATAAGAAGTCATACATTAAAGCTCTTTTCTTCAAACTTGTCTCTCTTATCCCTCCCACTACTAGTACTCAAGAAAACAACCATTTTTCCAAGAAGGTACTATACACAAACTTATAGTAGACTTGAATCCTAAATTTTCAATCTATTTCTATTTTAATTGTTCTTCGTCAGATATGGTCCAAAGTTTTTAAATACCATGGCATTTGAATTAAATCATGGTTGAATATTACATATGATACAAACTTTAATGTTTCATTTCTATTTGTAATATTTTGTAACTGGCATCGGGGAAAGAAGGCCTTTTTTTTTTTTGCTGCCTTCTACCGCTTTTTTTTTTTTTTGATGATGTTGCCTTTCACTATTCATATTTGTCCCCCAATCCAAATATCTTGGCTCCCCCCACTGACCTGCAATATACTAACAACCTTGTCACATTAGACTAGGCATCTCATCAAATATCCCTAGCGCTTCGTCTAACTGACCAGTACTGCAAAACTCATGAATCAAAAAATTATAAGTAATCACATTAAGACTACACTTCTATTTCCCCATCATGCTCAAAAACTCCAAACCAATAACAAATTCTCCAGTTCTACAAATCCCATAAATCAGAGTATTAAACATCACAACATCAGGACGATCCACTTCTCAGTCATTTTATCAAACAAGTTAACCGCAACATCGATATTCGTTTCTGCACATACCCCCTTAATCTGTGAATTAAAAGTGATTATATCAGAATTATACCTCTCTTAAGCATTTCACCGAGCAACAATTAATCAGAATGTTAAATGTATAAATATTCGGTACAATACCAACCACCTTCAAAAGACAAAAGGAAATTCTATTAAAAGACATACTCAGTCATAAAGGTATGACTAAAAACAAAGAAAGAAACAAGAAGAACATGGATTAAAAATTATGTCAATACAGCCTCCCAATTACAAATGATTGTACTTAAGGAAATGTGTTCAAATATCTTAGGACACCTACACCAGTTATATATAGTACTGGTTTACATTCCTTCTTTAATTCCCATATAACCTGTTATTATGTTCACTTCAATGATTAACTGGTTTACATTCCTTCTTTAATTCCTTCAATGATTTATTTCCATTTGCAATTTAGTAGAACATTTGGACTGAACGTAATAAAAGGTTTTATGGGAATTAAAGAAGGAATTAAAGAAGGAACGTATAACATTTCACTTCAATGATTAACTGGTTTACATTCCTTCTTTAATTCCCATATAACCTGTTATTACGTTCAGTCCAAATGTTCTACTAGATTGCAAATGGAAATAAATCACATAACTTCTTATGCATAGCATTTCTTTTCTTAGCAGGCCACTCTCACAAAGTTGATTTTACATAGTCAGAAAACACCCATCCAATACCAAAACTTTTATGGAAGTAGTTTCACAGTTTTAAAGTTTCAGAGTACTGCATGAAGAGATGATTTTTATTGCTTGAGCCACATTGCAGAAAATAACACATGTTGAGTACACTAATCGACAAAAATTCCAGAGGGTTTTCTTATGTGAAGTTTTAGGATGTGGTTTTATGTAGACCGTGAATATCATAGATATATTGGTATTCAAATTCTTAATCAGTGAACATGATAGGAAAATTTTTGTAGTTAACGATTTTTAAACTGAGATCAAAGGAATCACCATATGATTCATTATAACATCATCATATCTCTGGGTAGACCGTAAACCGAAAAGGTTTACTTTAGAAATGCAATTAAACAAACCGCCCAAAAAATAAAAATGGTCAAATGGAAAAATATATCTTTATTTAATGATTCTAATCTAAGGAGAAAAGCCAAGGAGGGATAGAAGACCAAGTTACTCATTCATTTGTGTAACTCTATGCTCGTGATACGAATCAATAACCCTTTTCAAATATTTATTGATCTTGTGAAGAAATGTGTTGCAGAGGTGATAGATCATGTAAAATATTTAGTAGTTTTATGGTCTTGTGAAGTTACCACTTTCAAGTACATTGATATCCGTCTCATTTGGAGTAACTGGGAATCTCTTATGATTGTGTAACGACCTTTTGGTCTGTAATGGCCTTATGGTCTGTTCTTGACCTTTACTCTATGTAATGGTCTTTTTCTTAATATAACCTTCTTTTTTGAGAAAATAACCCTTTCCAAATTCGCTTAGCTGGAAAAGAATAATTAAAAATATACAATCTGCCACCGGTAGTTATAGCACTAAGGAAAGATGTCGGTGTTAAACACTCTATTATAGATTTAACCTCCAATGCCATCGTGTTACACTTAACTTTCCATTGAAAACCCTATGAATTTATTTCTTTCCGCATATGCTAGATGATTTCATGTTGCAAAACTTTAGGAAATTTGGTATTGCTTCTTGACAATGTCAGAGTCATGAGTTTCAACATTTTGAATCAAAGGTTACATGAAAAAACTGGGCATCATTTCGTGTTTTTTTCTAATATATTTTACTTGATTTAAACGGTCCGCGAGTTATAACCCTAAAGGTGTCACTATCCATCCACAAAAAAACCATCAAAACAAAAGTAACACAAAAACCCCATCAGAACAAAAGTAACACAAAAACCCCAAAGAATTTGATGAGACCAATTTTGGTTTCATCATAAAATTTGATGAAACATCGTAGAAATTTGATGAAACCAATTTTGAAATTTGGGTTTTTTTATCAATTTTATATAATTGTGGTTTTTATATCAATTTTGTTTAAGATGGAGTTTTAATGTATCCCAACATTTGAATGCGGTTTTTGTACCACAAGTTTGGTCACCTTGGGTTTTTATGACTAATTCTGCGTTTTAAATTAATACAAAATCACCTATGTGTAGGAAAAATCACATTACATTTTAGGTTTTTCGATTGAAATAGACATATATTAAGAGAAAACAATGTAAAAAGTTACAAGACTAATAAAGGTAGTAAAACAAATCAACAATTACATCTTAGTAGTGTCCCGATTGAAAACCGAGTTGGTAAAGTTCAAATTCACATGACATTACTATATGCTGGTTTCTTTTGATCTATTACGCCTAACTCTTTTACATACGCGCCTCTACAAATAAAAATGAATCATTTTATTCAGAACTTGAAACCCAGTTTGAAGTTCCAATAAATTTAGTTTCCTCCAGCATCCCAAGCTTTTAATTTCTTACAAAAAGAAACATTGAACTTAATTTAATAGTATTGAGGAGGCATGAAAAATTGCGAACAACCAACTTCATCTGGCAAGTTTAAACAAGCAGAGAAACACAAAGAGTTGTAATATAGTTCTAGGTAATTTTATCCTTCTAAATACATGCAAGAAACATGACTTATGAAGTTAATTCACAATAAAGAAAAAAAAAACACTTTCTTCAAACAAATTATCAGTTCAAATGAACAAAATTCCTTTGCGCGTGTAAAACATGAAGAACTATCCATTAATAAATCATGATAATTGATAAGGACCCAATAAAGTATTTTGTTTTCCATGACATTAACATTAGCGGGGGTATCAATTTATTTGGGAGTGTACCTAACTCAATAAAACACAAAGACTAAGTCTTATGGTGGATCAACTTCATGATCCAACTTGAAAAACCACTGCACATTCCCAAGATTCAAGTTGTGGGTCAAGGAGATGGTTGAGCATAAAATTGAACCAAGTTCTATGCGACCAACCATTTAGCACATAAAAATTACACTTTGCTGCCTAACCAAGGCCGTAGCAAAGGTTTTAGGGGCCCTAGGTGAACTTACTGAAACAGGGGCTTTTTAAAGATTTGGTAAGTATAAGGTTTGGCTTTTTTTTTATGTAAATTTTTTTTTTCTTTTGCTCTTTTAGCTTTGCTCTTTACTCCCAAGTCTTTTTACACATTCACCAAAAGCTTTGGCAAATTTTTCCGCTTCGAATTCCAAATTTTCTTTTGGTATGCAATTCCACAATAAATATAGAATATTACCTGCACAATAAAGAAAAATAACAAGAATAATACCAAGTAAAATCAAAGAAAATAAAAAAAAAAAAAACTAAACTAAACTAAACTAAAATTTAAAATTTAACTAAAAAGAAAATAAAAATCTAAAACTTAACCTAAAGGCAAGTCCGCGTCGACGGCGCCAAAAAATGATGCAGTTTTACAAGTGGTAAGTATAGGGTTTGATTCTCGGACTTTTTTAAAGATTTGGTTTTAGACAAAAAGATGGTGATTTTTATAAAACTTATAAAATAATGGAAATGCTAAAAATGATTTTTGTGTTCAATTAAAAGAGTCTAGGATGTCAAGATTCCATCACTACTACACATACTAAATGATTATAACTATTCCCTATAACATTCTCCCAAAATTACTCAAGACGATTTAGGACAAATAATACGTCTCGGAAAATAAATCTTTTCAAACAATTATTTTTCTCAAATAATTAACAATTTTTTTCACTATAAAATGCTATTCTCTAACATAGAATATATAAATCAATTATCAAGCATCATAGGACACATGAAGAAAATTATTACCGTTCTTAATCAAGAATAAGGACCAAGAGAATTATTATAGAAAATAATCAAAACATTATAGCACACATAGTAGGATTTCCTCCCTAATCCTAGATAAAAATTTAGCTACTCATAATTAAAAGTACTAACAAATAAATAAATAAATAAGAAGGAATTTATAATAAAACTAAAAATGGAAGCCTAGAGTGAAAGCCAAGAGCTTTCACTGTTTCTCGCAACAGATGAAAGAAAAATTAAAAACAGAAGAAGAAATGAAAGAAGAATATGCAGAAGAGGTGTCCTTTGGGAGATGAATTTGATCCCTATTTATAGGGTAAAATACCCGACAATCGTGCATCTGCCTCCCTTTCCTTTTCTTCCTTTAGCTTTCTTTTATACTGCTTTTTATTTTGGTGAGTGCTGGGCGGTGACTTTTTATTTCTTTTCTTTCGGCTGGTGGTGAGAATATTACTTTCCATTTCTTTTCAACAGCCCATCTTTCTTGTATGCTGTGATGGTCACGTTCTCTCCATTGAACTGAGACCCATCTCGTGCTCGCCTCAAATCATCTTTTTCTTTCTTTCCATCTCGATCAGCAACCAACGTCGTTGTCCTATGGCAGCACCACACCCGAGCAACAACCATTCATCACCATGGTCACTGCCAAGACAACATCGAGCTCCATCATTTCGTTTCAGACATCATTGTCATCTTCTCCTTCGAACTGAGCTCGTCACAGCCTCCATTATCGTTTTACCATTAATGGCAGCAAGCCATACGTCCTTCTCATTGAACTGCCTCAACCCAAAGCTCGTCATCTCTGCACTTGTCGAACTTGAGTTTCGTTCAACTATTCGGGCAGACGGCTCTTGTCATTGGCAGAAACATTCTCGATCTCCAACACAGCAACCTTCCAGTTCATCATCTCGAGCTCCGATCAACAACGGTAGCAACCACTCGGTCCAACTCTTTCGAACCACAGCAGAACGATCATCACTGCAGTCTCGACTATTTGCATCAGCTCAACCACTTAATTATCACGTCCATGCATGCCATGCTCTCTGTTGAAATCGAAATGGAGAAGATGATGGACCCCTTTCTTATCATGGCCATGGAAGAAGAGCTTCATATCGAGTTGAACATCACATTCATTGCATGCACGAGCTAACCAACAAGTTCAACTCATCTCTCCATTGAACTAAGCTTACCATCATCAAGATTCACTGCGTCTCCATGTTCATCACGTTCCCTGAATTGCAATAATGCATGAAGAAGATGGTGGTGCCCCGAGTAAACAGGCCGGGTGCCTTCAACGGATTTGAATTAATACCTTCCCCTTTGTATAAAATACCTGACTGCCTTTAACATTACCCTTGAACTGGGATGCCCCTTATCGTGCAGTGGGTTTCCAATAGCACTGCCCTTTATAAGAATTTGTTTAACTGTCAGTCCTGGAGAACTGACAATCTTAACTTCTCGTTTAGCCCATAACTTCTTCATACGAACTCCGAATGACTCCGTTCTTTCGCCGTTGGCTTCGCCGTCTCGTCCTCTACCCCATGAAATCTTGTATTTGAACGAGTTACAATTGGTCTTTGGCTCTTCCTCACTCTTAGCTAGCTTCTTTCACTGCACAACTAAGCTCGAATTCACTTCTTTTTGGATTATTCACCTTCTAACACACAAATAAGAGAAAACACGCGTAACACACAATAATATGCAAGAAAACCATCAAATACTAGTATGGAATTAATACCAAATATATGTGAAATATGCACTTATCAAATTCCCCCACACTGGCTTTTGCTAGTCCTCGAGCAAACTAAAAATCCTAACTCACTGTCGCAGGCATCACGATTGCATTTAGCGTATGCAATAAGACTTTAAACCCCTAGGTATCCCTAGTGGCCGAGTTATAGTCTCGGGAGGGTTTACCAGAGGTATACCCACAAAACCTACTCCAACTTCAAAGCGTTCCAACGTCCCAAGCATCCAAAGAGTTATGAGGACATAGAGTTTCTTCATGCTAGTAATAAGAAGTTAGAAATACCAAAGAACATATTCTCATTCTTAAATATTGAGTGAGAAATAATCACACCATAATGAGAGAATGCGTGTTTGAGAAACGACCAATAAGCATTTCGCCTCGACTTCTGCCTCACTTAAAGGATTTTATGATAATTGCACTCAATAAGACAGCTTTTTTATGGGTCTCACATGTGTGCAGGTAGGAATGAAGATAGAAATCCTACACACGTTGAATGGTGGGAAGGAAACCTTCCGAATTATTTCTGGAGACCCCACAAAATCGTGGGAAGTAAAAGACTTTTTCTGATGATTTCTAAGAAAGGAAATCAACCACTTATAGCAAGGATGAGAGTACTTACCACCTTCACATCTGATTGCACTGATGATAACACCACTCTCACAGCATCCAATAGAAACGTCTTCCTTCGGCTCGTCTTCTTCATCTTGGTCTTCGGTCTTCAACTGTTGATGATAAATTCTTGAATTTAGTAGAACTTTGACAATTTATAACTCTTTTTCCTCTATTTCTTGTCGCTTGAAACTTCTTTATATATTTTTCTTCCCCATGGCCTTATTGAACAAATAAATCCTAAATGCAAATCTTTTTGTATTTTGTATATTTTTTTTTTTTTTCATTTTTTTTTTTTTTTTTAATTAAGATTGCAACTACAATGATAAAATTAACATGGCCATGAAAGAAGTACTTTACCACTTTGATCTTCGCAACTTGTATTGTCTTTGTATCATAAACTTCAATATTTTTCATCTTTTGATTTTCTCTGCTCTTGTAAATAAGTCTTCATACTTTGATATAAAATTTGCTCTTCCTTGAATTGTTGCTTAAAAACCTTAAACTTCTTCAAATTTCCTTGTAGATTTTGATGTCACTCCTTTGCTGATGATGTGTTTCTATGGACCTGTTGTTGGCGAGAGAGAATGGTGCTAACTGCAAATCAAACTACAAGAAGGAGGTTTTCATCTATAGACGACACCCTCATGATTGACAAAATTAGCACTCAAGAGATCAAAAATAGTGCTGAAAATAGTGTGAAGTTGGGTAGCTCACCATTCTACCCGGAATTTACGTATGGTGAAACACACTCAAAAGAAAGCTCTTTAGTCAGCTTCTAAGAAATCTGGTCTGGTGCCTCTGTTGATTTGAAAAAGGTAGTCTCCACTAATGATTGATCAGCAACTCTAATAATGCATTTCTCTCTGCTCCTAATTTGCATCACCGGCATGATTAAATCCATTATTTAACACTCCAATTCGTAAGAAATCCGAATGTAGATCTCTAACACTTCCAAGTTCAGTTATGTTGGTCAGAACTCTCTATGTAAACATACCTAGAAGTATGCTAGTGACTCTAAAATCTCTAAAAGTTGGAGGTTTTATTCAAATAATTTTTTTTTTTATATTTTTTTTTTTGAAAATTTTTAATCAAAAAGGCTAAAAATTCTATATGCAAAAGGTCAAAACACTCCCCCACACTTAAACTCTACATTGTCCTCAATGTTCTAAAGATAAAATTAAAAACATGAACAAAGAGAAACTATTTGAATCAAAAGAGTTAAGGAAAGATATTACCTTGTTGTATGAGCATGGGTTACCTCCCAAGAAGTGCTAAGTTTAATGTCTTCAGCCAGACATTACTGTATCTGCAGAAAATTAGTCGTGATAAACGGGATCCTGTAAATTTGTATTTTCCACATCCGGGTTGGTCAATTCGATGAATGGTTTCAATCGCTGACCGTTGACTTTAAAAGTCTCTCCAGTATCATGATTCCTCACTCAATAGCACCGTGCGGATACACGGTCTTAACATAGAATGGGCCAGTCCAACGAGATCTAAGCTTACCGGGGAAAAAGGTGAAGGCGAGAATTATACAAGAGAACTTTCGTCCTGGTGTAAATGACTTTCGAAGAATCGATTTGTCGTGAAAAACTTTTGTTTTCTCCTTGTAAATTTTCGCATTTTGGTAAGAATCATTACGAATTTCTTCCAACTCATTGAGCTGAAGTCTACGGTTATCACCAGCAACAAGTATGTCAAAGTTTAGCCGTTTAATGGCCCAATAAGCTCGGTGTTCTAATTCTACAGGCAAATGGCAGGCTTTACCGAAGACAAGTCTATACGGAGACATCCCAAGTGGAGTCTTAAAAGCGGTTCGGTAAGCCCATAATGCTTCTATTAAGCGCAAAGACCAATCCTTTCGGGTAGGGTTTACGGTCTTCTCTAAAATTTGCTTGATCTGCCTATTAGACACTTCTACTTGGCCACAAGTCTGTGGGTGGTAAGGTGTAGAAACCTTATGAGTAATGGAGTATTTCTTCATGAGCGTCTCGAAAGACCGGTTACAAAAATGTGATCCTCCATCACTAATGATTGCTCTAGGCATACCAAATCGAGAGAAAATATTTTCTCTAACAAACTTGATCACAACATGGCGATCGTTTGTTTTGGTAGCTATTGCTTCAACCCACTTAGACACATAATCAACAGCTAATAAGATGTAAAAGTTTCCATAGGAATTGACAAACGGGCCCATAAAATCTATGCCCCACACATCAAATATTTCTATTATCAATATAGGATTAAGTGGCATCATATTTCTTCGGGTCAACTTCCCTAACTTCTGACATCTCTCACAACTTTGACAAAATAGGTGGGAGTCCTTGAACAGAGTTGGCCAATAAATACCAGATTGTAGAACCTTAGCAGCTGTTTTCTTAGAACTAAAGTGACCCCCACAAGCTCCAGAATGACAAAAAGTTAGAACACTGGATATGTCGTTGTCAGGAATACAACGACGGATGATCTGATCAGGGCAGTACTTGAATAAGTATGGATCATCCCAGAAAAAGTATTTAACCTCAGACAAGAATTTAGCTCTATCCTGTTTAGACCAATGGTCGGGCATTTGACCAGTTACCAAATAATTGACAATGTCAGCAAACCAGGGTAACTCAGAGATGGAAAATAGTTGTTCATCAGGGAACGTGTCATGGATTGGTATCTCATCATCTCTAGTCTTATCAAGGATACGGGATAAATGGTCAGCTACAACATTTTCAGACCCTTTCTTATCACGATAAATGCCCCTTATCGTGCATTGGGTTTCCAATAGCACTGCCCTTTATAAGAATTTGTTTAACTGTCAGTCCTGGAGAACTGACAATCTTAACTTCTCGTTTTTCCCATAACTTCTTCATACGAACTCCGAATGACTCCGTTCTTTCGCCGTTGGCTTCGCCGTCTCGTCTTCTACCCCATGAAATCTTGTATTTGAACGAGTTACAATTGGTCTTTGGCTCTTCCTCACTCTTAGCTAGCTTCTTTCACTGCACAACTAAGCTCGAATTCACTTCTTTTTGGATTATTCACCTTCTAACACACAAATAAGAGAAAACACGCGTAACACACAATAATCTGCAAGAAAACCATCAAATACTAGTATGGAATTAATACCAAATATATGTGAAATATGCACTTATCAGGAGGCATGAAAAATTGCGAACAACCAACTTCATCTGGCAAGTTTAAACAAGCAGAGAAACACAAAGAGTTGTAATATAGTTCTAGGTAATTTTATCCTTCTAAATACATGCAAGAAACATGACTTATGAAGTTAATTCACAATAAAGAAAAAAAAAACACTTTCTTCAAACAAATTATCAGTTCAAATGAACAAAATTCCTTTGCGCGTGTAAAACATGAAGAACTATCCATTAATAAATCATGATAATTGATAAGGACCCAATAAAGTATTTTGTTTTCCATGACATTAACATTAGCGGGGGTATCAATTTATTTGGGAGTGTACCTAACTCAATAAAACACAAAGACTAAGTCTTATGGTGGATCAACTTCATGATCCAACTTGAAAAACCACTGCACATTCCCAAGATTCAAGTTGTGGGTCAAGGAGATGGTTGAGCATAAAATTGAACCAAGTTTTATGCGACCAACCATTTAGCACATAAAAATTACACTTTGCTGCCTAACCAAGGCCGTAGCAAAGGTTTTAGGGGCCCTAGGTGAACTTACTGAAACAGGGGCCTATATGTCAAAAGAAAATTCTGGCGATTTGATATAAATTTTTTACAAATTTCCAAACCATACTGCCAAAAAAAGAAAAGGCTAAAAAACACAAAGAAAATACCTTATCTCATGATAAAAACTGATCTTCCTGCCCTTTCCGACGCGAAATCTTTAATTATACTATCAAAATTAATGTTATCTAACATCTTAATCTCAATTGATAACATTGCTAACTCATTCAACCTTTCTTGTGACATCGTCGATCAAAGATAATTCTTTATTAATTTCAACTTCGAAAACCCTTGTTCGGCGGAGGCGACTGTAATTGGAATTTTCAATAAGATCCGGTATACTATAAACGTATTCAGGTAGCAACCTTCCATATCTTTTAAGAAATTCAGTACTTCAATTGCTTTACCGGTTTCAGTATGCAGATTTTTTTTAACACTTTCATGCCCATTAATTTAGGAACTCATACCATGCTTTACATGACTTTCAATTGACTATGTGCAATTTCATAATTCTCCAACAAATCACCATTTCTTTCCATCTCATTAACCAAATTGTCCCATTCTTCATCACTGTCATTCATTGTTTGTCCATGGATGTTATTATTTGAAACCAAATATTTATTCATTGTTACTCGTAGATAATTCTTAAGTTTTCCGGCTCTTGCCTTCGTCTTTTTTAGAAGCACCACTCTTGCATTTTGTTCTTCTAAATGGACCCATGATTGGAATCAATGTTTGATCACTTCAAGAATCAAAAGATACAAAACCTATTCACAAACATGCCAATTTGGTATGTCCATGTCAGTTAACTAACAATTAAAATTTGACAATCACCCATTTGACAACAATGATAACACAACGTAAACTAATCCTAAAAAGTAAAATCTTAAAAAATCTGAACCGAAGTGAACCTTAAAGTTTAATGGCATAAAGCAAGATAACTAAATAAGAATAAGAATTGAAAAACATATGCTAACTAAGTTTCTACGCCGGCTCGCCAACCTAAGCAACCTGTACAGAGACAGTAGGAAGTCCTTGGCACATTCCGTTCCGTGGGTGGAACAGGGGGTGGACACACTATTTTAATAGGGTTTTCGTATTTGCGACCGTTAAAAATAGCATACCCACCATATTCCTGCCCAGGGCTTGCAAGCCTACAGGGAGGGGTCCCCCCTTTCACTATCCTGCTTCCTGCATAGCCATCGAAGGGAGTCCCTCCCTTCACAATATGCTAGGATGATTTCACATGTTCAACGTTTCAAGGGACAATAATCGATACCTTTTCGACAGATAGGCACGGGGACCAAACGAGTCTTTCCCTAAGACGACTCAGGGAAGAAGCTGAAGAGGTAGTCGAACTTGTTGTCGTCGCGTGGAACGGGGGGCCAACCATCACCGAAGACCAAACACCACTCATGCGCCAACATGTATTGTCCATCAAGGAACGACCGTTTCTAGTTGTCAGCCAATCTTTTCAGACCAGGTAAGCACGAACACCAGGAACAAGTTAATTTAAGCGGGCACGCTGTGCACGAAAGATCTATCTTACCAACGATAGGTAAGATTAAGCAACAAACGGGGGAACCATCAATTCTTGTCGATAAGTAGGAAACATAGGAACCAAATTTTGGCACGACAAGTGCATGAAGAGGTAATCGGGCTTATCGTTCACCACTCAGGGCGGGGAGCTAACAAGCACTCGAAAACCAAACACCACTCATATGCCAACACGTATTGTCCATCGAGCAACAACCGTTTCAGGAAGAACTAGCAACTCAAGTCAGTGGTGACGATAGAAACACTATCTACCGAGACAAATCATTCCTAATAGACACACTGTGTGTGAACGAAAACTCCTGATATATATTTTATAAAAAAAAAAAAAAAATTGACCTCTGTGGGATACTCCCGTGGAATCTTACATTGGGATAAGAGAGTTGAGCCGATCTTCAACATTTATAGCTAGGATTAAAAGCATGGGATCGGTTCAAGTGCTTCATTTTGAGATGAACATTTTTCCTTGGAGAATGTTAAAAATCAAATCCGAACCTAATTTTTTTTTTTGAAGAAATTCCGAACCTAAATAAATATTATGAAATGCGCGTTTGGAATAATCAACCCTCGGCCAACTTCCTGATTAATACTAAGTAGTTGATGAGGGGTCTGAGACTATCCTAATGGAGGGGATCTACATCACTATATCATAATCCAAGCTTCACTCTATAAGGTGTCCCAAATAACTGATTTTATCATATTTGGTTGTGCTCAGGGTACTTCACAATGGAAATCTTAATATGATGGCAAGCAGGAATGTAGATAAGATTTAAGAGTAGGTCACTTCTCGTGATAATCATATCATGTTTATTCCCTTGATTTGGAGCATGATCTAAGCCGGGTGGTCTCTCATGTAAACTTCTTCCTGAAGATCACCATGAAGAAATGCATTTTTAACATTTGGAAATCCCATTATAACAATTGACAAGGGATATACTATTAACACTAAACATTAGTTTGAGACATAGTCACAGTTTGAAAGGAGTGGAAATGTTTGAAAATAACATAATATAAAGCTCCTCCTTTTGAAGCAATAGGAGACTTTCCCCAAACATCAGAATGAATGAGATCAAACATTAAAAGCATGGGATCGGTTCAAGTGCTTCAAGAAATAAAAGGAGATATTTTGAGATGAACATTGGTTTTTTTTGGAGAATGTTAAAAATCAAATCCGAACCTAGGAACAAGAAGAACATTTGCTATTTTTTTTTTGAGCCAACTTCCGATTAATACTAAGTAGTTGATGAGGGGTCTGAGACTATCCTAATGGAAATCATAATAGTTTGAGACATAGGCTTTGTTTCTTTGTGTTTATTCATGAGAAAGGACCGAACATTTGGAAATCCCATTATAACAATTGACAAGGGATATACTATTAACACTAAACATTAGTTTGAGACATAGTCACAGTTTGATTCGAGTATAAACATTAGTTTGAGACATAGTCACAATTTGATTCGATTAGGTACATTTGTTGTATATTATTTCAAAATATACTTGACAACAATTATTTCAACAGGGTTTTAAATATGTGTCGGTTGCATATTCTTGAGGATAAAACCTAGAGTGCGAATTTGTGCACACTCCTTAATGTGTGTGATTCTAAACATGGAGGGTAATGAGGCCATCAGGTAAGTAATCAACCAGTCAGAAGACTATATGAAAGATACACTCGTTAGAGGAGTGTGCACGTAACATTTTAATATCAACCATTGATTCCATTCAGGGAGTTATGTAATGAGGGTCGTGATTCTAAACATGGAGGGTAATGGGGCCATCAGTTAAGTAATCAACCAATCAGAAGACTATGTGAAATATACACTCGTTAGAGGGGTGTGAGCAAATTTGGACTCTAAAACCTAAGGAATAAGCCGGAAGAATACCATCAAATTAACTAGGCTCCAACTTTAGTTGCCTCCACATCTCAAGATTTTCAAGTAGTTTTTGAACACCGAAAAGGTATAACATCAGTAGTTCCAGCTTTGAGTCTTATAAACATGAATACATGCAACATGACATACAAAAATAGTTCACAGATAGTAACACTTTCTCCTAGCAACTTCATAAAGTTCAAATGAGTAAAACCACTTATCATTAATATGGCATGAAGAGGTACACACTAAGGGGTACTCACCATTAAGCCTAAATATTTTTTACCTTGTCATGCGTGGAAATTTGGAACATTCCCAAATAAATAGGTACCCTATATGACGTTGTTGTTTTCCGAAGAAGAAGTAAAGAGTCGTAAATCAAAAAAAAAAAAAAGGTTGACCGTGTATGGGATACTTTCGAGGAATCTTACATAGGAATAAGGGAGTTCGAGCCCGATCTTCATAAATTATGGCTAGGATCAAACTTGTGCGACCGATACGATTGTTCTTTATGTCGGTTACACTGTATATAAGATTTCACTGAATTGGTTCAATTGCCTCATTTTGCATATGGAATTCAAATAAATATGTATTGTTGTTACTAGCTAGTTATATCGGATCTGATGCTAGCATAATGAGAGGGATCTACATCATCGTAGAATGATCCGAAATTCACTTTATAAGGTATATCCTAAATAATTGATTTTATCAACAAAGTTCAAAATATATTCCCTCCTAAAAACAGTATATAAGATTTCACTGCATTGGTTCAAGTGCCTCATTTTGCATATGGAATTCAAATAAATATGTATTGTTGTTACTAGCTAGTTATATCGGATCTGAGGCTAGCCTAATGAGAGGGGATCTACATCGTAGAATACTCCGAAATTCACTTTATAAGGTATCCCAAATAATTGATTTTATCAACAAGGTTAAAAGGTGCCACATTGGGCCCATAACCCACAGTTCCCAGGATCGTAACCTGGATCTGATACCACTGTTAGGAAACAAGCATATCAAATACACAGCGGAAGACTTGAATCAAAACAGTTTCCTAAAACCATAAGATCCATCTACTTTGATTATACATATGAAATAAAAGAACATGGTTGAATAACTTACCTTCTTAGCAGTAATTGAGAAGATCCAAAGATTCCAACTTTGACTTCTTGCTCCTGTGTTTTCTTCACCAAAACTTCAAACAACAATAGTATACTAATAATGGAAAATACTTTTATTTCTTGGGTTTTCTTAAACCTAAAAAGTCTTAATTGAGTTATCAGAAAGAAGAGAAGATATTTTCTATGCTAGTGTGGGCGCAACAAGAAAATAGTCTACTATATCTATATATAGCAGTTTTTCACTCAACTCTCCCACTAAGAAAAAACTGTTAGGTCTTTTAGGGTTTAACATTCATTAGCTAAATAATCGGTCAAACCCTACCATGTCTCACGTAATTGGTTTAGCCGACAATTAATCACAAATCACTCCACTATAAATTTGTGATTGAACCCTCTAATTCATGTTGTATTTATTAATAAACCCTTTAGCCTTGTTATAGTCACATAACAGTCCCTCCATTGTACCTGGCATCCATAAATAATCCATGGCATAACAACTCTTGCTTGTCAGTGTCATTACGATTATTTATGCCTTATATCCTCGACTATTACGTGTGCTGGACAACCATTATTAATCTAATAATCACTCAAACAATTTGAGTGATCACTGGCCAGTTTAGAATAATAATTACTGCACAGTAATACGAGGGGATGTCACAATTCATGGACTTCATATTGAATCATGTAATCTTACTATGTCATCATAACTATCCATCTCGTTCAGAATATTGGATCACTTATAACGTTTACGACCTCACTGCTTAACGAGACAAGATGGAGATGATAAACATGTAAGGTATACATCAATTCTTATAATTAATAACTTTATGAAATAACAATAAAGAAGTACTCTTCATTTACTGACGTGATGGAAGAGTTTCTAATAGACCCATCAATATGATCAAATCACATTGATAGATAACTCATATCCCTACATATAAGTTAATCACATAATAATTCATTGAACAATATATCTCAAAGTGTATGCAAAAACCATTTATTAAACTACTTGAAAATGTCACAATAATTGTTTTAGGGCATTAATCCCAACAGTTGTTACTAGCTAGTTATATCGGATCTGAGGCTAGCCTAATGAGAGGGGATCTACATCATCGTAGAATACTCCGAAATTCACTTTATAAGGTATCCCAAATAATCGATTTTATCAACAAAGTTAAAAGTATATGCTCTACTTGTTCTAGGAACTTCACAATGGCAATGTAATATGATCGCGCAGTGTTTTCTCCCGAGAAATCCCATTATAACAGTTGACAACGAGATATACTTATTCTTTAACATAAAACCTAAAAGATCAGGTGGAAGAATCCATCCATATTTACTAGGCTCCAACTTTAGTTTGCTCCCACATCTCAAGATTTTCAAGTAGTTTTTTGATCTGTTACTAAAAAAGAAAAATCAGATTTCAATAATATTTATCTCATGAAACTCAAAAGGTATAACATTAGTAGTTCAAGCTTTGAGGCTTATAAACATGAATACATACAAGCTGACATACAAAAATAATTCACAAATAGTAACACTTCCTCCTAGCAACTTCATTAAGTTCAAACGAATAAAACCCCTTACCATTAATATGGCATGAAAAGGAACACACTAAGCGGGGGCGCATTTTTGGTCACATGATTGAAAGTATGCCACAAATCCCACGTATCTGCAATGCAGTTGTAATGTCAACCTTCGAGATGGAATAAGCGGTTTCCTGATGCTCATGGTACATTTTGTTATACAGCTTACCTTGGAATGGTATCCATTTCCACCTCCAGAAGATTTATCAATATGCAGAGCAATTGCTATGTCAGTGTCACAGCTAGGAATCAAATCACATGTAATTATGCTGTACAACGATACATAAAGGAATTCAAATTCAATGATTCATCATGTTCTTGCTCCATAATCATCTTTGTTTGAAATCCAGCTATACCCTACTGTTTTGCTCATCCTTCTTTCGCTCAACCTAGTTCTAACTCGAGCAGCAGCATCCCATCTATGCACTGAAGCGTAAATATTTGCCAAAAGCACATAATTCCCTGAATTCTCAGGTTCGATTTCGAACAAATGTTGAGCTGATATTTCACCCAGTTGAACATTACCATGGACGGCGCAAGCACCTAATAAAGCACCCCAAGCTCCAGCATCTCTTGTTGCACCTGTATTCTCTAATATAAGCTTGTAAGCTTCATTGAGTTGTCCGGCCCGGCCAAGAAGGTCAACCATGCAAGCAATATGTTCTGTTGATGGTTCAATCTTGAAAGTTGTCGTCATTAGCTTGAAATACTTGTACCCTTGTTCCACTAGTCCAGCATAGCTGCACGCATTCAAGACTCCTAAGAAAGTAACTTTATTTGGTTTTACTCCCTCTTTCCGCATCTTTGAGAAAAGCTCCAGAGCTTCTTGAGGCCTTCCGTGATCAGCAAGAGCTGTGATTAGGGCACCATAGGTGATGACATCTCCCTCACGCATTTTATTGAATTCTAGCAATGCTTGGTCGATGCTTGCACATTTTGCATACATGTGGATTAAAGCATTTGACAGGATAAGTGTTCGACCTGCATTTTTCAAACAGAGAGTATGAACTTCTACACAGGAAAATCGAGTAAACATGACAAGTACATTAAGTCACTGAGCAGTTATGTGTATAGAAGGTCAAAATTCATTGTTCGTGTTAGTTTAATGGCCATGTGTAGTTCTAGATGCAACCATTTCGAGTGCTAGTGCATAAAATCATGAAATAGAAACTTACCGCAACTACCTTCCTCCACATGCTCAGCTAGTGAATGTGCCATCTCGACATCTCCAAGTTGAGTACAAGCCGAAATCACTCCAACCATCGCCACTTCATTAGCCTTAACATTAAGCTCTCTCATCCTCTTATACATTTCAATAGCTTCTTTCAAATACCCATTGTGCGAGTAACACGCAATCATAGCACCCCAAGAACTCTCATCCTTAACAACTATTTCATCAAAAACTTTCTCCGCACCCAAAACATTCCCAAGAAACCCTGCTCCTTTTTATGTTAGTTGCCGAAGATCCCCATAAAAAATTACGCATAAGCTTTTCCAACTCCTTCACAACACTAGCAGGTATCACCAAAGTATCTTTTATTTTGAGCGAAATGTAATGTAATAAATGCTTTTGGGATCACCAAAGTATCTTTCATTTTATGTTTAATATGTAAACATAGTCATGTAATAAATTGGCAAACTGGCCATTACACTATTTATGAGTATCAATCTCTGCTTCTTTGTCAAGTATCTCCTTCTCCAAGTGCTCAGCCTCTGTTGACATCTCCGAATAATAATTTCCCAAATTACCTTATTCTTAAACTTACTGCCTAACAGAATACCTAGATAAATCAGCGGAAAGCTCGCCAACTGGCAGCCAAAAGCAATAGCACATTCTGCACCATTATGTTCATCTCCCACTCCCACAACTTCACTTTTTCTATAGATAACCTTCAAACCTGCAATTACTTCAAAAGAAAACAGAACACTTTTTAAGTTGCTTACTTGCTCCACTGAGTCATCTAGAAATACCACCAAATCATCTGCAAATTGCAGATGTGTAATTGAAGTGCCATTTTCAATAACTCTAAAACCTGAAATCAAATCCAAAGACTCTGCCTTTTTTTTATCATATGTGACAAAATTTCTACCACCATAATGAACAGGAAGGGGGAAATAGGATCCCCCTGTCTGACTCCTTTTTGACTTTTAAACATTTTTGTGGCTTCACCATTTATAAGAATAGAAAATCTAACACTTGAAACACACCATCTAATCCACTTCCTCCAAAGAAAACCAAAGCCAAATCTCTCCATCACAGTATCCAAGCAGTTCCAGTTTATGTTATCAAAATCCTTCTCAAAATCGACCTTACAAACAATCCCAAAATTATTTTCTCTTAGTCTAGAATCAATGACTTCAGCTGCAATTAAAATCCCATCATTTATCTGTCTATCATAAATAAAAACACCTTGATAATTAGCAATGATGGAGGGAAGGACAGTCTTCAACATTCCCAAGAAACCCAGCAATCATAGCTATCCACGTAATCGTATTCATTACAGGCATCTGATCATACAACGCTATTGCATCATTAATTTCACCCAAATTCGCATACCCAGCTACCATCGAAGTCCAAGAAACCACATTCCTATCCTCCATAACATCAAACAACGCACGCGCCTCCCTCATCAAACCCATTTTAGTATACCCAGAGACCATAGCAGTCCAAGCAACAACATCTCTATCAACCATCTCATCGAAAACTCTTCTTGCATCTTCAATCAACCCGCATTTCCCATACATATCCACCAACGTAGTTCCAATCACTTTACTGACCATAAACCCCGACTCAACAACTCTTGCATGAATCATTTTACCTTCATGGACAGCCGGTATCCTCGCACAAGCATTAAGCACAGACGAAAATGTAAACCCACTTGCCAAAACACCCATATCATGCATCCTCCTGTAAATCAAAACAGCCCATTTAAATTCATCGCAAAGGGTGTGTGCACGTATTAAAGAAGTCCAAATACTCTCGGTTTTCTCGTACTTAGGAATTTGATCGAACACTTTGCGTGCATAACTGAAACTTTTGGAAGGTAATCTCAGTAACTGTATAAGAAGATGATGAAGGTGATGGTTTGAATGGATTGCGGTTTTTAGTAACCTAGCATGGGTTTGCTTGAGTTGGTTTTGTGTTTTAGAAATTTTTAAACAGAAGGAGATAGTTGATTCAGTATTGTAATGGCAAGGAATCACAAAGTATTTTGTCGTCATCAAGTGTACTTATGTTCTTGAATTTCATTTGTCTGCTGATGATGATCATCAATCTTTCTTAATTAAATTATCCGATTGCTCCTTCTTTCCTTTACATAACCAACCCCTTGTTTATTCATAGATTTGTTGACCAATGCTCCAGAATCTTATTCAATATCCTCTTTTTCCCAGGGAACTCAGATATGTTGGTCGAAGTTAAATTGATTTGAAAAAATAATCCGTTTATGGTAATCCGTTACAAAGAAAAAATTTGTGTTCTTAATTTCTCTGAAACTAGATCAGTGAGAGGGTATCCACTTCAGTAGTATATATCAGCAGGCTCTAGGATTGAACCCTAATTTGGGGCATACCCATTAGGGGCCTTTTGAATAAGACAAAAAAAACAAGTGGAAATAGTATTTCTAGGGTACCCCTTATCTATCATTTTTCGTAATGGCAAAAATACCCTTACTATTTTAATTTTTAATTTTTTTTTTTCATTAATAAAAAAAATATAAATTTTTTCTTAAATTTTTTTAACTTTCTTTTTAAAAAAAATGTTTTTTTTGTTAATCTTTTTTTATTTACGAATTTAAGTTCGGCAGAAAAATGATATGCCGAACCTAATAATATGTCAGCCGAACTTGTGTTTTGTGAAAACATACCTAGGTTCGGCAGATTCGATAAAAAAAATAGGGCATCCGAACTTAATATTATTCTTCGTAAAGTGAAGTTCGGCTAACATCTTCGTGTTTAATTATCAGCCGAACTGTTCATCGACACTTTCAGGGTTAAAAAAAATAGAAGTTCGGCTGATAATTTTGATTTTATTGTTAGCCAAACTTTGCTCTGTTATTGTCGTAAGAAAAACTTCTATGCAATAAGAAAAGAAAAAAAAATTCAAAATTTTCAAAAAGAAAAAATCAAAATTTTCAAAAAAAAAAAAGAAATCAAAAAACAATTATTAAAAAAAAAACTAAAAAGTTAAGAGCAGTAGTTTGTTATCGTCTTGGTATCCCGTTATTTGTTGAGGATGGATTGTGCGCTTGTTGCAGTAAGCATATGGATATCTTTGGTGATCACGCGCTCCACTGTGCTAATGATGTTGGTCTAAAGTTCCGTCATGATCTGGTACGTGATGTAATCGCGCATATTTGTTTCAAAGTCAAGCGTCCTCGCTCGCAAGGAAGTTGATTTGGGGTTGTCTAAGAATAACAAGGATTTACGTCCGATTGATATCCTTGTTCCCAACTGGGAAAACGGCCAAGATGTGTGTATGGATGTCACAGGAGTCTCCCCCTTTACTGGTGATGGTGTTCATGCGTTTGTCCCAGGCCAAGCTATCTCCAAAGCTATTTCGCGTAAACGTTCCAAATATTTGGATGAGTGTACTTCGCACGGTTATGGTTTGGGAGTGCTAGCCTTTACTACCTTAGGAGAACTTAATGAGGATACGATTTCGTTTTTCAAACGTCTGAAGAATTGTTTAGTTAGTCATGATGTTGGTAGTGGTCTCGGTAGTTTTATTTTTCACAGATTGGGTATTACTATTCAAAAAGGGGTTGGTGCCCAGCTTGTTGCTCGGTTACCAACTAAAACCTTTTTTGTAAATTGACTTATGAAGTAGGATTGGTAATTGATTATCATAGTATTAAGAAAATATTTATAATAAAAAATGATTAGTCAAAAAAAAGTTAATATTAAAAATTAATTAATTAATCAAGGGTATTTAAGTAACTTAACCACTCATGAGACACCCCTTATCACCCCACACTAGTTAGGGTCATCCATATGTATGCCCCAAAATTTCTATGTATGCCCCAAATTAGCCTGGCACATTTAGGGGCGACTCATTCGCAATTAGGGGCGACTTTTTTATTCCCAACCCAGAGGCCACGTTAAGGGGTGTCAAAAAACGTGGAGATTACGTTAATGCCTTATATAATCGGAAGAAATTTTGTGTCCGATTATGTAACACAAAATCGGAAGGTTAATAATCATATTTCACTACCGATTAATATAGATTTCGTGCCAAACGTGAATCTTGGTCCTATAACAATCGGTAGTAATAATAACCTCACTATACTACCGATTATAGTATCTCCCAAAGAAGAGATTTGGGGCAACTTATAATCGGTAGTCATATAAACTACCGATTATCATAGTTCTCAAAATCGTAAAATTTGAGATTTCTCTCAAAACAATATTTGGGGCAACTTATAATCGGTAGTCATATAAACTACCGATTATTATAGTTCTCAATTTCGTAAATTTGAGATTTCTCCCAAAACAAAATTTGGGGAAATTATATAGTCGGTAGATAAATTCCTTATTTGGCTACCGATTATACAATTTCCCCAACAAAAAAAGAGCCGTTGGAACTCTAAACCCTATATAAGGATTGTATCCTTGTACCCTCTATGGAACACAAATACATGTAAACTCTCTCCAACTTCATCTTCAACATAATGGCCCAACCATTCATTAATCCAACGGAGTTCACAATTGAAGAAGATTTATCTTTATGCAGGCGCTACGTTCAATTCTATCCGAGACGGGGAGCAGAACGGAGGCAAGGAGGCATAATGAGTATGAGTTATTTGGGGAGAATTCACGAAAAATTCTGCGCCGACACCGGTTACCCAAACAACCGTCACTCTGCTGATCTTTTCTGCCGAATTGGTTCAATAAACGGACGCGTCGGAGAATTTGTCGATTTAACTTATCTTGTGAATCAATATCGGTTGAGGGGTGCAACCAATGATGAGGTTATAGAAAAATCTCTCGGGGAATGGCGGAGATGGAGAAGATCAAGCTTCCGTTATGAAGCTCATTTTAGAATCCTTATGGTGATGGAAAGATTTAATCCGTTTAGGACTCGTCCAACATGTCCACGTCGCTAATCACAATACATTGTAATAGAATTTGTGGAAGTTCAACGTAAAATTATGATGATGTTGAGGTGATATTGTACTGAATTTCCCAAACACCAAGAAAATCGGAAGTTTATGTTATTTATTTAACTACCGATTATACTCCAACGGCTATTTTTGAAGCCGATCCTCGAAAACACACAAAATCGGTAGCGAAAACATATTGATAAACCTCCGATTATACCTCCCAAATGAAACTTTCTAACCTGTTAACAAAAAAGTCTATAATCGGTAGTTTGACAAGTATCCTAAGGTTCCGAGTTAGTATAATCGGTTACTTATGTTACAGAATTTACTACCGATTATGTTTAATAATTGTACGCAACTTCAGTACAGTCTTGTAAAGTACGCATCAACGGCCATATTTTCCAAAACAAAAGAGACGTTGGGAGTGTCATCTATATAAGCTGGTTAAACTCTTCTTATATATGCAGCAAACAACACATATATAACATTGTGTATTCTACAAATATCTTTTCCATCGTCTACTCTAGTTCATTCCTTATATATCTCAAATTACTAGCATGGAAACGTTTGACGCATCAGAAGATTTGGTCATTGTGAAAACCTGGTATCATGAAACAAGACGTGAAGATGTCATGGCGGGAACGTTAACAGTCGAAGTCTTTTGGTCGAGGGTATATAGACAATTTGTGCGAGAGTATGGAAATCCAAAGCAAAGATCACTCCAACAAGTTCATGATAGTTTCCGACTTGTCCAAAAAGGGGTAAATGATTATATAACGATACAAAAGAGGATGTTTAATACTAGCCACTTAAGCTTGTCAATCCAACAATTTGTAAGTATGGTTTAAATTATTTATTTTTAACACCGGGTGTCTAATCCTACTTACTAAAACTAACTTGGCATTATTTTGTGTTTGTTTATGTAGGAGGCACTCGCAAAAAGACAGTACTTTGTGGAAAAGGGCGAAGAATTCACTTATGATGGGAGTTATGAATTCCTGAAGTCCGTGACCACCGTATAAATATTGATTAATAGTTACAATCGGAATTTATTGTTATCTCTTATCTACCGATTCTGGGGAGATTTTCATATTTTCATGTCAGAGTTTGAAAATAATCGGACGTATATTTTAAGTTTTGTCTACCGATTCTTGGAAACTTTTTCAAATTGTTTTCAGAGTTTGGTGACAATCAGATGTTAATGTAAGATGTTATTTACCGATTTTGGGGAATAAATTTCAGTAATTTTGTTAGACTTGCAATCGGAGGGTAACTTGGAAGTTTTAATAACCGATTATAAATTTGATTGAGTCTGTTTACAAAAGCATTTATAATCGGTTGACATATTTATAATTTAACTACCGATTATGGATTTATACTTCACAAAGCATTCCAAAAAATTCAAATTCCGCAAGTAACGATCATTCATCTTCATCATCCTAGGGAACTAATTCGAGTATGCCTGCCGGAAAGTTGATTTTCATGACGCAATCCCAATCGAACATGTTGGTCTCATATTGTTTCAACCAATCCTTACAATGATTCGTTGTGAAGTAATCCGTCGCACCATCCAACGGAGGTAATGGGAAATCTATCTTTACTCTTAAACCGATAAAATGCATCTCATTCACAAATTCCATCACAATTCTTCTATCTTTAACCGAATCATCGCAAACCGTCCTTGTAGGTGCAAACGTAAAGGAATGTCCATACTTAGGTGGAACAAAGAAATGTACCACGCAATTCAAAACATCCGCTAAGAGATATCCACATGAAGGCATTCTCATCCAATACTTTGATCCGATGGTCTTCAATCCCTTTCGGCACTTTACATGCGCAACTAAGTTTTTGAACTCTATCTCTTTGTCGTGTCTATCTCCTTGCTTCATCATCCCCATATAGAAATCCTTGTCCTTTATTAGTTGTACCTCCATCTTAGTTCTTAAATATTGCCATTCGGTGACATCTTCGTCCAAAACTTCTCCAAAGTAACCAATTTGTTCCGTAGCGACGTGAAATCCACAATTACCATCCCCATCCACCTCGTCGGTGGACAAAACAAATGGAACAATGAGGGGAGGGAGTTGTTTCATATACTCTTTTATAATTGTATACCTTGATCGCGTAGGTTTTCCATGAAAATCCCTAGGACAACGAAGAGTACCATACTTCTCTCTTATAGTCACCATTTCCGTTGATTGTGTTTCTTGGGAGTTGCTCATTTGATCTATAACTACGGAGGTAGTTTGGGTCTCCACTAACAAAACTTCTTCCACCGCCACGGCTTGACTCACTTGAGAAGGCTTCGTAGAGATATTTGGCCCCACTTGTCAGCCGGATGGTCCACTTTGATCTTTTCTTGGACGACCTCTTTTCTTGGGTTGCGGCTCATCATCAAATTGGGCTTCGGAACGCTCATGCCTACACAATATTCTTCGATTAGACAAATGCTCTTTCAATTCCTTTCTTACCATGTCCCAAGACACTTCAGAGGGCCTACCCGCCCCCTTTTTCTTAATAGGTTCATCAACCTCCCTTAGACTAGGGTGAAGAGCTTGCTCCAAATCATGCATCAATACTTTCTTCTTGGCGCCATTTGTTGTAGCATAATGCTCGGCTATTCTTGCACACAATTCCGAATCCAAGAACGACGGACCATCAACTACCGGGGTGCTTGGAGTGAAATTTAATTGCTTCCAAAATGGATGAATATCATTGATGTAAATCACATCGACGTACGTACCCATTTTATGACGACATGGGAGACCAATACCTATCATATCTTTGCAAACACAAACCGTATTATCGTCATTGTAATTTCTATATAAATTCAATTGTTTCATCATGTGATTTATTGCCCATCTTGAAACATTATGAACAATGCCCCTTAGAAGCAATCTTTGCTTTTCATGTTCCGTCGGGAATCTATGTACACTTAATTGCATAGAATCCTTAATCTTAAGGAGATCTCGATTCGTGAATTCATGAATTGCTTCTTGGATAGATACAACTCCATTTTGACTACCTTGAAGTATTTTCTTTAACCAGCCATGAGACCCCTCCGCTATGCTTGTCGCCTCGTTCTTGAAATTGCGACATTCATATGTCCATGCAAACACAAACCTCTCCTTGATCGTTAACCATTGTGTTTTACAATATTCAACCGGTTTTGGGTAGTCCTTGCCATATTCATCCTCCAATTTCTTCAAGTTCCGTTCGTAAATTTCCTCTGTCTTCGACCACACGATTTTGTCCCACGCTTTCATGAACAATCTCCAAATAATTCCATCGTGCTTCCATTTTTCATCAAATAACCTCTTCTCTTCCTCTTTTTCTTCCACGGTTAATTTACTAATGCGCTCATCCTCTTCCTTCGACCTCTTTGTACCCTTCCTCTGTTTTTTATCTTGGAAATGGAGATGGCAATTGTGTTTGATGTTGCATTGAATGTGCCACGTACATTGCAAGTTTCGGGCTTCAGGAAACACAACCCTTATTGCATGCATTAATGCTTGATCATTATCCGTTACAATAACCCTCGGAAAATCATCCCCATTATAAATGGACCTCAACGTCTCCAACATCCAAATGAAACTCACGTTATTCTCATGATCCATTAAACCCCATGCAATTGTAAACGTGTTTTTGTCCGACGTGTGACAAGAAATGTTCAACAACGGAATCTTATATTTGTTTGTCTTGTAAGTGGCATCTATCAACAAAATTTGATGAAAACACTGAGCCAATTTTATCATTTCGGGATGTGCCAAGAAAATACGTACCACTTTACCATCCCTTTCTTCCGTTCTCAACGTGTAGTCATGTAACGCAGCTAACCACTGAGATTGTTGCATGACCGTTCTACCATCCCATTCCGTCCTTTTGATCGTAGCTAGCGCCGACTGAATAGTAGACAAAGAAGACAAGTTGTCGGGGTCGTCCTCCTTAATTTTACTTAAGATCGCACTCGGATTTTGGATCCGCATTGACCGCACCGTCTCCATTTCATGTGGTTTTAACTTCGCAACCATTACATGTCCAAGAAGAGTATCCGGATCATCATGGTTTTGACAACCATTAGCAACTTTAGACATTTTCCACTCTACACTATCCTTACCATTGGGCTTATAGAAGACAATCTTAAAGGGGCATCCAATTTTCTTTGTATGAGTTCGGTATTTCTTTCTCTCCGTCTTTATTACATACTTACTATTCTTTCCCTCATGACTCTTATTCATCCCACCTCGCTCACAAGTCATTTCATACCGACCCTTCTTCACACAAGGGTTTTGAACTACCACGCACATGTTCTCTTTTTCCTTGTTCATTAGCCAAGCCTTGGCCTCCTTCTTACTTTGAAATATCTAAATGCGTATAAAACAAAACAAACAAAATAAGCATAACCATATAACATACATGATTCGAAAAAGAAAAGATAATGCATGAACATACCAAATCGTTTTCATAGTGTACGGCAGTATCAGGCCTTAAATAATATTCGTCATCCTACGCACCACAACAACATGTTACACATTAATAGTCGGATAAAAAATTTATGATTGTACAACCGATTGTATAACAATCGGTAAAATAATACTAACACACATTACCGATTATTTATAATCGGAAGTTTTGTTAATTATAAAACTTCCGATCAATACAAATTGAACATCTCAATTTGGGATTTTTATTGTATTCGGTAAGTTTATACATAAAATACTCTCGATTGTAAATAATCGGTAGATAATTATACTAATATGACTACCGATTAGTATTCGTTAATGGCATTCAATGCATAACAGGTGACGAATTTTCACGTTCAAAATCACACACAAAAACACATAACATTTCTATTAGAGTTTGTTAACAACATACCTGATTGTTTGACGCATTGTTACCTTTGATTTCGGGTGATTGTCCAAATTCTTCCATTAAATCGTCCTCTAGGGTTTCATCTCCATCAAAGTGTGGATCATTCAATAAATACCCCAAATCGTCATCTTTAAACGGTAATGAATCTTGAACTTCAACAACTTCACGTACTTCTTCGTACCCATTCATGTTTATGGAAGTTTGCTACCTATAATCATAAGTAGTGTAAAAATATACCCACTTCTCCTATTTTTTGAGGGAGGTATCTCACTCAATCGGGAGTCATTGGTACTATTACTCCAAAACAAATTCCCAACACCATAATATAGTACCTTTCCTACCGATTGAATATGAAAGAGTCCGATTATTATAATCGGTAGATAGTTGAGTATAATAAACCACCGATTATGCTCCGCCGCAAACACGCACCAAGTGGTTACTGCTGGCTCATTAACCTCAAACTTGTGAAATTTTGGCAAAGGTGTGGTTAGGGGAAACATATAATCGGTATCCAAATTGTCTACCGATTATATTTATTTTCAAAATTATGGAATTGAAGGGTTTTAAGAAAAACTCATTTTTGGGGAAACCTATAATCGGAAGTTAATTTAGTATAATAAACCACCGATTATGCTACGTCGCAAAACAAGCTTCAATTGGTTAGGGGAAACATATAATCGGTAGCCTAAATGTGTTGTTTAACATCCGATTATAGTACCTTTGAAAGATAAAACCGATGTAAACCTATATTCTTTTTTCATTTCGTTTCTTTTCAACTTCAACTCTCCCATCCTCTTCTTGCTCTCCGAATACAGAGATCAAAACTCTCCCCCTCGTTAACTCCGCTTCAATACATAGTTATCGTTAATCGTCGAATCGAATAATCGTCGAATATTCTCTAAGAAGATGAAAGATAAAGTGCGTAAATCGGGTCGAAACCAAAATGTGGTTCGTGGGGGTGATTCAAACATTAGAGTGCCTGCCCGTAATAAAGAGGTTCTCACCGAAGAACACGAAGAACGCGAACAAGGTGATGAAGAACAAGTCCCTGATGTAGATGATTCCGATAAACAAACTCTCAGGCAACTCCAGATGGCCCCTATTAGGTAACATTCTACTGTTAGATTTGGGATTTTATTACTTTAATTCGAAGAAATCACGAAATTTTTTCTTAGGGTTTTCGGTTATTACACAGAATCGGGAGGTTATATATATTTGTAAACTTCCGATTATTCCTACAATTCCCACTGTTAAATAACATTTGTCATATTCGGTTGCTAAAATCATAGGTTTCCTTCCGATTATAATAGGCTTATGTATCTCTTGGACACAAACTGCTGCATATTCGGCAAGTATAATATATTTTTGGTGTCCGATTATGTGTATTCGCTAGAGTATGGTGAAATTATGCTTCCGATTATTTATAATCGGACGCTTATTTTTAATTTATACTTCCGATTATAAATTTATTTTACCATTTCATGCTATTTAGGGATAGGCGAGGAAAAAACCCCGAAGACGCAGTGGTCTCGGATAGTGCAAGGATGGAAAGGCGTAAGAACTTGACATCTAGTTCCTGGAGATCTAGGGTCACTAAATCCACTTCAAGTGCTAAACATGGAACTCAACAACCTGCCCCACAAGTAGACCCACTTGAAGAAGGTGTTCGCTCAAGTGCCCCACAATCACAGCCAGTTCAATCAGTTGTACAACCACCTGCTCCACAATCACATCCTGAAATTCAACCTGCTATTGAACCAGAAGAACCAGAAGAAAGATTTATGGAAGATGGACAACCTAGTGGTTCGCAAGAAGAAGGAGAAGCCGAAAAGAAAAATCCCCCTCGAAATAAGGCGAAACACCTAGTCCCAAAAGAACTCAAGGTGAAGGATATTCCAGAAGGAACAATCCTTGGGATGCCGGCTGATGGAGGATAATTGTTATTTGGATACAAAGATTCATGGGCAAGAGAAATATATGAAACTGAGGTAATAATCGTATCCATTTTATATACGTAATTTTTTTGTGTAATCGTAATAGTAGTTTTAAGGGTAATAAGTTTAGGTAATTATAATTTGTTTTTAACTTGTCATGTGTATAATAGTACCATTCCGATGCGGTTCGTTTACTCAAACCCACTGCCGCACCACCTAAAATGCTGGAATGGCCTTTATCCGGTGAGTGTCAAAGGTTCAACACAATTATTGGAAATTCGGGGTTGGCTAATGCTGCTGAAAACTCTATGCTGGAACATGACCGGGTGGCTATATCGGCGTTTGTGGAGAGACTTTATCCTGAGACCGACACCTTCCATATGCCATTTGGAGAGATGACGATTAACTTGATGATGATGTCGTGCAGATTCTTGGACTCCCCGACCATGGAAACGGTGTCATTTGAGTTCACAAAGCAGTTGGAATGGGTCAAATTCTATGCTCTAACTAACAAGTGTTTTGGTTGGGATGAAGAAACATCAAAAACTGAGTTCAAGAGATGCATGGGGTATATAACCAGACAATTCAACATTGGTACTCTGATGGATATGTTCAAGGGTACCAAGGAAAAATAAGAGAACGAAACTTTAACTGATGAGCAAGTGAACCATGCGGCCACCGCATATCTCCTATGTGTATTGGGATGTGTCATTTTCCCCAATATTAGTGGCAATCGGGTCGACGCAAACCTTTTACAACTACTAGATCCCCTCAATAAAGTACATGAGTACTCTTGGGGCACGGCATGCCATGCGTGGTTGATGGAAGAGTTAAGAAAGGATTCGAGGCTTGGAATTATCCAAGTGGCCGGGAACGTGAGTCTACTACAGGTATTTTTATTATTCCTACATACTTTGTTGTTTTTTTATTTTTATACCATTGAAGAAACAATTTCTTAAAACTTGCAAAAATGTCAATATTGACATGGATCTACGACCACTTCCCTATCTTGGAATTGGCCATTCAAAAACCGGGGTGGGCGCCAGGTCAGCCTAGAGGAAAGAAGTACGTCTTCGATGACAACCATTCTAGATCAAAAGAGCAGCAGCTGATTCGTTTGAGGGAGGTTTTGGACTTACTGAAAGCCCAAGACGTATGATTTGATCCATACAAGGAAGACCGAGATAATGGACAAATCGCAGGTCGGTCCGATTTGGCCCTTTATTTTGGGCCATTGTGGCACCCAACCGGATACGTGATGTACAATGCCTCGAGGGTGATGCAACAAAACAGTTATGTACAAGCTTTACCAAAGTGCCACATCAATGGGAATTTTTGGTTGGATGTGGATAAATGTAATTCAGATAAAACTTCTATCACAGTGGTTTAAAAGGGTAACCCATCCTGCAAACACCATTGGGATAGAAGGATGGATTTCTTGATCAGCATATAAGAGTATCCTCAAAGACAAACCTCCGGGTTTCGATAGATTGGTACGTATTGGTTTCTTAATTTAGTTTTATTTTATGGGTCAAAATCAGGCTAGAGCCGTCCTTGATGGTATGCTATGTTTTAAAACAGATGAACAGGTTAAGAGGTTTGTCCAAATGGTGCACTAATTGCATAAAATCCGGACAGCCTGTGCCACTTGAGAAGATAAAAGAGCACCAAGAGATGATTGATAACATTGACAATGAAGATTATGCATCTCGGTTTGGGGATAAAGTCAAGAAACCTAAAAAGGTTGTGAAAAAAAGAACTCGGGCGTCACCGAGCACTCAAGTTGATGAAACCGGTGATGATGTTCGTCCAAGTGGTAGAGGCAGTAAGGGTCGCAAAGTCATGGGAAAAAACAAGAAATAAACTTTCGATGTTGTAAACTCTCGCTTTTTTTAGTTAACTTTATGGTTTTCAAAGTTTATGCCGGATTAGGTCGTTTTAAAAGTTTGGGTCGGATTATTAGTTTCTACGTTATGTTTATGGATTGTGAATTCTTTCTTTTATGGATTATGAATGGCTATATTGCTATGTTTATGCATTTAACGATGACTCTCAAGCGAATCACATGATAACACATGTAAGTGTTGAATTCTGGAACACAATCGGAGGGTTAAGTTTATAAAAGAACCTACAGATTCTGGGGTTTTTGCATTTTTGGTCAGAATCGGAAGCTTTATATATTTTTAACCTACCGATTCTGGATATTTTGCAAAACATGTAGTCAGAATCGGAAGGTTAATAGTATAATCTTCCATTCGATTATTATGTGTAAAGAAAACTTGCCTTTTGTATCAAAACAACACCACAATCGGAGGGTTATTTTTCACCAATCCTTCCGAATAACAATATTCGGTAGTGTTGTTAATGGTTCTTTTCCGATTATTATGTGTGAAAACAATGTGTTTCCTGGAACCAAATAACACCATAATCGGGTATATATATTCCTTCACTGGTTAACGATTATATTAAACGGTAGTTTGTTTTTATGAGTTCCTTACGATTATTCTGTGCCCAAAAGCTTTCTTTTCTGTAGCCAAACCACCCAACAATCGGATGGTAAATCTTCACCCTGACATCCGAATAATTATATTCGGTAGGATATATTTTTTTTTTAATATCCGATTATTCTGTGTCAAAAAAATTGGTTTCCTGGAACCAAATAACAACATAATCGGAAATTGTTTAAGGTAGATACCCTACCGATTATAGCAGATTTCAAAATTTAATACATGAAGGATTTTCGAAAAAAATCATTTTGGGGCTACTTATGATCGGATGGTTTTGTAATATATAAAACTTCCGATTACCGCTGCACCCAAAACACGCACCAAGTGGTTATGGCTGGCTGTGTACACTCAAAACCTATGAAATATGGAAAAGGTTCGATCTAGGGCTCGATATAATCGGTAGGTTTTTTAGTTGTATAAATTACCGATTATCGAAGATTTCTAAATTCTCTACGTGAAGGATTTTAGAAATAATATCATTTTGGGGTAACTTATAATCGGTAGGGTTTTAACATATTATCCGTCCGATTACAGATAAATCCACAGCCCAAGCCAAGTGGTTATGGTTGGCTCTGCACCCCTCAGAACCTCCGGGATTTGGCCAAGGTTATATAAGGGGCTCCTTATAATCGGTAGCCTTAAAATTTCGATAAGCTACCGTATAAACAAAGGATTATTTTCCGAAGTATCTACACAATAATCGGTAGGTATATTTTTAATTTAACCTACCGATTATAAAAGGGTATAGTTGCCATTTTGAAAAATCCCAGATAAGGGGTAGCTCAATTTTACGTTTGGGTGACCTTTTTTGTCTTTTATTGTCGCCCCTAATTGCGACTGAGTCGCCCCTAAATTTGCTAGCCAAATTAGGGTTCCTAGGATTTTATTGCGCGAAAATGATAATCGACTATGGGCTCATTCCCGGGGATGTTTATGGACGCGCACAAATGAGTGAACCTCATTCCCGAAACCCAACTTTACTTCTAGTTTAAAGACACAGAGGGGCTGGAAGGGGTCTCTATACTTTTCGAGTGGTGGTCCTGGTGGACAAACAGTGGAATTGAGTTCATAGTATGTCTATGTTCTCTCTTTATTGAGACCTATCTTTTATGGGTAAAATCATATACTAAGTCGTTATTTCAATCAACAAAGTTAGAGTAATTCCTATGGCAATGGCCAAACACAAAAACAAATTCAGCCAGGTGGATGGCAAACTGAGCGTTGGACCAACATGCGCGCGACAGGAGGACAGACTCGGGCGACATGAGCACAGACTCCGGCGTTTGGAGCAAAAATGCGGGCGTCAGAGCACCCGACACTTGCGTTAGGAATGAAAATGCCTCGTTGGAAAGGCAAACTCCAACGTTCTACCTTCCAATGTTCATATTTGCAACATTCGAATTTTCAAAACCCTATAAATTCACCTACATTTCTTTCATTTTCATTCACACCTCTTCCATTTCATTCTTCTAAAAAATCTTTTAAATAAAAAATTTCTACTTTTTTTCATTTTCATTCACACCACTTCCATTCCCTTATTCATTTAATCTTCTAAATCAAAAATTTGTACAATATGAATATAGTGGGACAGGCAGTGAACACCACAAGAAACTTAATATATTGCAGCACCCTATAGTTGTGGCATAAACCCCTATTAGTGTCGCGGTAACCTATGTATCAAGAAGTCCTTTTTGCAGCATCAATTTTATTGTTGCAGCAAGAGATTATACTTTTTTGCCACACTCTTTTTATATTGTTGTCACAGTTGTGTGGAAAAAGTTTTATTTTGCAGCACTAAATTATATATTTTAGCTGCAGCTGAAAAGTACTGTGACTAGATTATTTTTTTTGCAACACCTATATTAAGGGTGTGGCAATATATGGTTAGCAATAGCTATATTTTCTTGTAGTGATAGTGTTAAGAAGAAAAGAGATCAAAAAAATGAATTTGCACCGTTGCCTCCCACATGTGTAGATTTTTCTCAAAATCGAGAACAAGAGTTTGGTAATCAAAAAATAGTTGTTAACGATCTGAGGAATTTCATGTCACGAGGGGTGGATTTTCAGAATTAAATGTTTTTTATGTTGGTCTACCGCCTGCAGTCCGGGAAAGGGTTGACAGATATCCTTGGTGTGCGCTTTTTTTTCTTCAAAAAACAGTGAAAGGTGGTAGAGTACGACGCACACATTCCATTTTATTGATTCGAAATTGGTAAGTTTTTTTAACTTAACTTAAATTAAACTTTTTAAATAGTTATTAAATAAACCAAATAATTAATCATAGTTGATATTATTCTTGTAATAGGAATTACTCCCCTTGATTTGTATTTCATTGTTGGGATTCCGAGTGGAGTGGGAGACCCGCCACCATTCAACAGAGAGGACTGGGTTTTAAATAGTAAATGGAAGATTCTTTGTCCCTCGTTTTTGGAATCAGCAGTGCGTGCAGATTATAAAGAATTGAAAGGAAATGGGATTAGATGTGCGGCGTTGAAGACGTTCCTAACCCAACCCAGAAACCCATAACATGTAGATGACTATCTCTAACTCGAAAGGATGTTTATCTTATGGGTACTTGGTCAGGCATTCTTCCCAAACTCAACTTATGTTTCTCATGTTGGTTGGTTTGAAGCGTTAGAAGATCTCGACAAAGCACCAGATTATGACTTGGGATCTTCAATTTTAGGAGAATTGTATTGTGCGCTGGATAAAGCGTCCCTGGGCATTTCAAACTTCGAGGGTTTCTGAAGCATCATTGAGGAAAATATCAAAATAATTATTTTTAAATATTTTATTATTACTAATGTAGATTATTTAGTCAAAATTCTAAAATTTTGAAGTAATTTGCAGTATTGGTGGTATACCTACTTACGTGTTGGTAAACCAATTCTAAAAGACCAGACGGTTATTTAGATTTCCAATGTTGGACATGTATATGAAGAACAACATACATAATAACACTGGCAATGACGTTTTTGGTTCCAGTTTTGTTCAAATGTTACATCAGATGACTCGGAGCCACAACAACGTAGTTGTTCACCCATACATTCATTTACCTCAGTATGATGATGAAGTTGGAGTACGTATTCTTGATTATTCTATGCATAGAGTTGTTTTTTACAGTACGAAATCACAAAGAGGGGTTTGGTATCTGGGAGAAAGTGTGCAGTACAAAATACAAGGTATATTGATGATTGCAATTAACCCTCCACCACAGATGCAAACCTATGCATCAGATTTTGATCGGCTGAGAAGAATCAATTGGACGAGGTATGAACTAAATACACAGAGAGATATTGATGAGGCGCAGTATCTCAACTGGTACATGTCAATTACTAAACCAGTAATTGGGACACATAACATGCATGTCTATGGGTTAGATTTCCCAGGGTTATCCAACATGTCCCATTATCCAAACATCATTCCCAGCCAACCATCGCCAGAAGAGCCAAGCTTTATTACTTATCCGAGGAAGGGTGCAAGTTCTTCATCATTTTCGTCCAATATGCCAGAAATTAGATGGGAGCTACAAAGTATTAGTTCACAAGGTGAGCGACCACGATTCCTATTGTTTCTCAAGGTATGGACCGTGATTATCCTTACAACAATGTGAGGGCCACTGACCCAGAGATGAGGAAACAATTGAACGATTTGCATTGGATTAATCGACAAATAAAGGCGATGTACTTTGAAAATCTACGAAAATGGCTGAGAGACACAATGTTTGGATGAAGTCCGCTTGTAAATGATGATGGGCGGCAGTCACAGTCTTCCGGTTCCACCAGGAGCAACATCGATAGTGAAGAAACAGTGGTGCGATAAACACAGCACAATACTGCACCACAACTTGTGCATGTATCTCAACCTCAAGCATTTCGAGTTTAACCTAGGCGCATTTCATCATCATTCTCGCCCTACAACCAAAATGAATGCTACACACCAAAACCACCACAACAACAAACCTCGTATATGCTTGGAGGACCGAGTACACATGTGCTTTCCAATCTCCTGCTTTCCAATCACCTTCTTTTGTTCAGCCAGGTCTATCAACAATGGGAAATTTATATAATATGTTGGCAACTGGGGATTTCCCAGGTCTATCCCCAGGTCTTATTGAATTATTGGCTCCATAAAGTAACAATGAGGGAGCTAGAGATGAGCGACGTTAGAGAGAATATTGTAATTTTATTTTAGTTTTAAAAGTACGATAGTCATAATTATATAAAATTACATATGTTTAAGCGTTTTACATTTCCTTCACTAAATTAAAACGGACTAGCATTAGCTTCACTAATGAGAAGAAGTACTGGGTGTAACAACAACAAAACAAAGAAGGGGTTAAATAATTTCAACCCCTTAAGGAGTTCAAAACATATTTCAAAAGGAAAATCCACATTTTTCCATCTTCGCCACTCAGCCGAAGATCTTGTTACCATCTCAGCATCCGTTTTACCTCTCAATCGATATCGATTTACTTATATGGTTAAAGCTACAAACTCACTTACTTATTTCTTAATTGTATCAAAACGATGTTCTATGTCGCATATAGAACGACGACTCCGATTACGAGTGTCACTGCATAACCCATCGTGAATAACCGCCTAGAAATTCACCCATGGATAGTTTTCCGAAGCAAGCTGAGTAGATAAAAAATCACAGTTTCTGCAAATAGATTCATCTTCTTCTTTAGCACACAGAACTCTTCGAACTAACCGTGGTCGAGACATGTTCAATCAACAATTGAGAGAGAGTAAAGAATGTGTGAATTTAGAGTTTAATATGTGAATTTAGAATGTGTGTATTTATAGATTTTAAAAAATGTATCCGTTGGATGAAAACTCTTCGTAGAATTTCAGATTAAGCTGTTGGCGCTATCAGAAATGACGTCGGCGCTTTTTGTCCTAACGCGCGCTAGGTATGCGAATGGGGGCGTTATTATCTCTGACAGCAGCGTTTTCTTGAATGACGTGCGTCTTTACCCCAAACGCGCGCCAGAAGTTCCATCTCAGTGTTCAAACCATCAAATTTTTTCATTTGAACATCTTTAAATTAAAGTTTGTTCGTTCCATAGTGAGAGAAAAATGAACAAACTCCAAGTTTTTTCATCCCATAAGAATTCCTCTTACACGGAAATAAGATCATGAGAGTGAAGGCATCCTACGACTAGTATCGATATTGTCCCCACGCTAACTATAGTCTCTAGCAGGTGTGAAGTTTTTATGGCCTCAGTACACTTCCTAATTTATTAGCCTCCAGTTAGAAATCCACCCACTTATCCCATGCGGAACTAACTTTATTGACTTCAGTCAAGTCAAATCCCTTAGAATCTCCAAGTTTGTGATATCTAGAGCCATCTCACCAATTATCCTCATACGTCCACTGTTATGCAACATCTTGAGGTACATACTCCCTCTTTGTTGAGAACTCTACATGATTGGCATCTTTTAGGTGTATTGCATGCCAATTCAATCTAGTATACACAATCATCATCAGTATACCACGGTCGAACTGGTTTATAGTCAATATGCCTTTGAGAGTGCATGTATTACAAAATGAGAATGAATATGTAAATGAATTTCCCAAATTTTTGAATGAATCTTTCTCACCCGTGTGAGCTGTTTTTAGTTTGAGATTTTGTTTTCATTTTTGTTGTTTTGTCTGGATACTTTGATGGCAATAGCTGATGCCAAGAGCTGATTAAGGCTACTCTGAAGTCAATAGATGACATCTTTTGGCGGATGAACAATTTTTTTCAGCCAAGGTATAATGCAGAACAGTACATGCTCATATTTAGAAACTGTTGAAAAGCACAACGCTTGTCATTTGATTATATCCATAGGTATGTTGTTATCATTAAGCAGTTCTCTCAATGTAAAAATTACTCTCAAATATACTTAGGTATGTGAATGAATGAGGAAACAAACCTTTGTTCAATTGGTCGTTGTATGAATCCCCAAAATAATGAATGAATTCCTTGTGCCGCTAGAATGATAATGTGTGTATTGCAGAATGAGAATGAATGTATTGCGGAATCAGAATGAAACATGGATTTTAGATTCATATTTGCAGGTTTAGAAATGAATTAAATACAATACATCTTAAGAAATGAATTGAATTGCATTACGGGGTCCAAATATGAGAGCGTAGTTGTAACAGAACAAAAAACACACAAAAAGTATTTTTTTTTTATCAACGTATCGATGTTATAAAATATGTTAGTAATTTTGGAAACCTGGAAAATTCATTACTTTTACAATCAATCGACATCTTCTGAAGCTGTTAGTCTACATGTTACAACCGATCTACACGTGGAAAATGTCAACCATTACAGTTAGTTTTTACGAATCGAATTGTTTCATTTAGCTGTTATATCTGAATATTTCATTACATGGTCAAAATATGGGAGCTTAGTTATAACAAAAAAATAAGTTTTCTTTTTTGTTGAAAACTATTTTTTTATCAAATTCGAGTCGACGTTATAAAATTTGTTAGTAATTTTGAACACCTGACAAATTCAGTACTGTTACAATCAATCGTCAATGTCTAAATCCATTAATCTACAGGTTAAAACCGAGATACACATGGAAAACATCAAATGTTACAATCAACTATTACGAATTGAATCGTTACAGTGAGCTGTTATATCGGATATATTAACATAAATCGTTACATAGCAGTTACAAAGAAGCACAACTTGCAAGAAGAGAACCATTACACACAAATCTGTTGTTACAGTAACTGTTACACCCAAAAAACTGACAACAAATCTATTTTGTGCTGACTAGATAATCTTTGGTGTATTTATTTCAACGAATGAAACCGTTATTTAATAAAAAAAATTATAACGGTTTTAACTGTCGATAAATTATTGTAACACTAATAATAATAGTATATTTCTAATGTTTTTTTTGACGTTACAATTAATAGATGGTAACATTTTTTTGAGGTCACAAATCACCTAATTTCGTGTAGCGTAATATGCATAATTTAGTAAAACCTTTCTTCGGTCACTTTATATTATTTGACTCTTTATTTTTGAATTTTTCAAAGAGGACTAAAAATCAATTAACATTAATTATTTTAGAATAGTCTAATAAAATTAACTGAAACTCTTACTCAAATGCATTCTTTATGTACTATCTCAAAATATTCCCAATTAAAGACAACAGCTTTAAGCAAATTTCATAAATTTCTGAAATGTTTTTTGGACCGGGTTGAGGGATGTGTCACTAAGTTTTACTTCAATACAACCCTGAACCTTGACCACGAAGGACTGATCGAGATTAACTAGGCTCTGACTTCAATTTCCTACCATATTTCAAGATTTTCAGACACTACTTTTTTCATTCATTCGAATTGTTTCAGAACAACTTGGTTAATGAAACTTCAAATATGTAACAATTAGTAGCTCCATATTTGATCCTTATAAAAGTCACAAATACATGTAAGATAACATGCACAAAATGGTTTACAACAAACACTTTCTCCAAGCAACTCTATTAAGTTCTTCCTTAACACTCCTTCGATTACTAATTGAATAACCCTTAACCTAAACAATCTGATATATTTTCGGAATTATGTTATATAATGTCCAGTTCCTCTTTATTCTTTTAAAATATCGAACCTGAAAAATAATTAACCTACTATTATAATGTCTTGCATTTTTTGAAATCGATTTTGGTTTTCTTTCAAAGTTCGGTTTCTCAAAATTTTACATACGCAAAAAATAATCACCCATGCACATATTACAACCACCATTATTAAAAATAATTTGATTCATGCAGCTAAGATATTTTTCTCTTCGCTTTTCCTTCATATATAAACATGCCTCGTATTCTTCAAAGAAAAAACAAATCGTGAAACCTGGAACTTCAGTTTGCTCCGGCATCTCAAGTTTTCAAGCTGTAATTTGATTAATTAATTCAGAAAAGAAGAGTTTCAAGATAATTAGGTCTTGAAACTTAAAAGGATAACTATTGGTAGCTCAAGATCCTTATATTAACATAAATTCATGTAATGAACAACTTTTGCCTAACAATAACTTTATTAATAAAGTTCAAATGAACAACTGCCATGCAAATCAGAAAGCGTGAAGAAGTACATGTTAATGTTTCATCAATTTTAAGTGAAACAAAACCGTTCTCATTCATGAATCTAATGTTTCCCTACATTCTTTGACAAAGTACTTTTTGTCTAACACTCTTCTTTGATTTTTGTAACCAGCTTTGTGTTTACTAGATTTGTGCATGCATGTGCTAGGTTACGGGCGTGTTTAATGACTTCACTAGATCAAATGTTTTTTTATGATCTAAATTCATAGTTTCCCATGATGATGAAACGATGGTTGTTGGTTTTTTTCCCGTGTCTTTTTATTATACCCTTTGCGGAAATTTTTATCATTTTAATAAAATAATAATTCAAAATTTTAATTTGTTGTGCCTTTTTGTTACTTTTTTCTTCTTCATAAAATGACGATAAAAATTTATAGTTACCCATGCCTTTTTCTTACTGCTTTTTTCCCTAAATAAAACGATAATGAAAATTGATAGTTGCCTGTGCCTTTTTTGTTATTTTTTTCGTTTCTCTAAAAAAAAAAATGATGACAAAAATCGATAGTTGTCCATTTCATTTTGTTTGACCCTCCAGCAAAATTCTTTTTCTTTCTTTTAATAAAATAATAATTCCAAATTGAAAGTTTTTCGTGCCTTTTAGTTATTATTTTTCTTCTAATTAAAAAGATAATGAAAATTGATAGTTTTTCGTGCCTTTTTATTCTTCTCGTTTAACTGATTGAACTGAAATTGTATTCGTGACACCAAATTAAAGAAGTTATGCTATCATTGTGCTCGAGGAACTTGACAATGATGGTATTGATTGCATGAAACAATCAACAAGTCGATGGATTATTGGCCGATTTTAAGAGGCCTTCCATATGGCGGCTACATTGGATTTTGTCCACACTTTTATCGTCCCCAAAATTGAGTTTAAAAGAAAAGAAAAAAATTAAAATTTTGAAATTTGATCAATTCTAAGTCGTTTTCAATCGAGTTTCCTGCAGTAGAAAAATATTAGTCATTGTACCTATCACAAATAAAAGAAACTATATTTGTGCCATGTCTTTTGACTTGTTGTGCACGGAGCTTTCCCCTGCCCCGTGATGATGCATTTTCGATTTGGTATGTGTGGGGAAATGTATTCTTGATTTGGTGTGGAGAAAAGACAGGAAATATGTGTAGATTTTAACAAAAAAATTCTTTTTATTTTCGCAAATATATATTATTTTATTTTATTTTTGCATAAATATGTGGGCTTATTTCTTTTTTCTTGTATGTATTATAATTTGAAAAAAAACGAGTCATAATATGGTAGGTATTTGACTTCCAAATCGAATTTGGATTTCCATAAAATTCCAAATACGTTAAGTAAAGTTTTCCTTTTGAGTCCATTATACATTGCCAAGTGTCCTCACCAAAACGCTCGCTTCACAAAACTTCGAAAATGAATCTTTCGGCCAATAAGAAGCCATTCCTCGTCGTTCAACGTGGGAACTTTATTTGTCTAGGCCTTCAAGTTTTTAGATTTTGATAAATATCATTTATAATAGAAGAATTTTCAGATTGAAATTTCAATAAAACAAAAAGATTTTCTAAAAATTCCAATTTTTCGATTTCGATCATTTTTCAATGGTTTCTCTTAAAATTTAGTCCTGAATTGTTAATTATAGTGATGTTGCATTTGGGTTGAAAGAAACTTTGAAAATTTTGATCAATAATCGAAGATTTTAGAGCCCCAAATTTAACTCAGAAAAAATAGGTCAAAATCGTGTCAAATAGCGGGGAAGAGGAAAGAGTCCGTAGGTCGGTTTCTCCCATTTATAAACGTTGTTATTTGGTGACGCCGTGATGGTAAATATTTTAGAAACAGTTCCTTTCAGCTAAAAGTGTTCTTTAGTAATCAAGAAACAGTACATTTGTCTGTTTGCAACACTTGTAGCGTTGCTATATGATGGAAGCGGTGGCGTTGCTAAACGCTTTGTGAACACTTTTCCGTGCTAACAGTGTGATTTTCGCAATCCACTACTAGTTATAACAAATATACATATCTAAATTAATGTAACAAAATGAAAGAATTAGTTAAAATTGATTTGAGCGGTCGGCCGCCTACAGCAGTAATCTAGAGTATAATTGTTTTACATCCCACATATCAAAGATTTTCAGATAGAAGTAACGGGTGGACGATGGTACTAACAGAATCACTTTCACTTCAAGAATACTTTTCTCACATATTGTGAAAATAATAATGGTAGTTGTTGTCTTTGTGCTGAACTTTTTTAGTTTCATAAGAACTTACTTTGCACGTAGTTCGAGATATATATACACACACGTATATAGCACAAGAAAAATGCCTATACAGTAAAATTTCTCTTGAACTATTCATTCAAGTTGCAACTGAAACAAGTCTTGTGTTTTCAAGTGCGATGTCATACAAACGATACCGATGCTCCCAATTTGATTCCACGCAGAATTGCATGAAAGGTATAGCACCTTGTAAATGATCCAGAAAGGATTTAATTATTTGTTCTCATTGTGGTCAAACGAGCACTATTAAATATCGGCATTGGGCATGAAAGGCGCAAGAATCATAATTACTATCACACATGGTCGAGCATATGGCTTCCAAATAGTTTTATTATTTCAAACACAAATACGGTATCCATTTCAATGAGTTACGACATCAGAAATCAATCAAAATGAAGAAATCAAACTAGTAGTGGCAGAAGCATTAGAAGGTGGAGCTAACCACGTTACAGCAACAGGGCTGCGCACATCGCGGAAACCATTAGTCCATTCAATTGTCCCGAACTCCATTTTAGTAGTATTAGAATCATTATTCTTCAAGCTTGTGAATGTGACTTCATAAGACAGCTTTCGGTTTATCAAGGAAAACACAAGTACTTTTGATGAGATACTGATTTTAACAAAGGGAGGACTTTTAACCCTCACTCTGTAAATTGGAAATACCAAGCTCCCAACGTTGGTCACAACTCTCTTGTACTTGACAACCGACTCATTGGATGACTTGAAAACAACTGAGAACGATGGGTAATTCAGATCGCCTGGACCTGCAGCCAATTTGTTTAACGAGCAATCCACCTTCCTATCTTTGACAAAGAGCGACATTTGTGTCTGATTGTAACCAAGGGAGCAAAGGAACGCTTCGTAATCACTTGGCTGGATGTCGTATACCAATCCCGGGTGTAAGGCTTTGTTGGGGTCAACATGTCCAGCACCATGTTGGAAAGGATTCGAGATGTTACCAGTAGCAAGATCAGTAATTTGATTTCCTGCATTATCTGTATCATAAGTTGTTGTCATCAGAGCAGACTTGATTGCAGCTGGACTCCACTTAGGATGAGCCTTCCGAAGCATTGCAGATACTCCGCTCACGTGAGGGCACGCCATGGATGTTCCAGAAATTATATTGAAGGCGACCCGTCTTTTATCAACATCTGAAGTCTGAACCTGATGGACCAGCAACTCCAGTCCAAGCAGCCAAGATATTGACACCCGGTGCGATAACATCCGGTTTGAGAATTTCTGGTGTTATATGGTTAGGGCCACGACTTGAAAATGAAGAAACTTTAGGAGCTGAAGGAGAACATCCAATCACTGTTCCCCTGAATACAAATGAAGCAACTTGTTTTCCTGGTGTTCTAATATAGTCGACAATCTCAACCGCGTTATTGAAGGTCACCGTAGCTCCTGGAATCATAGGTGACTCAGCATCAATTCCATCACCGTCTTCCATCCAATTGGACGTAATCAATCCAACACCACCAGCTGTTTTGACAGCATTTCCTTGTTCTACGATATTACCAGGATCACAAAAAACAATCTTTCCTGCAGCTTGGGTTGAATTAAGCTTCCCGTTTACACAAAATGCGCTACCAATATCACCACCAACGACTAACTCTGTTTTGTTTGCAAGTGGCTTGCCGGAATATAATGAAACTCCAACAAAAATCCTATCGTCTCCTAGAATCACATCACAGGGATATTCTCTGTCGATTGTAGATGCTCCAAGTCTCCAACAGTTAGAATCCGAGGTGCCAGATGTTTGGCTGTGGAAGGACCAGGTCCTTCATTGCCTGCAGCGGCAGAAACTGTTGGTATTAATTACAATAATCGAATGCAAATGGGAAATAATACTTAGATTACACTGATAGTAGTAACAAATAACTCAATAAACTTAGTAGAGGCACGTATGAGATACGTTGAGCTAAAGGTAATATTGCCTGCTACTCCTCTGAGATGCTATAGCAATTAACAAATTACCTCCAGGATAAAACTACTGTTAGTTCTCCTCTATGTGTAGCATACACAGAGAGAACCCTTAGAACTTGGCAGCAAAAATGATAAAACAAAACACAAATCGAAACTACAACCAGTTTCTGATAAATATAAAAACTAATTTATGTTTCTGTAAACTATGATGTTTCTGTAAAATAATTTCTGTTAAACAAAGTTTCTGTAAACAAAGAAGTAGTTATACAAAATTATGTTTTTGTAAACTACAACTTGTTTAAGATAAGAACTCGATTTTTTGTTTCTGTAAACTTAAAAAAAAATTGTTTCTGAAAGCATAAGAAAAGAATAAGAATTTCAGAAGAGAAGAGTTCTGAAAGGTATGGTTTACAAATGAAGTTTACAACTCGTATTTATAGCAAGAAAATGTTCGAACGTTGGAAGAGAATCCAAAGCACGACAGACTGTCCGTGATTCACGCATCTCGAACGTTGCAAAAGTAAGGTAAAAATCGCGTTAAAAGAACAGTGCACACGCATTCAAAATTTGCGAGATTCTTCTCGAGGAAAACAGTGTGTACAGGTGTCAAGAAAACCGTGTGACACGCGTGAAAGAAGGCAAAGAATAAAATTCTTTACATGTGTGGGAGAAGCGTGTGGTAAATTTCAGTAAAAAGAAAGGATGGGTCGGATACACCCACACCCACGCCCTCGCCGAGCGAGCGTGCGTGCTTCTGTGCGAAGCACCGCGCGAACGGGAAAGGCAATAAGAAATGCAATAAGGTTTAGGCAACCTTGCCATAGTCTAGGGCTTTCCCCATACACAAAGGTCTAAAGACCCAAAGGGCCATACCCTTAAGGCTAAACCAATGCTATTTAAGTCTAAAACTCTAAATGTTTTAGTCTATATGGGACTAATGTTTTATTCATTCACATGAAAAAAACATCTAGGGAGCATAAGGTCTTGGGATCAAAACATGGTTCATGCATTTTTAATTAAATTTTTTTAAAAAACGTTTTTTCTAACAGAAACTAGTACTCCTTTCTCCATAGCACCAAATGCTGCAACTGAAACATGATTTTTATCATACGCAACTGCTAAATCAGGACCAATGGAATATGAAATTACATCAACTCCGTCGGCGACAGCTTGATCCATAGCTGCAATAGTATCTGCATCAGCACATCCACTACTCCAGCATACCTTGTAAATAGTAATTCTGGCCTTTATTGCCATTCCTTGTGCATCTCCAACACCGTATTCATTGAATCCAGCGTTCTTAACAACATATCCAGCTGCGGTAGATGTTGTATGTGTACCATGTCCAGCTGTATCTCTTGGTGAATTCGTGTCTATCGTCTCGTTTAGAACATCTCCATTGCTATAAGCTCGAGCACCAATTATCTTTTTGTTGCAAGATGTCTCTGGAAAATCCGTTGTAGTCTCACAGATACCTTTCCATTTCTCCGGTACAGGACTGGTTATACCCGAGTCGTTGAAGCTCTGACTTTCTTGCCAGACTCCGGTATCAATAACTCCAATAATGATGTCACTGGCGTAGTCTGAGTCAGGCCAGAGACCAGTATTATTATTCAGACCGAGATAACTAGGAGTATGAGTTGTCCGGATTTTGTGAATTCTTTGAGGGAGTACCGATAGTATACCCGGGAAACTACGGAGAAAGGAGGCCTAAGATTGTGTGAGTCGAGCAGCGAAACCATGGGTAACATGGTTGTATGTATAGATGATAACCTCTCGAGGATTAGACAACAAAGAAAGATGAGCAGGAAAAGATTGAAGTGCTGAAGTATACCAATCTAGATGAGATGAAAATATGGATGGTTTGTCTAGTTTAGAGACAAACAATGTAAGTTTGTGGCTGTTCATCATTAAATGATGGTAACGATGATAGTGTTTGAGAAAAGGAAGAAGAAAGTAGAAGAGATAATAAAATGGAAAGTTATGATAGATGGAGTAGTAGTACTCGTGACTGAAGACATTGTTTGACGCTGCTTGTTATTCTTTGGGAATTTTAATTTTGTGCCACACTTCCAATTAGGTGTTCAAGAAAATGCCACACTTTTTTTCAGAGTTTATAAAATGCCACAACTGTTAGAGTTTCCGTCTGGACCCACCTAATTGGTCAAAAGTTCGGTGACCAGGTCAAGATTCTTACACCTGTCTATATATCGACGGCTCCAGATTATCTTCACGAGATCACTACACGTGTCATGTGTTAGTTTACTATCCTATCCTTCACGGAAATGAAACCACACCCAGGCTTTGACTTTCTCATTTTTCATTTCGTTCTCTCTGTCTCTGTTTACCAGCGGAGAAGCTTAGGTTAGAGAAAACTAGTGTTCTACATAGGGATTTGGTTTAGGTTTTGAATCTGAGTAAAGGGTTTCGGTAAAGTTCAAGATGAAGAAGAAGAAGAGGAACGGCAAGAAGAACCAGTTGTATGTTTTACTAAAACCCTAAATTCGTTATTCTCAATTTCTGAAGAAACCCATCTCTTTTTTCATCTTCTTTTTGTCTTCTTTTCATTTTGTTACTTAAATCGATTATTATTAGAAGCATGAGTTGATCAATTAGGGTTTAATTTTAAGTCAATTTTAATTAGGGTTTGATTGTTTCATTAAAGTTCATAGTGAATCGAAGCATGAGTTCAATTTCTGATTATTTTTTTTTAATTATGTTTTTTAATTTTGGGGGTTTTGTATGATTCGGGTTTAAAAGTTGGATTTGAGATATTAGTGTTTAAATTTATGAAATTTGTATGATTAGGGTTTAAATTGTTGGATTTGAGTGCTTAGAAATTTGGGGGTTTACTGAAGTTTATTTTATTTGTTTACTTATGATGCAGTGATGAAACATATTATCCATATAGAGACATCAGCGTGTTGGTTATGGAAAATAATATAACCTTGTTCTTCCCTTGCTTTTATTCCAATTATTATAACTTCTTCTGTATCCTATAACTTCTTCCGTTTTTTACTCTGTTTCAGAAAAACTGATATTTTCGCCCCATTTCAGAAAAACAGAGTAAATATATACTTTTTAGTGAAACGGAATGTGAAAGTATCACTTTTTCTAAAACTGAGCGAAAATATCACTTTTTCTAAAACAAGGTGAAAGTAAATAATCATTTACAAAATCATCATCTGTTTGATGTAAAGCCGAATTTTCCCATATACATAGCAGAAAATCATCATCCACGTGCTTAGTGTGGTGTGTTGCGTCGTGCAAAATGGCATACCAAATTGTGTTGTGCCATAAAAATAAGGTCATGTACCATGTTGTGATGTGCTAGCACACTTATTTTATGTTTTCCAAAGTAAATATTTCTTAGATATTTTATCGAGTATTTATGTTATTATATAAATAAATTAGCATAACCAAAATAAAATGTCAAAAACTGGCTAAAACAATGAATTTTTTGTGAAATACGCATCAAATGTGATGTATTGTGTAGTATTGTATGCGTGATATGGTTTTCTTTCTTCATGTGTCGTGCTGTGAGGCGTGCTTACACGTACCGCGTATTGTGCCATGCTGATGTGCCTATTTGTCTGGCACAACACATCACATTATGCTAACGTCCTATGCTCATGATGTGCTCAAAATTTAACATGTTGTGTTGTGCCATAAACGTGCTGGCTCGGCTCAATTTACACCTCTACACCTTTAATGTTATTAGCTTTTCAAAATCTTGGGGTGGTCATTTTATGTCGAGTGCTAAAATGAACTGGGTGATGCCTAATTGCATTGAACTTCTCATCAGGGGTTGGAGAGTGAATAATCTATCCACTACTGGAAAATGTCTTTGGCATGTGCTACCGACAGCTATTTGTTGGTGTATTTGGAATTGTCGAAATGACATCGTTTTCAAAAACGAGACGTCAAGCTTCATGACTCTCATACAAGATGTAAAAACTAAAGATTTCTAGTGAAAAAACCTAGATTCTTTCAAAGGGGTTTCTCTTGATCAATTCATTGCTAACTGGGATCTTTTTCTTTCACTGCAGGAAAAATATACATCTACAACGGGGGTTTTACAACTCTTCGCTAAATATCGTAGAAAGTCTTATGTTTTACAACTGGTTTCAAAGGAAGATTTGTCGTATATTACCATTTCCAACCCTTAGGACCAAGGGGTTGCGCTAAGAAAACAAAATACAACCCCTTAACAGTTTCATTTTCGAGGTATGGACTTATTTCCTAAACAGTTTTGGTATAAATTGGGTTTTCGGATAATGTTAAATCAAACATTTGGGAATGGGGAAGCAAACAATCGAAAAGATCCAAAAACATGATTAGGAAGATTTGGAGCTTACTTCACTTTGCTATTTGGTGGTGCATTTGGATGGAACGTAATGTTAGGTTTTATAATAATCTTGTTAAAGATTCAACTCAAGTGATTGCTGACGTAAAATGTTTATTTTTTAATTGGGGTTTATCCTCTGATTTGTTTTCGGGATTTAGTTTGTCCAATTTACTTTGTAATTGGGATGTATTTGTTCACTCATCCTTGTAACTCTGTGTGTTTTTGTTGTCACTAACTTTTTAATTAATTTTTCCCTTTTGCAGTCAAAAAAAAAAAATGTTAAAGGGGGGATTGGAACATGAACCTACTGCATGGAAGTCTAGCTCATCAACCATCCTTTCAGTTCACAAGTTTTTGTTTTTTTCATTTTTTAAAATAGAAACCTATAACAACACTTATAAGTGTTGTTGAAGTAAAAATATATCATGTTGGAAAAAATGAGGTTGCAATTGGGGGGATTTGATCCTTAGCCTCGGGCATGGAAATCTACACCACTAACCATCATACACTATCACTGGTTTTGTCAAGTTTGTGGTTCTTTAATATACTAACTTTATGACAACGCTTCATAAGTGTTGTAAAACAAAATGTAATGCCCAAAAAATAATGCTCAGTGGTGAGCCAAAACAATACGAAACCTTCTCTGAAAATTACTTATTTCCGATAAGGGTAGTCTGGTCATTTTCACAGTCTCCATAATGTTTATTGCACTTATTTCCATTAAGGGTAATATGATCATTTTCACATTCTGTAATATTTACTTTACCTATTTCTGATAAGGGTAGTCTTGTCATTTTTAATAGTCTTCATAATATTTAATCCACTTATTTCCATTAAGGGTAATATGGTTATTTTTACATTTTATAATATTTACTTTACTAATTTCCAATCAGAGTAGTATGGTCATTTTCACAGTCTCCATAATATTTAATGCACTTATTTCCATCAAGAGCAATATTGTCATTTTCACATTCTATAATATTTTCTTTACCTATTTCCGATAAGGGTAGTCTGGTCATTTTTCATAGCCTCCATAATATTTATTGCACTTATTTCCATTAAGGGTAATATGGTCATTTTTATATTTTATAATATTTACTTTAATTATTTTCGATAAGGGTAGTCTGGTCATTTTTCGAAGTCTCCATAATATTTATTGCACTTATTTCCATTAAGGGAAATATGGTCATTTTCACATTTTGTAATATTTACTTTACCTATTTCCGATAAGGGTTGTCTGGTCATTTTTCACAGTCTCCATAATATTTATTGCATTTATTTATATTAAAGGTAATATGGTCATTTTCACATTTTGTAATATTTACTTTACATATTTCCATAAGGGTAGTCTGGTCATTTTCACAGTCTCCATAATATGTATTGCATCAAATATGATAAATTTCATTTTCAGTTCATCTGAATGAGAAACTCAGGTCCACCTCTAGTAATCTTTGAACCCGGGATGTTCAAATCTGATAAATTTCATATTCAGTTCATCGAATGAGAAACTCAGGTCCAAATCTGGTAATCTTTGAACATGTGATGTTCAAATCTGATAAATTTCATCTTTAATTCATCCGAATGAGAAACTCAGGTCCAACTCTAGTAATCTTCGAACATGTGATGTTCAAATCCGATAAATTTTATTTCCAGTTCATCCAAATGAGAAACCCAGGTCGAACTCTAGTAATCTTCGAACATGTGATGTTCAAATCCGATAAATTTCATTTTCAGTTCATCCGAATGAGCAACTCGGGTCCAACTCTAGTAATCTTCGAACCTGTGATGTTCAAATATGATAAATTTCATTTCCAGTTCATCCGAATGAGAAACTCGGGTCCAACTCTAGTAATCTTCGAACCGTGGATGTTAAAATCTGATAAATTTCATCTCCAATTCATCCAAATGAGAAACTCAGATCGAAATCTAGTAATCTTCGAACCGTGGATGTTCAAATATGATAAATTTCATCTTCAGTTCATCCGAATGAGAAACTAAGGTCCAACTCTAGTAATCTTCGAACTTGTGATGTTCAAATCCGATAAATTTTATTTTCAGTTCATCCGAATGAGAAACCCAGGTCGAACTCTAGTAATCTTCGAACATGTGATGTTCAAATCCGATAAATTTCATTTTCAGTTCATCCGAATGAGCAACTCGGGTCCAACTCTAGTAATCTCCGAACCTGTGATGTTCAAATATGATAAATTTCATCTTCAGTTCATCCGAATGAGAAACTCAGGTCCAACTCTAGTAATCTTCGAACCTGTGACGTTCAAATCTAATAAATTTCATCTTCAGTTCATCAGAATGAGAAACTCAGGTCCAACTCTAGTAATCTTTGAACCAGGGATGTTCAAATCTGATAAATTTCATTTTCAGTTTATCCGAATGAGATACTCAGGTCCAACTCTAGTAATCTTCGAACCAGTGATGTTTAAATATGATAAATTTCATTTTCAGTTCATCCGAATGAGAAACTCAGGTCCAACTCTAGTAATCTTCGAACTTGTGATGTTCAAATCTGATAAATTTCATATTCAGTTCATCCAAATGAGAAACTCATGTCCAAATATAGTAATCTTTGAAGTCAAAGATTTCGATATCGATGAAGTATCATGCCAATTTTGAAGTCAAAACCCTCCTGAAGCTTCATGATTCATAGTTTTTATGTCGTTATACCATATTTGAAGTTCGAATCATCTCTGAGATTTTATCGATTTCGATGATTTATCATGCCAAGTTTGAAGTCAAAACCCTCCCGAAGCTTCATGATTCATCGTTTGTTTGTCGTTATACGGAATTTGAAGTTCGAATCGACACTGATCTTCATATTTATCGATTTCGATGATGATCGTGCTAAGTTCTATGTCAGAACCCTCTAAGAGCTTCTTGGTTCATAGTTTCTATGTCCTTATACCATATCTGAAGTTCGAATCGACACTGAGCTTCATATTTATCGATTTCAATGATGTATTATGCCAAGATTTAATTCAGAACCCACCCGAAGCTTCATGATTCATAGTTTGTTTATCGTTATACCGAATTTGAAGTTTGAATCGACATTGAGATTCATATTTATCGATTTTGATGATGTATCATGCTAAGTTTGAAGTCACAACCCTCTCATAGCTTCTTGGTTCATAGTTTTCTATGCCGTTATACCATATTTGAAGTTCGAATCGTCTTTGAGCTTCATATTTATCGATTTTAATGATGTATCATGCCAAGTTTGAAGTCAGAACCCTCCTGAAGCTTTATCATTCATTGTTTGTTTGTCTTTATACCAAATTTGAAGTTCGAATCGACATTGAGCTTCATATTTATCGATTTCGATGATGTATCATCCTAAGTTTGAAGTCAAAACACTACGGGAAAAATACACATCTACAACTGGGGTTTTACAACACTTTTCTAAACATTGTAGAAAGTCCTATCTTTTACAACTGATTTCAAAGGAAGCGTTGTCGTATATCATCACTACCAACACTTAGGACCAAGGGGTTGCGCTAAGAAAACAAACGACAACTCTTTAGGAAAAAAGGTTGTGACGACATTTAGCTATAACAACTCTGTTTTATTAGTGTAGTGACTTATCCTATCACAACTCTCACAAATGTTGTTGAAGAACAAAAAAATATGATAATGAAAATATGTTAGAGGGGAGATTCGAACATGAACCTGCTGCATGGAAGTCTAGCTCGTCAACCATCCTTTCACTTCACCAGTTTTGGTTTTTTTCATTTTTTTTAAATAGAAACCTATAACAACACTTATAAGTGTTGTTGAAGTAAAAATATATAATGTTGGAAAAAATGAGGTTGGGGGGATTCGAACCTGAGCCTACTGCATGGAAGTCTAGCCCATCAACCATCCTTTCAGTTCACAAGTTTTGATTTTTTTTCATTTTTTTAAATAGTAACCTATAACAACACTTATAAGTGTTGTTGAAGTAAAAATATATAATGTTGGAAAAAATGAGGTTAGGGGGATTCGATCCTGAGCCTCGGGCATGGAAATATACACCACTAACCATCCTACACTATCACAGGTTCTGTCAAGTTTGTGGTTCTTTAATACACTAACTTTATGACAACCCTTCATAAGTGTTGTAAAACAAAATGTAATGCCAATAAAATAATGCTCAGGTGACTGAGCCGCAAACAGCGCGAAGCCTTCTCTGAAAATTACTTATTTCCGATAAGAGTAGTCTGGTCATTTTCACAGTCTCCATAATGTTTGTTGCACTTATTTCCATCAAGGGTAATATGGTCATTTTCATATTCTGTAATATTTACTTTACCTATTTCCGATAAGGGTAGTCTTGTCATTTTTCACAGTCTCCATAAAAATTGTTGCACTTATTTCCATTAAGGGTAATATGGTCATTTTAACATTTTATAATATTTACTTAACTTATTTCCGATAAGGGTAGTCTGGTCATTTTCACAGTCTCCATAATGTTTATTGCACTTATTTCCATCAAGGGTAATATGGTCATTTTCATATTATGAAATATGTACTTTACCTATTTCCGATAAGGGTAGTCTTGTCATTTTTCACAGTCTCCATAATAATTATTGCACTTATTTCCATTAAGGGTAATATGGTCATTTTTCACATTTTATGATATTTACTTTACCTATTTCCAATAAGGGTAATCTGGTCATTTTCACAGTCTCCTTTATATTTATAGCACTTATTTCCATTAAGGGTAATATGGTTATTTTCATATTCTGTGATATTTACTTTACCTATTTTCGATAAGCCGAAATCCTGGTCATTTTTCACAGTCTCCATAATGGATTGATCGTTCTTACCAAGTTTCCGACTTATAGTAGTCCACTCCCGGCCAGTTTTCGATCTCAGAGCCAGGTTATGCATACAATATGCCAAAACAGGGTTTGTTTAAAGTTTCGGGGAATATTCCAGAGTAATCTTACTTGTAAATGGATGGATTCATCGTTCTTACCAAGTTTTCGGCTTATAGTGGTCCACTCACGGCCAAGATTCGATCTCAGAGCCAAGTTATGCATACAATATGCCAAAACAGGGTTTGCTTAAAGTTTCTGGGAATATTCCAGAGAAGATGTCACTTGGCATAGTAAATGCATAGAAAAGATATCACCTGGCATAGTAAATACATAGACAAGATGTCACCTGGCATAGTAAATACATAGAGAAGATGTCACCTGTCATAGTAAATACATAGGGAAGATGTCACCTGGCATAGTAAATGCATAGACAAGATGTAACCTGGCATAGTAAATGCATAGAAAAGATGTCACCTGGCATAGTAAATGCATAGAGAAGATGTCACCTGGCATACTAAATACATAGGGAAGATATCACCTGGCATAGTAAATGCATAGAGAAGATGTCACTTGGCATAGTAAATACATAGGTATTTATTACTAGAAAGGGTGAAATAGTCTTTTACCTTAGGATGGTGTTTTGATAATTAAGTGATTTTATTTGTTAATTGGTGGGAATGAACTTCGGCTATGGTTTCCAAGTAGCACTTCGGGTCTTGAGCGTGGGATCCGGACACGAAAATCGGGCATCACGGTTTCTATGATATATCCACCAAATTTTGGAGTCGAACCACTTCGTATTAATCGATGTTTCATGGTTCGTATGCCCTTTAACCAAATTTAAAGTCTGGTTATGCATGCAATATGCCGAATAGGGTTTGTTTAAAGTTTTGGGGAATATTCGAAGGAATCTTACCCATAAATGGATGGATTCATCTTTCTTACCAAGTTTTCGCTTATAGTGGTCCACTCATTGCTAGGTTTCGACATCGGAGCTAGGTTATGCATATAATATGCCGAGAATAGGGTTTGTTTAAAGTTTTGGGGAATATTTCGAGGGAATAATATCTCGTAAATGGATGGATTTATTGTTCTTAATTATAAGGTTTTGACTTATAGTGGTCCACTCACGACCATGTTTCGATCTCGGATCAAGAGTATGCATACAATATGCCGAATAGGGTTCGTTCTCGCATATTGAAGTTCGAATCAATACCGAGCTTCATATTTATCGATTTTGATGGTGTAACATGCTAAGTTTGAAGTCATAACCCTCTCGAGCTTTGTGGATAATACTTTGTACGCTAGTTATATCATATTTGTTCTAATCAACACCGAGCTTCATATTTATCGATTTCGATGTTGTACCATGATAAGTTTGAAGTCATAACCCTCCCGGAGCTTCTAGGTTCATAGTTTGTATGTCGTTATACCACATTTGAAGTTCGAATCAACCCTAAGCTTCATATTTATCGATTTCGATGATGTATCATGCTTAGTTTGAAGTCGAACCTCCTGGATCTTCTTGGTTCATAGTATGTATGTCGTTATACCATATCTGAAGTTCGAATCAACGCTAAGCTTCATATTTATCGATTTCGATGATGTATCATGCTTAGTTTGAATCCAGAACCCTCCTTTTAGGAGACTATTGGTTCATAGTTTGAATGTCGTTATATCAAATTTGAAGTTGAATCAACACCGAGCTTCATATTTATTGATTTGGATGATGTATCCGATAAGTTTGAAGTATGAACCCTCCCAGAGCTTCTTGGTTCATAGTTTGTATGTCGTTATACCACATTTGAAGTTCGAATCAACCATAAACTTCATATTTTTCGATTTCGATGATGTATCATGCTTAGTTTGAAGTCAGAACCCTCCCGGAGCTTCTTGGTTCATAGTATGTATGCCGTTATACCATATCTGAAGAAAAAAGAAACACACCAATTATCGAATTCATTTTTGATTTCCCGATTCATTCTTATACATTTTTTGGATTTTTTTATATCAGAATGTCGATAACAATGTCCTAAATTTATTAATATTTTTTTGGATTTTTTTCTTCATGTCCAAGGTTGATAATAAATCGGATACATGAGATCGTATTAGCACAAATAGAAAAACAAATGGTTCTCAATCCGTATGACTATAAAAAATAGAATATCAACCGTTAGATTAATTTCCCAATCCGTATGAGGGGATCAAAGTAAATCTGGTCCGTCCATATTTTTTATTCACCTACCAAAACCTCCCTCAACCAATCGAGCTCAATATGTTTTGCTCCATCTTCATCTCCTCTACTCTTCGTCTCCTCCACACACCACAGATGACCGGCGGCATTACTACTCAACCCATCTCTACTCTTCATCGCCATATCCTCTCCCTCTCTTCACCTGCTTCACCAAATCTTTTCAAAAACCCTAATTATTTTACATAAAATCAAACCATTTACTTTCTATGGTTATCCTAGGTTAGGTTAGGTCTTGGTCGGGAAGAACATAGACTCAGGGAAGAACACAGACTCAGGGATATTTGGGAATTTTTTATTCTTCTCATCTCGCGTTTCAAAACCCAAATCTGCATTGGAAATACTCGATTCAATTCACATCAATTTGAAAAACCTAAATCGAAAATAAAAAATCGACCGATTCGACCTTCAAAGCCTAAATCTCGATAAGCATTAACCTAATCCAGGGAACTAGATGAAGATGAGGAAGTGATGGTGGTTTCTCCGAAGGTTTCTTAGATGGGTTTGATGGATGAAGAAATTGAAGCAGAGAAGTTAGGGTTTCAAGAAATACAGAGATAGATTTGTGTTTATGTTCAACCTCGAGAGGAAATCAAGGGATAATTTGTGAAGTTGGTGTTGCAATGATCATAGATTGGGTTTCTTTATGTTACTGATGTGAGATGGTTTGAATCGAAAAATGGAGAATCGGGTTCTACAACAAGATTTAGAAGAAATTTGGGTTTGGATTGGATTTGAGTTATCATGTAGATTTTGATTTTTTTAATTTGAAAAGAATGTTCTGTGTTGGTTTAGGTAATGGGATTAGATTTTGATTTTTTGTTGTTGTTGTTGTGTGTTGATTTGATACAGGAAAAGATGGGGTTGTCATTCAGCAAGTGAACCTTAGTAATTATGATATAAATTATCTAGCCTTGATACATTATGAACCGAATTTTTTTTTATTGTTGTGTTTGATTTGTGATTGAGTTGGTGCTCATGGAATTGAGCGTTCTGGTATGAAGTTTGCACACGAGGAAACCGAAGGAAACGGAAAGAAGCTAGCGAAGGAAAATTCTTCAGCTGTTCAAAGGTAATGTTTCACACTACTAGCTTTCCAATTAGTATGCTATGTTTATCGGATTTTGATTTCAAGGCTAAGTACTCCATATACAAGTATTTGCTCTTGGCGTCATATGTACCATGGTGTTTTTCTTTGATTTCAAGGCTAAGTATGTATTTTGGTGTTTTTATTTCAAGGAATCAATGTGGAATACTTAGACATGTGAATTACTATCCTATAAGTTTATTTTATACACGTTAAAGGATTTATTAAATGGTGATTTGTCTTTGAGAGTTAGATGTAAAATGAATGTTGAAGACCATGTTTTTATGTCACTTGTTCTCTCGTTTCTTTTATCTGCGAAACTTCCGCCAATAGGAAGGGATTTAGATAGTACTTCCTTGACATAAAATGTTCATATATGTCTCCACTATAATGAGTTAAAAGGGCTTAGATTTTGGATTCATCATCTGTCCCATGAAACACATCTTGACAGAACTGGATTCTGTGACCATTTTTGCGCATATTATTCACAGACCAAACGAACCTCAAATCTGGATTTTTCAGGTGAATTTGAAAGATGGGTCTTTCTAGTTTTAGAATTGGGGTGAATCTCAGAATTTGGAATTATAATGAAGTCTGTGGAGCCTCAGGCTGTTTGAGACGTCAGTTTTGCGACAGTTTTTCCACTATGAACTGAAGGTGCTGTGTAATCCAAGTTGCAGGTAGTTTATGTGGTTCTCCGTGAGTTGTTTCCATGTCCAAGGTGGTTGTGTAGATGATACTGCACTACGGAAAAATCATCTTCAGTGGTGCACAAATGTGCCCGCTATTTGGAAATGTAGGAATAGGCAAATGAATGTGGAGGATGCAAATGATAAGTCATGATCATGTAGGATAGAATTTGCTTATTGGTAACTTAAATCATTTTAGAAAGGACAAGAAACTGGTTTGATTCACTAAAGGTAATTGAATTGAAAGAAGAAGATAAGTGCTAGCTTATTTTTAGCAAAATGGGTATGGGTATAAGGAATGACCTCTTAATGAGGAATTGGAAAATATTATTGATACAAGTCATTGGCAAGATGGGTTGGTACAAATGGTAGTAGATAATGAATTTGATTCTCATAGAAAAAAAAAATAAATGTGTAACCTTAACTATGCATTTTTGCCAAGACTTAGTTTCTAATTCGTTGTGGTCCTGATGCTATCATTTTCTTTTACGGTGGTTTTCAAGTTGGGTGTTGTGAACGAACCTTGCAATAAAATAGAAGAATGGTGCATGTGGTGGAATGGATCATGGTGCTAGAGCTATAGTTTTTCATTCAATGTGATTTGCAAAATGTTAGATAGGTAATGTAATTTGAGTGGAAGGTCTTGAATGAATGTAAATATGTCCCGATGCTATCATTTTTCTTTTATTTCGTTGCGCAACACACTTTCATTCAATGTGATTTGAAGTTAGATAGGTAATGTAATTTGAGTGGAAGGTCTTGAATGAATGTAAATATGTTATCTTGGCGGTTAATATGAAATTATGAATGTGAAATGCTTTCGGCAATTCGGTTTCGCCTATAAATTATTTTTTTTCAAAATAATTTTATGCACACAACTTCTAATAAGTGTTGTGTTAAGAAGTTCTACTACCCACAACAATCATTGTAAAATAAAATCTTGCTACTTCATCAGGAGTTGTTCATGACAGTTATACAACTCAATGAAGTGTTGTGACAGCAGTATTCACAATACTAATAGATATTGTCTTCCAGATTTCAACTACACAAGCCAAATATTGTGAAATAGTTTCTTTACAACATAACTATATGTTGTCCAAGATAGTTCGACATCTCATACAAGAGTCGTGCAAATCTTATTCATAATACTAGTAATTGTTGTTACATATATTTTCACGATATCCCGCTTGTGTCGTTCAAGATAGTCCTACAACACAAGCAAGAGTGGTGTTAGGCTTTCAAAAAAAAATCGAAAGAGAATCACAACTACGGAAAAATATTGTCGAACCATGAATCACATCACCCTTTACAACTCTTAGTCAAGTATTATAGAAAAGCTTGGACTTTCCACAATACCCCCCTTCCATAACCCATGAAATGGAGTTGTCGTAGGGGTACTACAACTCTTAGATTGTGTTGTAAACGTTGTTTTTTCCCGTAGTGAAACCCTCCCGAAGCTTCATGATTCATAATTTCTATTCCGTTATACCATATTTAAAGTTCTAATCGACACTGAGCTTCATATTTATCAATTTCAATGATGTATATCATGCTAAGTTTAAAGTCAGAACCCTCCCAGAGCTTCTCGGGTCATAGTTTGTATGTCATTATACCACATTTGAAGTTGGAATCGACACTGAGCTTCATATTTATCGATTTCAACGATATATCTTGCTATGTTTGAAGTCCAAACCCTCCTGAAGATTCTTGGTTCATAGTTTTTATGTCGTTATACCACACTTGAAGTTCATGACCTGTACGACTAGTCGAAATGGTTTCATGACCTATGTGACTACTCGAAATTCAAACCAGAAAGAGAAAGCACAAAAGCACAAATAAACACACCAATTATCGAATTCATTTCTTTTTTTCAATTTCATTCCCGTTTCGGAATTTTTTATAACCGAAGGTTCATAATAATATCTTAAATTTATTGATATATTTTTTAGATTTTTTCCATATCGAAAGTTGATAATAAAACCGAATTTAGTTTTGCAAAGAAGCACAATTTAGCAAATAAACACAAACTTCTCACATTAGGGGTTGATCCGTATGACCTTCCATAATAAAATCTCTACCGTTCAAATATTTTTTTATATAAATAAAATGAAAAAGAAAATTCTCTCTCTTCACTTCTTCAGTTTCCTCTCATCTCTTCCGCCTCCAGTTTCCTCTCATCTCTTCCACCTCCCTCTGAAGAAAACCCTAACCAGTAACCACTTCTCCAGTTTCTTCCCTAACTCTCTAAGTTTCCTCTCTTATTTTCACTCTCATACTTGTTTTGATCTTTTAATCGTCATTATTTCCTGATTGAAAAGTTTTATTTTGATTAGATCTTTACCGAAACTGAAATTTTTATCATTTTCTTCTGTGTTGATTTGATTTGTTCAAAATACAGACTGGATTTGGGTTTTGAGTTGGATTTAGTAGATGGGTTTAGCTCAATTTTGAGTTTTATGTTACCGTTCTGTTCGATTTTTAGATTATGTTTTAGGGTTTTTAGGGTGAAAATCCAGTGATGTAAGATAATATTTACTACTCTTGATGGGATGTTTATAGCCCCTTTTGATGATAATTTATCCACCAAGATCTCTGAGGCTTCACATATTTCATGCCATTACTCTTTTTTTTTTTTTTTTATTTAGTGATTTTTTTTTTAGTATAAATAGTGAGGGTTCGATGCATATGATGGAAGAAAATACTCGCCGTTCTCTTCTTAATGTCTTCGTTATCTTCCGGCAAGTCATAGTCGATTCCTTCTTTAAATCCAGAAATATCGTGCTCCATGACATCCAATTTTTCATGAAACAGTTGAGTTTGAGTGCTAAAACACAATGAATGGATGAGATTTGAAGTGTTTTATAGCTTTGAATGAATGGGTTGTGCTTGTAATCATGTTGTATGGAAAATCATAAGGATTAAGATGAGTACCAACAGAGCCTTCCCCATTACCAGGTGAAATGCACATACACTGTTCGTAGAAATGTCTGAACAGCCGATTCTCACTTCCAAGTTTGTTGTTGGTTGTTGAGTTTGAGTGCTGAAACAGTTGCAGAGGAAGCAGTGGGTATTCATTATGGGTTTTTTTTATAAATATTGTTGATTGTTTCCGATGGTAGGAGAAGATACTGGTATTTGCAAGATCTTTTGACACAAACAGCGGTTTTTTTCTTTCATAACCAACCCCGTACAACCCGCCCGCTGTGGGTATGGAGGGTTTGGGTTTAAACCCGCTTAAACCCACAATAATCATTCACACGCACACATGTTTTACTTAAGTTCTTAATAACTTAAAAAAAAAAACATACCTAAATAAGTCATAGTGTCTTACAAAAAACAGAGAAATCTGATCAAATTGAAATTATTTATCCTTGTATTTAGAGTAACTTCATATTTTTACCTCAAAAACAGATACAAAATGAAACAAAAATCAATCCACATCCAAGTATTTAGAGTAACTTCATATTTCTATTCTCACTTGACTTATCCTTGATTAAGTGAGAAAAAAAACCAAAACCCCCAAAATTTTCATACCTAGGAAGTTCACAGATGAAGATTAAGTGTTGAATCTGTTGACTTTTTTATTGTTGTCGATTTCTGGTGAAGATTCGATGTTGTTGTCGATTTTTGGGGAAGATTTCTGGTAGAGGAGGAAGAAGAGGAGAGGCCTAACAGAGAGAAGAGTGAACGAAGGTTATCAATTATCCATTCTACTAGTATTAGGGTTTCATAATGGACGGGTAGGATTAGATTTATCTAATGGTATATATTTTTCTGGTTTTTTGGGCGGGTATGGGCGGGTATTAGATAAAACCAATCTCGCACCCATAAACAACGTTTTTTTTTCCTTAACCAACCCCGCACCTACAAAGGGAGGTTTTGGACAAAAAAACCACGGGTTTAGCGGGTAAGGGCGGGTTTGGGTATCATGGGCGGGTTTTGTGCATACCTATCTGAGGTAAACTTGTGGAATGACAACAAATTTGCCGAGGCTTGAGGTACATGAAGTATATTATTCAAGGAAAAAAGCTGAGCATGAGTATATTTAAGAGCATTACCAATATGATGAATTATCATACCTGAGCCATCAAAAGGATTAGAAGTATGCAATTTCGATTCATCAACTATAATATGTTGATTAGCTCCAGTATCTGCATACCAAGGTTTTTCTCCCAAAATATTTGCAGAGGCCAACATTGCACTTAAATGATGTGGTGTTTTGTTGTTTTAAAATGCAAAATTCATGCGGTGACGGCATGCATGAAAGAGTATCATGTCCAGGTTTGATGTAAATTTGACATACAATAGTGTCCAGAGCTGAAGATGTGGATGGTCGTGTTGGTGGTGGAGGTGGTACAGAAGTGAAGTTGAAATAGCAAGGAGAAGGGATCTGGGATGAAACTGAAAATTTCTCCTAGGTGGTTGATGAAATGAATTACCTCTACCACGACCACGATGTCCATATTGATTGCGCATAGAATCTTGAAAGGAAGCAAAGGCACGATTGTTGGATTCAGAAAGTAGAGATGAGGATCGGTTTTGAACAACAACTTCCTCAGACAGCAAAAGATTCTGTAATTCCCTAGAATCAATAGGTGTAAAACGAACACGAATTAAAGTGCTAAATGCTTGATATTCTTGACCAATTCCATTTAAGATAGTAACAACTAATTCATCATCAGAAACTGGAGAGCCATATGCATCTAATTGGTCAGCAATCTTCTTGATTTCATCACTAAGATAAGTCATCATTGAACCAAATCCAAGCTTCAAAGATTATAGTCGGGTACGTAGTTGAATTGAATGTGTGGTCACTACAAAAATAGGTGCTATTAGTGAGAGTTTTTTTTTTTTGGGCGTCACAAATAGTGACTATTTGTGAGGGTCTGTTGACCAACCGTAGGAAATACTAGAATTAGTCAAATGAGTAGTTTTCTTCCGTCGGTTTCGTGTTTCCGACAAAGCAAATATTTTTTCAGCGGATTAATGGCTGCGGATTCTTAGCCGTCACAAATATATTGAGAATTGGCTCCAATTTTTGGCCTTTCCCGCGTGTATTTAGACCAAAATTTCACTAATTTTTTTTTAATAAAAAAATCCTCTTTTTATTCGTTTTTCTCAACCTTATCTGCTTAACTCAAACATATCTAGTTTTATTTCAACTCATCTTTTCCCCTTTTTTTCTTCGCCGAGGAACCCATTTTTTCCAGAAATTGAAGAAAAAATTAAGAAGAGGAAAGCTTCAGTGAGCAATGGTAAGAACAAATCTACTAAAAAGGTTAAGAATGAAGAACCAGAAATTGAAGAAGAAGAAGCACCTGCTAGATCTGTAGAGTTCAGATTCATAGGGGATCCTATTCCAAAGGAAGTAGCAGTGGCAAGATGGCCTGATCGATATGTTCCTGAGTTTTTTTGTTAAATCATCTTTCAATTTTTGTTTGATTCCATTTGATTATTGTTTAGGGATTTGATTAGTTTCTGGGGATTTGATCTGATTTGATTGATTTGATTTTGTTGCAGTTGATTGAGCAAATTAAAGAAGAAAATACTAAAAGGGTATGCCCTAATTTTTACCCCTCTTTCTCAAATTTAGTTTCCATTGAATTTTTTTTCCCCTAGGTTTTGAGCTTGATTTTTTTTGTTGATTTTTGTTTTCAGATAAAAAGGGGTGCTAAAGAGTAAGTTACTGACTCAATTTTTGTTCTCCAAAATTTAAATTATGATTTAGTTTTGTTCAATTTTGGTGATTTTTCTTGATTTTTTTGTGTGGATTGAAGGGATAAATTAGAGGAAATCATGGAAGTTAAGAGCCATTATTCTAAAGCGTTTGTCGACGGAATTGAGGACAATTTTAATGATGATGCCCATGTCTTGGTAATTTGACTGTACTTGTCTTTTAACCATTGAGATGATTATGATTAATTGCCTGGTATTTTCATTGCTATTATATCAAATGATAACGTGTAGGGTTATTGTATACTGAATTGTTGCATCTCTTATGTTTCAGAGTGACAAGCCGGAATCTCCCTTCATTTGCAATATTATCGAGTTTTTTGAAACTATTGATAATGAAGCTTACTTCAAAGCATAATGGTACTACAGAATCACCGATACGGTAAGATTATTTTGTGTGTTTTACTATGATTTGAAATTAGAGTTAGTAGAGATGTTAACATCATAGTTTTGGTACTGTTACTTAGATTTTAGTTACTTTTATAATAGTATAACTCATCTGCATTTTAATCATATAGGTTTGTAGAGATGCCGCCCGGAAGGTAAAGAGTGATAAATGCAAGGAAGAGGAGCCAGACGCTGAGAGCCAATTCATGGAAGAGTTTGATCCTGAGAATCAGTTAATTGAGGAGGTTGATGTTGAAAACAATTCAAAAGAAACTACAAGATGCTGAATTTAAGAAGAAAAATAAAAATAAAAAATCTAAAAACAAACCTAAAACTGACCACAATGTCCAATTGCACCCAAAGCGTCTCTTTATCTCAAAAGTAAAGGACAACAATCCCCTAGAATTGGTTCTTGGGAAGGCTACTATTACAAGAATTGCATCAAATGTATGGTTTTTGCTCTCACCGCTGAAGAACTGAGGTTTGCTATCACCCCTGAAGAATTGAGGTTTGCTCTTTCCTCTTCTATGTTACTATCTTGTTCAATTTGTCACTTCTCTGTTATTATATTCTCTTCTGTCTCTTTTTTGTTCTCGTTCATCTGTTAATTAGTTGTTGCTTTCTTTTGCAGAAAAAAGAAAAGTTTTAAGGAACTAACTGTTAAGGTGAAAGTTGAGGAACCAGAAGGTGAATCCATTAATGGGTTTTTGTTATTTTGCTAAATTTTAATTTTAAATTTAATTTTAATTATTTGTTTCTCTTTTTGCAGGAACTAATTGAGGAAACCTTGAGGAACCAGGAGTCTTAAGGTAAAACTTTGAATCTTAAAAGAAGATTTCACTTTTTTAATTTCTAGGATTTTTTTAATTTCTAGCGTTTTTTTCTTTCTTTGTTACTTTTAATTTCTTGTTTCTTTTTTATGCAGGATCTAAAGGAGGAAGCTTAAAGACCTACCAGAGTGTTTTAAGGTGAAGATTTTGATTGAGAAGAAATTTAATTTGATGTATTTTTTTGTAGTTTCAAGTAATTTATTTTTTGTTTGATTTTTAGCTGTAGAAATCCTGCTATTAAATTGTTATAGCATTCATTTAAGTCTTAATGGACTTGATTTAGGTTAGATGTCGTTCTGCTGCATCTTTATTTTTCCGTTCTGCTGAAATATTTTTTGGAGAGCTTGCAAAGTTGCCTTTTCTGAGAGTGTTGTATTTTTCTCCTGACGGAGACTTGTTGTCTGGTGGAAATAGGCGAGACCTATTTATACAAGTCGAGATTGAAACGTACCCTGGCCTCATGAAGGAAGAGGGTAAAGGGTGAAATAATGGGAGGAGGTGGTAATCGCAAGGTGCTTATGGGTGAAAAAGTATTCACCATTATTTCCTCATTTATTTGACCGTTTTATTCCTATTCACGCTTTCTTAATGTGAGCGTAGTTTACGCTGCAAGCTGTGACCGCCAAACCAAGACCCTGGAAAGCATCCCCTAGTTTTTGTTGATGTCTCGAGTGTTGGTTGCACCATGAGTGCAAGTGGCGCTGCTAGGGGAACGTGTGGCATGTGCATAATGCCTTTGTTGCGGGTTTCACCTCGAGCGCAAGTGGCAGTGCCAGAGCTGATAGTGGCGTGTGTGGCATGTGCCAATGGCATGTGTGGAATGCCTTGGTGGTAGGTTGTATGTTGAGTGCAAGTGGCAGTGCCAGAGCTGCTAGTGGTGTGTGTGGAATGTGCCAATGGCATGTGTGGAATGCCTTGGAGGTAGGTTGCACCGTTTGCAGGTTAGGCTACCAGCGTGGGTTTTTGCATGTGGCAATGGCGCATACGGACAAGTTGGGCTTGGTTGCACAGCTTGCAAGTTGGGCTACCAACGTGCATTTTTGGCATGTGCCAATGGCATGCTTGGCCATTAGGGCCACGGCTTGAAAACAAAAGCTACCAGTGATGCGTGTTGGCATGTGCCAATGGCATGCTTAGCCATTTGGGCCACGACTTGGCAAGAAAAGATACCAGCGAGCGTGTTGGCATGTGCCAATGGCATGCTCAGCCATTAGGGCCACGACCTCGTAAGAAAAGATACCAGCGATGCGAGTTGGCATGTTCCAATGGAATGCTTGTCCATTAGGGCCACGGCTTGGAAAGAAAAGCTACCAGAGAGAGTGTTGGCATGTGCCAATGGCATGCTCGGCCATTAGGGCCACGGCCTCGTAAGAAAAGCTACCAGCGATGCGTGTTGGCATGTGCCAATGGCATGCTTGGACATTAGGCCTAGGTTGCATGGTTTGCAAGCCTAGGTGCGGGTGCTACTTTGGCATGGCGTGGCTAGGGCCATTGTAAGGGTGTTTGGCTTGGCGTGGCGTGACCAGCGTATCTAGGGCCAAGGCAGAGTGTGTTTGGCATGGCGCGACTAGCTTGAGATATGTGTGGCTGGCATGATTTTCCATTGGCACGGAGGTGCGGATAGCATGGTGTGCATGCTTTGGCGTGTTTGGTGTGACTATCATAGCTAGGGCCAAGGCAGAGTGTGTTTGGCATGGCGCGGCTAGCTTAAGCTAGGTGTGGATGGCATAATTTTCCATTTGCACGGAGGTGAGTCTAGCTTGGGCTAGGTGTGGCTGGCAGGATTTTCCATTGGCATGGGGGTTTGGCTATAATGGTTGGCATGATTTGGAACGTTTGGTGTGGCTGGCATGATTTTCCATTGGCATGGAGGTGTGACTAGCATGGTTGGCATGCTTTGGTGCGTTTGGTGTGACTAGCATAGGTAGGGCCAAGGTAGAGTGCATTTGGCATGGCGCGGATAGCTTAGGATAGGTGTGGCGGGCATGATTTACCATTGGCATGGAGGTGAGGCTAGCTTGGGCTAGGTGTGGATGGAAGGATTTTCCATTGGCACGGAGGTGCGTCTAGCATGCTTTGGCGCGTTTGGTGTGGCTGGCATGATTTTCCATTGGCATGGAGGTGTGGCTAGCATGGTTGGCATTCTTTGGCGCGTTTGGTGTGACTAGCATAGCTAGGGCCAAGGCAGAGTGCGTTTTGCATGGCGCAGCTAGCTTGGGCTGGCATGATTTGCTATTGGCACGGAGGGGAATTAGGGTTTTGTTCGTTGTAACCCTAATTTTAAAAAAATACCCCTATTAATTACTGACTATATGCATTAAATTTCCTAATAAATGTGTCACCCGTGACATTAGGTTATTTGGGGTTTTACAATTTGACCATTTATTTAAAAAACCACCATCAACAACTGCATAAACCACATTTCAATTATCTCTAGCAACAAGACTTCCTGAATATTATTATGCTTAGCTCATTCTACTGCATCCTTGCAAGCCCAGCTCTCTGCACCCTCTCCTCTTGAGGTGACTCCCTGCGCTACCTTTGATAACTGTAGGTTTCCCCAGATAATTAAAGTTATTAGACCAATGCAATAGGTGTTGTAATACCCTACGTTTTCCTTAGTCCATTTTGTGTGGCTTGAGTCCGATTTAACCCGATCTGTAAATTGCTATTAATATTAATAATTGCTAAGAAATCAAACAATATAAATCTATAGATACTAATACTTAATTCCATTTAGAAAAGGTCAGAACACAATAAATAATATTTTATTATAGTCTCATCTATTTAACACCCAAGTTTCAAATAAAGATTCAATCCAGGATTTCTATGATTACCCATTTGATTCCAGTGAGGTTAAAGAGAGTTTAAGCTAATAATAATTTGATAACAGTCTGGATACAGCCTCTGCAAGACATTCATACAGTCTAACACCAAACAGAAGCTGAATTTATCCAACAAGCACAAGTTGAGTAAGTTTAAGAGTTTATATGCAAACCAACCTAATCAACTCAACTCAATGGAAGAAAAATAAAGAACTAGTTAGCAAACAAACCTTCTCAAGTTCTTGAGTCTTGGTGATATCGATTTCAAGTGGCCCGGACGGTGAAATAGGCTCTGTAATACCTAGCTGTGCACCATTTCCATTTCACATCACTCTATTTATCTTGTTTCCCAAATGTCCTATCATACAACTAGGTTCCTAAGCCATTCATTGTATTGTGGAATCTTATCATCAACTACAATCCCATTCTTATCTCAAGACTCAGTTTCAGCCATCCATTCCATCATCTCATAACACTTAAGCCACAAATTAAGTCCCAAGGCACAAAAATTGAACACCACAAACCAAATAAATCCAACCGCAATTGCATTTAGGCATGCAACTTGTACCTGGAACCTAACATCCATTTATAGAACTCATGCCATATCAAAGCACTGACAACCAACTCCATTGATCATTGCCATCACAATAAAGCTTTATCCATTTACTCAACTGCAATATCCATAATCACTCTTTGTAACTTCTACAATAGCTACACTTGCAACACCATTCATCCAGCCACACCAAACTATCAACTGACTTGACCATCTCCATGACCTGCAATTTAAATCCTCTACCATCATAATCACATACATACACCATCAATACCATCTCTTCCACTGCACCACCAGAACCACCAACTCCATTTATGTATCTTCTGCACACAACCACACTAACAAACTTGAAGAAACCCATTTCTTCCTCTCTTCTTCATCTTCCAGAACTATCAAGACAACCATATTCTATCACAACTGAAATCAATCACCAAAACCCATCTCTAATCTAACAATCACAGGACCAACACGAATCAGAAAGTACACGGAATATTCCCCAAAACCTTAAACACATCCCATTTATTCAACTTCGATACAAAACCTGGCTCCGAGCTTGAAACATGGACGCGAGTGGACTCATATAAGCCGGAAACTTCGTAAGAACGATGAATCCACCCATATACTGGTAACATTCTATCGGAATATTCCATGAAACCTTAAACACATCTTGTTTCGTCAACTTCGATATTGAACCTGTCTTCGAGATAGAAACTTGGACATGAGTGGACTATTATAAGTTGAAAATTTTGTAAGAACGATGAATCCACCCATCTATAGGTAAGATCCCATTATAATATTCCCTGAAACCTTATACACACCCCTTTTTGTTAACTTTGATACTAAACCTGGATCCGAGCTCGAAACCTAGCCGAGAGTAGACTACTATAAGTCTAAAACTTTATCCGAACAATGAATCCACCCATCTACAGGTAAGATCCCATCAGGATATTCCCCGAAACCTTAAACACACCCCTTTTCATCAACTTCGATATTGAACCTGGCTCAATTTGTTTTTCGTAACCTACGACGAACTTTATTAAGTGTTGGGAAAGGGGGTTGTAGAAAATATTTTTTATTAGAATATAGAAAAAAATTAGCAAAAGTGCATACCAAACTAGTTTTTAGCAGAACATAGAAATTTTGTAGAAGTGAATAAAAATTTAGCAGAAATGAATAACATTTTGCATAAGTGAATAAAATTTAACCATCCATTACAATTTTTTTACAGAAGTGCATTGTCATTGTAGTAAGTATGTGATTGTTTGCAGAGAAGGCTTCACTTGCGGCTCAGTCACCTGAGCATTATTTTTGAACATTATATTTTGTTTTACAACTCTTATAAAGGTTGTCATAAAGTTAGTATATTAAAGAACCACAAACTTTACAGAACTTGTGATAGTGTAGGTATGGTTAGTGGTGTGGACTTCCATGCAGGATGCTGAGGATCAAATACCCCCAACCTCATTTTCCAACATTCTATATTTTTACTTCAACAATTCTTATAAGTGTTGTTATACCTTTATATTAAAAAAAACACAAAAGACCAAAACTTGTGAGCTGTAAGGATGGTTGATGAGCTAGACTTCCATGTAGTAGGTTCATGTTCGAATATACCCTCTAACACTATTTTTCATTATCATATTTTGGTGTTCTTCAACAACTCTTATGAGAATTGTAATAGGCTAAGTCACTACCTTTATGGAACGAAGTTTTTATAGCTAAATGTCATCACAACTCTTTTGCTTAAGGAGTTGTCGTTTGTTTTCTTAGCGCACTCCTTGTTCCTAAGGGTTGGTAGTGATGATATACGATAACTCTTTCTTTGAAAGCAGTTGTAAAACATAGGACTTTCTACGATGTTTAGCAAAGAGTTGTAAAACTCCAGTTGTAGATGTCCATTTTTCCCGTAGTGTGCTTCATTATTCATTCTCCAATGAAATCGCTTATCATGATCCTCACATCCTAGAAGACACCATCTAAAACCATAGGATCATTTAAAGGATGTAATTATAACTACCTCCCACGTCATCTTCACATTGCTTTTAGAAGTTCCCATTAGGGACATTTTTTTCTCAAAATATCTTAAAATCCTATGTGGCCTGCAATTTAGGAAGTGGAGAAAGTTTCATTGGAGATGCTCTTACCAAGTGTCCTCACCAAAACGCTCATTTCACAAAGCTCATAAAAGGCCTATTTAGGTCAATAAGAAGTTAGGGTTTCGTTTGGATTTATTTGTTAATAAGAATTTTTTAGTTTTTGCTTAAATATCATCTATAATAGAAGAATTTTGAGATTGAAATTTTTAATAAAAAAAAAAAGGTTTTTTATAAATTCCCATTTTTCGATTTTGATCAATTTTTGATGGTTTCTCTTATAATTTATTCCACCGAATTGTTAATTACAGTATATGTTGAGTTTGGGTTGAAATAAACTTTAAAATTTTTGATCAATAATTGAAAATATTAGAGCATGTTTGTTTTCTGCGGACTCAGGGTCTGGATCTGACTTGGCCCCTGACTCGGTCCAAGTCAGATGTCAGATTATTTGTTTTTTATTTTGAGTTAGATCTGACTCCCGATCTGAGTCAGACCTGACTCGGACCCGTTTGAGCCAGGTAATAAAATACCCCTAACTCATGGGAACAAACCACTGACTCATATTTTTGAGTCAGATGAGTTAGATCTGACTCAAAAAACAAACGTATTGAGTCAGATCCAGACAAATCAGATGATATCAGTCAGATCCAGATGAGTCAGATCCAGATAAGTCAGGTGAGCCGGGAGAAAACAAACATGTTCTTAGAGCCCGAAATTTAACTTAGAAAAAACATGTCAAAATCGGGTGAATAGGAAAGAGTCCATAGATCTGTTTCGCACATTTATAACGTTGCGGCTTGGTGACCGTAAATATTTTTGAGACAGTCCTTTCTAGCTAAAAGTGTTCTTTAGTAATCAACAAACAGTACATTTGTCTGTTTGCAACACTTGTAGCGTTGCTATATGATGGAAGCGGTGGCGTTGCTAAACGCTTTGTGAACTTTTTTCGGTGCTAAAGGTGTGATTCTCAAAATCCAAATGCTTCCGTTTCTAAATTGACGTAGCATAATGAAAGAATTAGTTAAAATTGATTTGAAACAAGTTGCTTCGGAATTTCAGTCGGCCGCCCATTGCTACGGAAGTAATCTAGTGCATAATTGTTTTACATTCGTTCATTAGTTTGAGAGTTACTCATACTTTGATAGTGTTGATCTTATGTCATCTAATAAACATAATAAATGAAGATCTTACCAGTTTTTGGTACAAGTCGGTTACTTATTATTCGTATCCAATTAAACTTCAAGATCAGCCCATCACTCCATTATAACTATGCTCCAACTTTAGTTTCCTCCCACTTATCAAGATTTTCTGATAGAAGTAACCGGTGGACGATGGAAATCATTAGCGTTCTCTTTCACTTCATGTCTTTGTGTATTGGTACTAACAGAATCAGTTTCACTTCACGAATACTTTTCTCACCTATTATGAAAAAAATAATGGTAGTTGTCTTTGTGCTAAACTTTTTTTTGGTTTTTCATTAGCTTCACAAGAACCTACTTTGCACGTAGTTTGAGATCTATATATACCAATATAGCACCAAGAAAAATTCCTATACAGTAAAATTTCTCTTGAACTATTCATTCAAGTTACATCTGAAACAAGTCTTTTGTTTTCATGTGCGATATCACACAAATGATACTAATGCTCCAAATTTGATTCCCCCCAGAATTGCATGAAAGGTATAGCACCATGTGAATGATCCAGAAAGGGATTTAATTATTTGTTATCATTGTTGTCAAACTAGCACCATTACATATCGGCGTTGGCAATGAAAGGTGCAGAATCATAATTACTATCACACATGGTCATATGGCTTCCAAATAGTTTTATTATTTCACACATAGGAGATTTCAATGAGTTACGACATTAAAAATCAATCAAACTAGTGGTAAAGCATGAGACCCACTTTACACTCACCAATCCTAATGCTATCACCGCTTCTTAACTGCCATTGATTTCCTCTTCAAGATATTGTAGGGAAAACGGTGGTTTCCTAGTTTAGGTCAATGAAGATGGCTAAATTCTAGGAGGTTACGGAAAGGCTCCGTTAGGGAAACATAGATAGTTTAGGACAACTTCCATATATAAGATGGGTTTCCTAATTGACCATGGTTTCCTTGGGAACCAAGTTTGTAACTCCTATATAAGGAGGTCTAGGCTAAGTGTTTTAGTCATGGAATCCTCAATGTAAATCTCGTAGAGATGTGAGGGATTCATCCCACCTATTGAGGTGGTTATGTGAGAGACCTAAGGAGTACACCATTAAGGTGCTTATGGGATACTTATCGATGTTGGAAGATATGTTGTTATGGAGTATTGGTTTGGAGATGTTGGTAAGACATCTTGTTGAGGAGAAGATCATCTTGGTGGTGCGGGATTATATTATTTGTGTTGAGCTAAAGGCGTCCATGGTAATCTATATCAGGGTGTGCAGAGAGATCATCTTGTTGTGGTAGATAATGTGGTAAACGTTATCTCGTATGGGTGAAGACACTACTTTGGATCTTATAGGGTGCTTGTGAGAGTTCTTGTGTTCGGTCACGTTGTGGTGAGTCAATGGATTGGTTTAGTCAATCAGTTGTGTAATTCTCAGTGGTGATTCTATAATGAATAAAGAGGTCGTAGCCATTTGGTGGATTTAGACAATATTACATACATTGTGTATATTGTTGAACCACGTTAAATCCGTGAGTACTTTACTTCTTGTTTCTTTGTTTATGGCTTGCATCTATGTGGTTCTCTTTCCCTTATTCTTATCCTAGATCATAGTAAGGTTCATGGAGCAATCCAAGAGATCAAGTGTTTCTTGTTAGCTAATTTGATTCCGCAGTATTAGCATGTAGATGGCTTTGAACCCCAACAATTGGTATCAGAGCTTTCAGGTTGGATAGAAGATTTGAAGAGAGAAGTTTGGGGTTTTACAGTAGCCGAAAATTTTGAAGACAAAGAGTTTTGATGTTATCATGTATGTGTAGGATTTGATTTTATCAATTTTTGGAACAAAGCAAAGTGAAGCGTACTTCTAAAGGAATGGGATTATATCAGGTGATCTGCATTCGATATGGTCAATATGTATGGTCTTGATGTTTATGGTGCTCTATATTTGAGATTTGACATTGATTCTTATTGGAGCATAAAACCCTATGCATGGCTTCAAGTAAGTTTACTTATTCTCTATACTTCATACTATATTCTTGTGAACTGTTTGAAAGACATACGTAGATATGGTTTTCAATTAATCAGTGTTTTCTTGGGAAGACACAAGAAGGCAAGAATATTGTAGTTGGGATACAAATATTGGTTTGTATGTTGGTGGAAGTGAAGATGTAATATTCGCATGTCAAAGTCTCATTATTGTTCCAAACCAAGGGAAAAAATAATTTGGTTATATCAATCGTTATCAGTTGGATCATGTTGATGTTTTTTTCTTTAACCTAAAGTTGAAGAATGTGAAGATGGATTCATACTCGTTCTGCCTTAGTTGTTTGTTGCAATAAGGATTTGGGAAAATCTCGTAGTAGGTTTCGATTTTGGAAGTGTTAACCATTGGCCAGGGTTTGATATGTTCCAGAAGTGAAGAGTTTGTTATTCAGTCTTAGTATTTGAATCATGTGGCTACAAATAGTTGCAAGACTTTATCGTTGGATGAGATGTGATATTAGTTGTGGTGGAGCTATGGTTTCTTATTGTATAAGAAGAAGTTTTCAACACAATTTTGTAGGGTTTGTTTATCTGTGTTGAGCATGATATTGTGTCGGGTAGAACAATATTTTCTGGAGTTTATCTCGTACTGTTTCCGATGGAAAAGCTAGATAGTTTGTGATTTTTTGATTCTTGCCGATGACGTTCAGTCGAAGAGTTATTTTTGGTTGTACACCATTTGAAGTCGATCGGAGCTATTTGAAGTGAAAGACCGTTTGGAGAAACAGGTTGGTCTATTTGTGTTGCGAATACGTTCCTATTTTGGTAAAGACCCGTTGTGAGGAATTAAAAAGGTATCGCTTGGACACTTCAAGAGTTTAAAGAATTAAGATACAATACTGCAGATTATTTTTGGTGGTGTGGCTATGAAAGTTAGCGCATACTACTTGGAGAAAACATGGTGCATGAATTTGAGTGGGCTACAATTTCGGCATGTTTTTTCCATCAACCTTTATTATTCATTGGCTATTTAATTTCCTGATGATCGGCGTGATACTTTCTGTTGGAGAGAGCTACATTATAGCAATGATAATATTTAGGGGTTTGCTTGTCTGCTACAGTTATTGAAGTTGATTTCAACAGTGACAGAGCCTGTAGAGATGAAGGTAAAGATTTCTTTAGAGAAATTTGGTTAAGCAACGATATAGTTTTCTTCAAGTTATTTTCTCTACATAGCATGAGAAAATAAACACAACAGCGTCTTGAATTTCTTGAAGCTTGAGGAAGTTGCCAAAGGTTTCAGATTATGGCTGGGTGTAATTGGGTCTTTGTTTGAAGGACGGATTATCAGATTTCACAACGTTGGTGTACGTTTGGAGCAAGATTAGGAAAGGGATATGCACAAGATAGAATGTGTGACATTATGTAGTGTTACAAGGGTAACAGTGAATTCTTCGACAATGGTCACAGTTCTATCCGAGTCCGACTATGTTGTGGTTTGACTGTCATGAAGTCAAAATTGCATGCTTGCTTAAGAAATTGATAAAAGACTATCTTGAAAATTATGCCTGTAAAAGGGACATTGTTTTCAAAGCCCGTTGAGGTTGCTGAAGTGACGTAGTAAAAATATTGGTGTGTCAGTTGTTGAAGTCTCTGTAAAGCTGGACACGTATTTGGTATGTATGCAATGGTTGAAGATATGATGAGCTTTTTGAAGGAGTAAAACTCAATTGGGGAAATATGTAGAATCATGATCCAATCGGAGATAGGCTTGTAAAGCAAGATTCATAGAGATGAGCTCGAGATTGGCACGCAATGGAAATGATCTATAGATTGGTTATATTTGGTGCGCGGTTAGAGTCATGCTCAATATGCTTTGGTACATACAAGATGGTTAGTTTCTTGGAAGCTAACATGGAGGTTGGTTTATTACAAACTAACACAAAGTATCTCGTTAACTCGCTTTCGTGGACATGCTCGTGGAAAGGAGCAAGTGTTTGATTAGTTGTTTGCAAAAGCAATTAACTCAGCTGGAGTTTAGAGATAAAGATTTGAGATTATGGTTCTGTTAAGGTAATGCTTATGCAGACGCATGGAGTCTACTATGGTAGTTTCATTTTTTCATCGAGTAGTTATGGATGTCAACCCTAACGGATGTGGTTCGCAACTTGGAGCTAGTGGTTCAGAATAGTGGAACATTAACTTAGGTGGAGCAAGGTAGGCCGAGATGGAGCTGTGCTCATGGTGGAGCAAGTTTCAAAAGGTAGCGAAGGATCAAGCGCGCATAATGACTGTAACTAAGTTCGATTGGTAACATATGGACAATGATCGTGTATGATCCGATTGAGTTGGCATGCAATACACCTATAATGATGCCAATCAATGTGGAGTTGTGAACATAAAGGAGTAAGGTGTATTTTCTCAAGATGTTGCATAATGGGTGATCATATGATGATGGTTGTTGAGATGGTCAGGAATTTTTCACATTGGTGGAGATTTGTACAATCACCAGTAGGTTGGATTGTTAAGTCTGAGTTGGTGATGATCAAGTTTGGTTTGCTCTCTTCTGTTGGAGTTTTTACGGAACAACTTGGATGAACTACATTTCGGTTTGATTCCTATTGAGGATATGTAGGAAACCAGTGATGGTGCAATCGATGTTCAGAAGATGTAGGGATAACAGTTGATCGTCTCATGCATGAATGCATGATCCGAGGTGGAGAATTGTAGGGAAACGGTGGTTTCCTAGTTTAGGTCAATGAAGATGGCTAAATTCTAGGAGGTTCCGTAAAGGATCCTTTAGGGAAACATAGCTAGTTTAGGACAACTTCCATATATAAGATGGGTTTCCTAATTGACCATGGTTTCCTTGGGAACCAAGTTTGTAACTCCTATATAAGGAGGTCTAGGCTAAGTGTTTTAGTCATGGAATCCTCAATGTAAATCTCGTAGAGATGCGAGGGATTCATCCCACCTATTGAGGTGGTTATGTGAGAGACCTAATGGTGGAATGAGTACACCATTAAGGTGCTTATGGGATACTTATCAATGTTGGAAGACATGTCGTTATGGATTATTCGTGTGGAGATGTTGGTAAGACATCTTGTTGAGGAGAAGATTATCTTGGTGGTGCTGGATTAGATTATTGGTGTTGAGCTAAAGGCATCCATGGTAATCTATATCAGGGTGTGCAGATAAGATCATCTTGTTGTGGTAGATAATGTGGTAAACGTTATCACGTATGGGTGAAGACACTACTTTGGATCTTATAGGGTGCTTGTGAGAGTTCTTGTGTTTGGTCACGTTGTGGTGAGTCGATGGATTGGTTTAGTCAATCAGTTGTGTAATTCTCAGTGGTGATTCTATAATGAATAAAGAGGTCGTAGCCATTTGGTGGATGTTGACAATATTACATACATTGTGTATATTGTTGAACCACGTTAAATCCGTGAGTACTTTACTTCTTGTTTCTTTGTTTATGGCTTGCATCTATGTGGTTCTATTTCACTTCTTCTTATCCTAGATCATAGTAAGGTTCATGGAGCAATCCAAGAGATCAAGTGTTTATTGTTACCTAATTTGATTCCGCAGTATTAGCATCTAGATGGCTCTGAACCCAAACAATTGGTATCAGAGCGATCTAAGAATGAAAAAGATACACAGTTGAATGCCAAAAACAATTAAAACAAAAGAAAGGACAACTGTTGTTATCCATTTATTACTATTGGAGATGTCTTCAATAGCTGAGTTCATCTAAATCTCTTAAGTAACAAAGTGGATAAGATTGGATAATACTAGGCTAAGATTGTTCGATAATAAAGAAATTAATGGAATTACACAACGGACTATTAACTAATGATGCACAAAAATGTAGCATCCATTTTGTGAGAAGCAAGCAACAAAATTTAAAGGCCTCGGCTTTGGTTTCCTCCAGCATTTCAAAATTTTCAAATAGTGTATGTTGATTGCTTGTTTTAGCCTCATAAAAGGCATAAAAGGTATGAAATTGCATGTTTTAGCCTTGTTTTAGCTAGAACTATATCTTGATTGCTTGTTTTCAAATAGTGAATTGCAGATTTCAAAATTATATTGCTCTTGAAATTGAAAGGCTACAAATACAGTTCTAGCTAGCTTTGAGCCTTATAAATACACGAATACATGCAAGAAAGGTAAAATGGACCATTCTCATGTAAATTTGAAAGGGGTACAAATATAGTTCCAGCACATCATTAAATTGAAAGGGTACAAACATTTTCTCCAAACAACTGGCATGAATAAGTATATCCTAATGAATAATGACCAGGAACCCACAAATTATTTTGTTGCATGATCTGCTCTAACGGTAGGACTAACTTTTTGGAGCCTTGAGTCTCTACGGCAAGACCAATAGTGTGAGAAGTTTGTAGAGTGAAATTGGTTCACTGTGACGAAGAGTGTGAGTAGCCTTTATTCCACTTGGCACATGTGGAATCACTTCAATGATGAGCTTAGAATGAAATGGGTAACTCCACAAAATATAAATTAGTCTCATCCATATTCATATCAGATCCTGAAACACTAGCCATTCCAACTACGTTCCCAACAGAAACCCACACACAGTTCAATTCATCAAAACAAACTCAAAACCAACCATCACAAATTATCAGCGGTTGTTTATATTACTTGGCAGGAAAACCTAACTATTGCAATTGTATTAGTAGTCAAAACAGATGAAGAAGAAAGTCCAAAGAAAAGGGTTTTCAAATGCATAGTAGAGTATCTATAAGAAAGTTCAATTCATCAAAACAAACTCAAAACCAACCATCACAAATTATCAGCGGTTGTTTATATTACTTGGCAGGAAAACCTAACTATTACAATTGTATTAGTAGTCAAAACATATGAAGAAGAAAGTCCAAAGAAAAGGGTTTTCAAATGCATAGTAATGTATCTATAAGAAAGCAATACACTAGGGAGCAAGCTCACTACAAGAACATATAGCTATTGCTACACCATATTTTGCCACACCTTCAATATAGGTGTTGCAAAAGAAAATTTCTAGTGACAGTGCATTTCAGCTGCAGCTAAAATCCATAATTTACGGCTACAAAATGAAACATTTTCCATACAGCTGTAGCAACAATATGAAAAGAGTGTGGAAAAAAAGTATAATCTCTTGCTGTACCAATAAAGATTGGGTGCAGCAATAGACTTCTTGCTACATAGGTGTTTATAGGTGAAAATAGTTTCTACCGGTTTGGTAATTGCGGGTGTGAAAGGTGAGAAAATGTTTAAACCCTAAACAAATGTACTGCAAGGGAGTACTTTAAGTTCGAGAGATCAATCTGTACAAGTCCGGCCTAAACCAAGAAATGGTCGTTCCTGACTTGCTTCGGTCACAAATAGGAGGAGAATGGGTTGGTTTTGGGGAGGGAAGCAAGGAAAGTGTGAGACCAGAATAGTTTATTCTGGAAGAGAAATTGGGTTTCTAGAACTTGTTTTCAGAAAAGTAGGAGAGCTCACGAGGGGAGCTAGAAGGTAAGTATTCTGAGTGTTGTCTTGTCCGAATGAACTTGTTGTTCAAATGGAAATAGGTAAGACCTATTTATACTAGTCGTAGTAGAAACGTACCCTTGTCTCATTAAGGAGTGAGGATTAAATGGAAAAAGGTGGTAACCGTATGCATGGACTTGATTGTTCCATAAAGTGGTTAACGCATGAAATTGATTTTCATGAAACTGTTAACGTTATGGAATTTATGTTCCATAAAGGTTGTTAACTCACGGCTTTATGTCCCATGAACGTTTCCCACATAACTCCCGTATTTACAAGGCACCTCACTCTTATGACATTTCCTTATGAGGGGCGTAGTGTACGCCGCACGCTGTAGACCACCAAACCAATACCCAAATAGAATCCCCCTGTTTGTGTTGATGTCTCAAATGTTTTGGAAAACATGTAAAACGTTATTGTGGGTTGGCAAGTCGAGCTTGGGGAACTTGCTATCCAGGTGACCTTCGACGGTCGAGATATTGTATCTTGAGAGGAGGGGAAACCGTTGATCGTTGCAGGCCTTCGTTTTGGTAGCCTCGTAGTGAGCTCCAAAAGGGTGGCACGGCTAGAGTGTGTTTATACTTGGTATGAGGAGCCAAGGGTTTTCCATGGGCGTATTGCATGGCTATGGCCAAGGCGAGGGCGCTTGGCTTGGCATGTCGTGACTAGCATGGCTAGGGCCAAGGCAAAGTGCGTTTGGCATGGCGCGGCTAGCTTGGAAAAGTTAGGATTGGAATGTGGGTCAAGGGGGTATCCACGGGCACATGGGATGACTAGCCTGGACTAGGCGCACGACCAAGCTAGGGTTTATGGTCTAAGGTCGTGAGGGGACTTTAGACGACCAGGATTTGCTCCTGGGATTGAAGGGAAACCGTTGATTGTTGCCTGGATTCACTTTTGTAGCCTCATGAGGAAGGCCATGTAAAGACATGTTTGGCATGGCACGGCTAGCTTAGCTAGGTACGTGATCAAGCTAGGGTTTTGGGCCTAAAGTCGTGAGGGTACTTTAGACGGCCAGGATTTTCTCCTGGGATTGAAGGGAAACGGTTGATTGTCGCCTGGCTTCACTTTGGTAGCCGCATGAGGAAGGCCAGCATGGTGGCGCGGCTAGCATAGATAGGGCCATGGCCTGGTGCGACTGGCATGGTGCGGATAGATTGGGTCAGGTGTGGCTGGAATGATTTTCCATTGGCACAAGGGTGCGGATATCATGGTTGGCATGCGTTGGCACGGTAGGGTGTGGCTGGCATGATTTGCCATTGGCACACGAGATGTGGCTAGCATAGCTAGGGCCATGGCACGGCGCAGATAGATTGGGCTAGGTGTGGATGGCATGATTTTCCATCGGCACAAGGGTGCGGCTAGCATGGTTGGCATGCTTTGGCGCGGTTCGGGTGTGGCTGGCATGATTTGCCATTGTCACACGAGATGTGGCTAGCATAGCTAGGGCCATAGCACGGTGCGATTGGCATGGCGCGACTAGATTGGGTTAGGTGTGGCTGGCATGATTTTTCATCGGCACAAGGGTGCGGCTAGCATAGTTGGAATGCTTTGGCACGGTTCGGGTGTGGATGGCATGATTTCCCATTGGCACACGAGATGTATCTTGCATATCTAGGGCCATGGCACGGTGCGATTGGCATGTCGCGGCTAGCTTGCGCTACGTGTGGCTGGCATGATTTGCCATCGGCACAAGGGTGCGGCTAGCATGGTTGGCATGCTTTGGAACGGTTCGGGTGTGGCTGGCATGATTTTCCATTGGCACACGAGATGTGGATAGCATACCTAGGGCCATGGAACAGTGCGATTAGCATGGCGCGGCTAGCTTGGGCTAGGTGTGGCTGGCATGATTTTCCATCGGCACACGGGGGAATTAGGTTTTGGTTTTTCGTAACCCTAATTTGAAAAATATACCCCGGTAATTATTAGAGACATATTAAAAGATTTTTATTAAATGCGCCTAGTAAATGCTTGTTTTAAATGTCTGCTAGGGTTTAGGGTTTTACGATTTTAACCCTAAACAAAAAACCACCATCAACATTAAGTCCCATGCTTAGCGCGGAACAAGTACCTTGTTGCAGGCAAGCATATGATGGTGACACACAACGTAAATCATTGCAAAGATCGTCAGGAGAGTCCGACTAACCTTTCAAGTGGTAGAGAGAGTTTTTTCTTTCCATGTTGGTAGTCACGACAAAGGGGGAGCGGTCTTGGAGGGCGGAGCAGGTGGATGTCTTGGACCGAAAGGTCCGAGAGGTGGCATGGCCTTGACCACGTCAATGGCATGGTGGAGCATGCAGAGGAGACTAGGCGTGGTGGGGACGCGATGATGGAGCGAGGCCTTGGCCGGAACCGTGGAAGTGGATAGGCGTAGTGGGGCCGCGGTAGGGAGCGAGGTCTTGGACATGGAGATTGGCCTTTGCTTGGACCGGTTTCCTCTTTTCCCTTCATTGACTCAAAATTGGAAATCTTTTCCTTGTTCAAACTCCCAAGTATCACGCCTATAAAAAGGATGGCCGGCTTCTCCCTTTGATTCACCCCTTTATTGTTTCTTCTTTTGCTACTTGGTAGAGGTAAAGTGGAAGAGAAAATTAGGTACGTCTTCCAGTACTTCCTCTTTGGCTTGTTCTTATGGGAACGATTTCCTTTCTTCATGCGCGGATTTAACTGGAATTCTTTCCTTATTCGAAAACTTTATTTCTTGAGGTAGGTAGCATCTGCAATCCTTTCATCTGGTAGATTTGCAAAATAACGGTATGATTGGGTGTCTTCAGGGCTAGGATTTCGAATGCGAGGCGGAGATTCTAGCATGGACATGGCATGAAGGGGACCCATTAGCACTGACGGGCATGGAACGGATGTGGTACGCTCTGTAAAGCACTTGTCAAGGTATGACGCTGGTAAAGGAAGCGCCTTGGAAGGGAAACGCTTGCAAGGGAAGTGCTTGTGGTTTAGGCCTTGACACGCCTAAACCCTAATTAGCGCCCTTTACTAGAATCTCTGTAGAATCCTCATACCGAATCGGATTTCGATGGTCCGCCTCTTTATCGGACACGAAACAGAATTCTGTATCTCCTTACGCGGGAATATTCAGGTTTCGAGCTTGCATACGAGGTGAAAATGACCTTCTTATATTTTTTGTTGCTCATCCGAACTGTGCTTTCGTCTGCGGTGTCTCTCCAGTGGATTCCAAAATTTACCAAACTCCATTGCATTCTTTGGAACAAATGGATGTGGTTGCGTTTCCGGTCCATCTTTGATTTTAGGTTGTTCAGTGCCTAGACCTTTTGATCGCGATGACAGTATGTTGTGGATGCTGGTATGGTTAAAATCTTCCGGAGCCACTGGATGAAATAGATGAATTGGGAGCTCGTTGCCGACATGCTCCTATCAAGTCTTCAAGGACTTTGTTCCAAGAGACATCCATTGAACCATCTTCTGAATCTGGGAGTATCGTATGGAATGGGATGCGGTGAGAAGTCCCCAATTATATTTCCATTATATCCGATGGCATGGCCAAACATGTGAGTGTACCTCTGTGGCGTGCTGTTGGAGTCTTCGATGCACATGTACGGCTCCGTGTGGAAAAATTCCTGCGACACGTAAAACTTCGACAGTGATGATATTGGAATCAGAAATAACCTGGTTGAGGGGGGTGAAAGCGCACTGTGCTGGTAGTCCCCATGTGTAGCGTACTTTCATTGCATCGCCTTGAATCCACGTTCACGGGATTTGATACAAACTTATTGTACTCTTCTGGATGTGACATTGGGATGCTCAGAATATCACATGAACGAAATACTCTGGATGGTAAAATGAGAGAGTTATGTTGTTTATCGTGGCTCCCTCTGCTTCTTCTGGAAAATGTTTCAGCCATGTCTCTGGGGTTATCTCATGAATCTTCGATGGTCATCGGGATGAACTGCGATGAGCAGTCCCGAGTCACACTTTTCTTTAGTTTCTAAAGTTGTTTCTTATGAGTAGGCTTGGGATCTACCACGGCCTTGTAAAGTGTTGCAGGCGTCTTTTAAATAGAGAGGTGATGATATTCTTACGCTTCACCCTTGAAAAGTAAATGACCTCGTCGTGACTATGACATTTTTGTTGACTGTGTCTTCTGAGCTTTGACAGTGAAGGGATTCTGTGTAGATCCTCAATAACCAAATGTGGTTTACATGTTTCCATCTTTGTAGTGATCGTTCTTTGGTGAAGCTCTTGCCGGTATCAACAAACGAGCGACATCGCTTTTCGGAAGCAGATGTGATCGGAAGAGACTATTATCATGGGAACAAAGTAGGTTAGATGGATGCGTAAGCGAGCAAACTTTCCATGGACACGAGCTTTGGCAGGAAGGAGGCGTTGAAGCGTGTTCGGTTCTTGGAGAGGACGTTGAAATGATGCCTTGTAACTCTCAGGGCGTTGACGGTTACCCTGTTGAAGTCGGAGGATACATTATGTTCTGTTAAAATTGACATCCCTCAAGTGTACAGAGGTTAAGAGTCCCCTGTTTCATCTATCGACCGTTCTTTCCAAGAGAGGTTGGGGTTTGAAAACAGCTTCCTTGGCTGAAACGCCTGCTTTCCATAGATGTTTCATCATAGACTGTACGATTTAATGGGACAAGTGTTCATCGTGAAGGTCCAGACGGGAAGAGGGTCGTTGTGAACTCAGGAGGGTTGCTGATTTTCTTTTCTTTGATTTTGGAGAAGTCATTCCTCATCTTTACGTGTGATTAGTTTGGATTGCTGATCCCCTTCTACTAGGAATTCAAGAGCAACGCGAGCCTCTTCATCTATAAAAACACATCCTGCTGAAGTGTCTTCTGTCTTTTAATAAAATAAATAGTGGTAAAAGGAGGTCGGATTCTTCCGGCTCTTTCAGTATCTCTCCCTGATGGTGAAGTGGCGCCTCAGGTGAAAGTTGGATCTGTCATGCTTGAAGAAACGTTGGTGCGGTGGAAACGGCTCCGGTTCTGGTGATCATAAGTGTATCGTTCAGGAAGTGCTGGAGCCATGGCGCTAGTTTGGCTGGTTGTGGAGTGGAGAGGATGGTGTTGGAAGGGCACAAGATGTCATCGCTGGCATGCATGTCAGGTAAGCACGTATGGTAAGTACGTCTGGTAAGCTCGTCTGGTAAGCCTATCTGGTAGGCGCGTCTGGTGAGCTTGTTTGGTAGGCGCGTCTGGTAAGCTCATCTGGGAAGCTTGTCTGGTAGGCGCGTCTGGTAAGCTCATCTGGTGAGCTTGTATGGTAGGCGCATCTGGTAAGCTCGTCTAGTGAGCTTGTCTAGTAGGCGCGTCTGGTAAGATCGTCTGGGAAGCTTGTCTGGTAGGCGCGTCTGGTAAGCTCGTCTGGTGAGATTGTCTAGTAGGCGCGTCTGGTAAGATTGTCTGGGAAGCTTGTCTGGTAGGCGCGTCTGGTAAGCTCGTCTGGTAATCTTGTCTGGTAGGCGCGTCTGGTAAGCTCGTCTGGTGAGCTAGTCTGGTAGGCGCGTCTGGTATGCTCGTCTGGTGAGCTTGTTTGGTAGGCGCGTCTGGTAAGCTCGTCTGGTGAGCTTTTCTGGTAGGCGCGTCTGGGAAGCTCGTCTGGAGGCCCGTCTGGTAAGATCGTCTGGGAAGCTCGTCGGGTAAGAGTTAGATCAGCTTGGAATGGGCACTGGATCGACACGATGCTGGCTTTGTGTGGCGCAGACTTGTTCTTGCGGGACCAGTTGCCTCTTCCCATACGTAGCTTAAACAAGAAATACTTTGTTATTCAAATTCCAAAAGTTTTATGCTTATGAAAGGGGTTGGCTCCCCTTTTTACCTCGTATCTTTTTTATCATGTCCTGGTGTTAGCGGTAGCGTGATAGTGATAAAGTGGGCAAGCATATTCCAGCTATGTACTCTAGCGTTTCTTTTTCAATTTTTTTCTTCTCGTGCTGGTGCAAACCATAGCCATAGGTATGCCTTCCCATAAATATGCAGAAATATTTTTCTTCTGGACTGGTGTAAACCCTAGCCATGGGTATGACTTTCATAGACTTGTGGAAATACTTCCTCATAAACAATTCTTCGAATGTCGTCGTAGTAACGTCCACTAATAATGACAGGTAGTCATTGTTGTGCAGAGTAGGCACGTACGGGTAGGTGACCTCTCTTTTTTTTTGAAAGGAAAACAAAGCGCCTGGTTTATGGTTTTTTGATTTCCTGTATTTCTTGGGTTGATAGATAAAATGTTACCTTGACGGTTTTTGGGTTATTCCTTTTAGAATGAATTGTTGAGGAATTGATTGTTTTGGTTATGAATAAAAGTGACACAGACATCCCAGGAAAACCATGGAACCGTTTGTTGGTAGATGACATGGGGGTGAAACATAACATGGCTATTGGTTTTATCATTCGCGTGAAAACTTGAAAAAGAAAACCACGTATCTTGTCTAGGTAGGACTTACTTGGTTTTTAAGGTCTCCTGATGAAAAGTGAACCTTCAGGGTGTAAGACCGAGTTTTATGGGAAATACCGCCGTGGAAAGTTCCCAGTCGTTACAGAGCTCTCCGATCACCGAGTCGTTTCTCCTTGGGCGGATCATTTTGCTTCAAACCCCTGGAATGTCCCCAGCCATCCCTTGTTGTGTCATGACTGATAGTCGAGCCGTCGAGTAACTGAGTCGGAGTGAGTCGCTTTCCTCTACCATCTTGACATCTGGGTCAAAGAACGAGATCGACAGTCAAAAATTGACATCGTAACCGATAGATCAATCCTCCCGCCGTGGTCGCCAATTGTTTATATGTGAAAATAGTTTCTACCGGTTTTGGTAATTGCGGGTGTGAAAGGTGAGAATGGGTTGGTTTTTGGGAGGGAAGCAAGGAGAGTGTGAGACCAGAATAGTTTATTCTGGAAGAGCTATTGGGTTTCTACAACTTGTTTTCAGAAAAGTAGGAGAGCTCACGAGGGGAGATAGCAGGTAAGTATTCTGAGTGTTATCTTGTCCGAATGAACTTGTTTTTCAAATGTAAATAGGTAAGAACTATTTATACAAGTCGTAGTAGAAACGTACCCTGGTCTCATTAAGGAGTGAGGAGTAAATGGGAGGAGGTGGTAACCGTATGCATGGACTTGATTGTTCCATAAAGTGGTTAACGCATGAAATTGATTTTCATGAAACTGTTAACGTTATGGAATTGATGTTCCATAAAGGTTGTAAACTCACAACTTTATGTCCCATGAACGTTTCCCACATAACTCCCGTATTTACAAGGAGCCTCACTCTTATGACATTTCCTTATGAGGGGCGTAGTGTACGCCGCACGCTGTAGACCACCAAACCAATACCCAAATAGAATCCCCTTGTTTGTGTTGATGTCTCGAATATTTTGGAAAACATGTAAAGCGTTGTTTTGGGTAGGAAAGTCGAGCTTGGGGAACTTGCTATCCAGGTGACCTTCGACGGTCGAGATGTTTTATCTTGAGAGGAGGGGCAACCGTTTATCGTTGCACGCCTTCACTTTGGTAGCCGCGTAGTGAGGTCCAACACGGTGGCATGGCTAGTGTGTTTTTAGACTTGGTATGAGGAGCCAAGGGTTTTCCATGGGCATATGGCATGGCCAGGGACAAGGTGAGGGCGCTTGTCTTGGCATGTCGTGACTAGCATGGATAGGGCCAAGGAAAAGTGTCTTTGGCATGGCGCGGCTATCTTGGCTGGGTTAGGCTTAGCATGTGGGCCTAGGGGGTAGCCACGGGCGCATGGTGTGACTATCCTGGACTAGGCGCGCGACCAAGCTAGGTTTTCAGGTCTAAGGTCGTATGGGGACTTTAGACGGCCAGGATTTGCTCCTGGGATTGAAGGGTAACCATTGATTCTCGCCTGGCTTCACTTGGTAGCCGCATGAGGAAGGCCAACATGGAGGCGCGACCATGGAAATACATGTTTGGCATGGCGCATATAGCTTGGCTAGGTACGTGACCAAGCTAGCGTTTTGGGTCTAAAGTCGTGAGGGAACTTTAAACGGCCAGGATTTGCTCCTGGGATTGAAGGTCAACCGTTGATTATCTCCTGGATTCACTTTGGTAGCCGCATGAGTAAGTCCAGCATGATGGCGCGACTAGCATAGCTAGGCCCATGGCATGGTGCGATTGTCATGGCGCGGCTATCTTGGGTTAGGTGTGGCTGGCATGATTTTCCATTGGCACAAGGGTGCGGATAGCATGGTTGGCATGCCTTGGCGCGGTAGGGTGTGGCTGGAATGATTTTACGTTGGCATACGAGATGTGGATAGCATAGCTAGGGCCATGGTATGATCGGTCTGCATAGTGACGCATAATCATGGCGCGTCACGGAAATGGTAACCTGGCATATGGAGCTGCATGTCCGACGATGAAGCGCCAAAATGGCTAAGACAAGAAAGGTTACTTGGGATTGACAACATTATGTGATAGTGTTGTGTATCCTTATTCAGAGTTAGCCCAGCTCAAGGAAGGAATAAAGGATGAGATGCAAAGTCATGGAATGACTTTGGCATGGTTCTAATTTGTAGCCAAGACTTAGACTATGCATATGCATTAATGGTGAGGCCAAACACACCATTGGTGATAGTTGCTCGTTAAAAGAGATGCAAGTGATGCATATGAAACATGGAGATGGAACTAATCATGTCAATACTCAGTTGGCATAATACTTGAATGATGGCATTCAAATGAGAAGTGCACAATGCAAGCTATAATAGCACATCCGAGGCCATAATAGCAGTAATTGGTGAAAGTGCAAGCTGAGTTGCAAGTGGCGATGTTGTGGGACTTGAGTTCAAGCGTGCCGAGCGTGCGAGCAAGTTAGAGACGGTTATAAAGTGCTTTATAACCGATTTTGGCATATCCTAACCGTTGAGGACAAGTGTGGCGCCATGGAGCAATCCAACACTAAAGCTAGAAGTTAAAAAATGTAAAACTGGCGGTTAGGGAACTACCCATGGATAGATGGATGTTCATGGGGCGTGCAACAGAGTTGCATACGGATTGGCCCTGGTTCTTGGAATTATAAATATCCAGAGAACCCTTGTAAATGAGTTGTTCAATAGTTCGAGTGTTGAGGAACCATTTAGGAAATAGAGAGTGATTGTTGAATAGGCTTAGAGAATAATCTTGTAAAGTCCATTGGTTGGACGTTTTTGTATCTTCCCCTTAAGCTAATAAAAGTGAGTTTGTTGGCTTATGCGTTTGGCTTTGGTTTCCTGTTGATTTGTTATACTTCCCCAATTATGTGAAGCATAAAAATGGCAAGAACCTCTTTGTAGTATGGGCTATATTGTTTGGTAGAGAAAATCTAAGTTAGTCTTCCGTTGCATACTCTTGGTAGAGTTGGATGATTGTATTGGTACAATCTTATAAGTCTGAAATAAATTGGGTGATAAGAGATCACTGAACCACTGTATTTCCGGGTTATATCATCGCGAAAAATTTCTTGGAGCATTTGAAGGTGTGACAGTACGGGTATCAGAGCACGGTTTTCTCTATTTCAGCTTTGTTTTTGGAAGATTTTCTCTGTTTTGCTCGAGTTTAGTTGCTGAAATTGTTAGATCGTAATGGCTGGTAAGAAGAGTTCGTTGGATGCCTTAAATGATAGGGTATCGGACTTGGAAGACAGGATTGGTGAAGAGGTGCGCCATCCTAGTGATGCTAATTATGATGCTATGGTAATGTATCGCATTCAAGCATTAGACACTTATGTTGCTGATATGCTTGTGGCAAGCCAGAATGCAACTATGAAGCATAGTGATTTGGAAGGCCAAATCAATGATGTTAAGACCATGTTCATAGGATCCTTGAAAGAACTAACTGATGAGATCAGTGTCTTGAGGCGAATGGTGGGTGTGATTGGAACAAATCAAGCTACTGCGGGTGGTAGTGGCAATGACTTTACGAAGATTAAAGTCCCAGAACCTAAGACGTTTTCTAGCGCAAGAGATGCGAAGGCATTGAAGAATTTCATGTGGGACATGGACCAATACTTCAAGGACGCCAGAACCCCAGAAGAACAAAAGGTTACTCTCGTTAGCATGTACCTGGAGGGTGATACAAAATTATGGTGGAGAACTAGAACTGGTGATGACCTTACTGCTGGTCGTCTAGGCATCGTGGCATGGAATGTCATGAAAGAATAATTGAAGAGTCAATTCTTACCAAGCAATGCTACTTGGCTAGCCAGAGAGATCTTGCGTAAGATGAAGCATACCGGTACACCACGGGAATACGTAAAAGAGTTCTCGTCTCTGATGCTAGACATTCGCAACATTTCGGAGGAAGACAAGTTGTTTAATTTCATATCTGTTTTGCAGTCGTGGGCTCATGCTGAAGTGAGAAGGCAGGGTCCCAAAGACCTACCTTCATCTATTGCAATCGTGGAAAGCCTTGCTGATTATAGGTCAGTAAATACATCAACTGATGCTAGTAGGAAGGGCAAGGATAAGAAAAACCATAAGTGTAAGGACAAGGATAAGAAGAGTTCTGAGGCCAAGGAGAGAAGATATCAAAGGAATGAGAGTTTGGCTTCAAGGAACAACAAGGCAGGTGGTTGTTTCTTATGTAATGGTCCTCACATTACGCATGATTGTCCAAAGAAAGAAATATTGTCCGCAATCATCACTGAGTGTAGTCGGGACAAAGAAGAAGATGATCAAGTGGAGCATGTTAATCCTATTCAACTATGAAACATAGTAGCACAAGCGGCAGCAGTACAGCATGGGATGATGGGTGCTCGCCTGGTTTATGTGAAAGTTGGCATACACAACCATCGTCTCTGGGGAATGGCAGACACGGGTGCGTCACATACTGTGATGAGTTTATCGATGGCAGAGTACTTGGGTTTGGAAGTATATAAAGCTAATCACTGCATGAAGACAGTGAATGATATAGCTAAGAAAATCAAGGGGATGGCAGTGGCGAATGTTAAAGTTGGAGCATGGCGTGGCCAGATTAGCATAATGGTGATGCATCTCAATGATTTCGAGATGATCCTTGGTAACAACTTTTTCAAATAAGCAGAGGCAACAGTGATGCCTCACCTTGGCGGGATTTTCATACAAAGTCCCAGTGCACCTTTTTTCGTGAAGGGTGTAGGGAAAGTTAGTCCGGTTGACATGAAATGCGACAAATGGAAGGAAAGTTAGTTTGCACCAGTTCACTCGTTCAAAGAAATCTTAGCTGAGATTCATATGGAATTTGGATATCCTATGGATTTTAGCATCCCTTGTTCGCCGTGATTAGCACATGTATGAGGCAGGGGCATTGCATTGCTGTTTGCAAGTGCCTGAACCTGCAAGGTTGCTGAATTATGGAGACTTTGGCATATTATCTGTTTGCTGTTTCTGTTTTCCAGTTAAGTTGGGTGTTGCTGATCTTATGGTCTTAAAAGACAGCACACTTTAGTTGGTGTATTTGATTTGGTAATGTAATTTGCTTTCGGTAAGGCCAAGTGTTGGCCAGTGGTGTAAAAGGGAAGGAGTCCCTAAGTTTCTTATGTAAGGCTAGTGTAATGAATGAAGGTGGTGTTTAACAAAAAACCTTGTCTCTTTTTTCTTAATGTAAAACTAGTTCATTGGGGAATCACTACAAGTATACTTAGCCAAAGTATACAATAAGAAACGCTGAAAGAAAAACCAAGCAAAGAAGTAAAGTTGGTGGCATAAGCGAGTTTGTTGTTGGGAGAGTTACGTAGAAGTGCGATAGTATTTGGCAGCGATAGCATGGAATAACACAGCAAGAATGAAGATGTAAGTCCATCAAGAATATGAGTTAAGAGTAACTCATAGTTAGGAAGAACATGATGTTGTTTATCCGCTACATTAAAGCGTAGCATTTTGAAGGAACAAGTGAGGCCTTGTTAGTTTCAAAGGCACGTGAAGAGGAACCTTGGATCGGTGGGAGAGTCGGTCTAATGTTAGGGGTATCCTAAGTCATGGCTAATGTCATGCATTTCATTCGAGTTTGCAAAAGAGTGTTGCAACATGATTGAAGAACACTTAGTCTACAGTAAGGCATGTTGAATTGCAAGAGTGCAATATTAGTCGGAATTGAAGGCAAGTAAGCTAAGTTATACATATCATCCAGATATGTTGGCTATTCAAAGTGTACACTTAGGCACGGAGTGGCTTGGAAGAAAATTTGTGTGCTGATGCAAGGGGCATAGCAACAGATTGCAAATGGTATTTGGGTGTTGAGATGTGAATGAAGTAGAGATTGAAGCATAGTCGACGATACGACAAAGAAGCTGGAATTTACAGGCTCAATGGCAAGGCAAACAAACTAAGTGGTGGCGTAAAGTACTAGGCAGAAAAGGGTTTGGCAAAGTTAAATGCCAAACAAAGTTGATGATTCTGAGAGTGGCTCAGATGCGTACAAGGCCAAGGAAAGTTCAATAGGTACTGAACTGATGTTGCGTTCAACGAGGACGTTGAACAGATTGGGTGGGGGAGGTCTATGACCGGTCCGCATAGTGACGCATAATCATGGCACGTCACGGAAATGGTAACCTGATAGATGGAGCTGCATGTCCAACGATATAGCGCCAAAATGGCTGAGACAAGAAAGGTTACTTGGCATTGACAACATTATGCGATAGTGTTGTGTATCCTTATTCAGAGTCAACCCATCTCAAGGAAGGAATAAAGGATGATATGTAAAGTCATGGAATGACTTTGGCATGGTTCTAAGTTGTGGCCAATACTTAGACTATGCATATGCATCAATGGTGAGGCCAAACACACCATTGGTGATAGTTGCTCGTTAAAAGAGATGCAAGTGATGCATATGAAGCATGGATATGGAACTAATCAAGTCAAGACTCAGTTTGCATAATACTTGAATGATGGCATTCAAATGAGAAGTTCACAATGCAAGCTATAATAGCGCATCCGAGGCCATAATAGCAGTAATTGGTGAAAGTGCAAGCTGAGTTGCAAGTGGCGATGTTGCGGGACTTGAGTTCAAGCGTGCCGAGCGTGCGAGCAAGTTAGAGACGGTTATAAAGTGCTTTATAACCGAGTTTGGCATATCCTAACCGTTGAGGACAAGTATGGCGCCATGGAGCAAGCCAACATTAAAGCTAGCAGTTAAAAAAAGTGAAACTGGCGGTTAGGGAACTGCCCATGGACAGATGGTTGTTCATGGGGCGTGCAACAGAGTTGCATACGGATTGGCCCTGGTTCTTGGCATTATAAATAGCCAGAGAACCCTTGTAAACGAGTTGTTCAATAGTTCGAGTGTTGAGGAACCATTTAGGCAGTAGAGAGTGATTGCTGCATAGGCTTAGATAATAAGCTTGTAAAGTCCATTGGTTGAACGTTTTTGTATCTTCCCCTTAAGCTAATAAAAGTGAGTTTGTTGTCTTATGCGTTTGGCTTTGGTTTCCTGTTGATTTGTTATTCTCCCCCAATTTTGTGAAGCATAAACATGGCAAGAACCTCTTTGTAGTATGGGCTACATTGTTTGGTAGAGAAAATATAAGTTAGTATTCCGTTGCATACTCTTGGTAGAGTTGGCTGATTGTATTGGTACAATCTTATAAGGATGAAATACATTGGGTGATAAGAGATCACTGAACCACTGTATTTCCGGGTTATATCTTCGCGAAAAATTGCTTGGAGCATTTGAAGGTGTGACACATGGCATGGTGCAATTGGCACGGCGCGGCTAGCTTGGGATAGGTGTGGCTGGCATGATTTGCCATCGGCACAAGGGTGCGGCTAGCATGGTTGGCATGCTTTGGTGCGGTTCGGGTGTGGCTGGCATGATTTTCCATTGGCACACGAGATATAGCTAGCATAGATAGGGCCATGGCATGGTGCAATTGGCACAACGCGGCTAGCTTGGGATAGGTATGGCTGGCATGATTTGTCATCGGCACAAGGGTACGTCTAGCATGATTGGCATGCTTTGGCGCGGTTCGGATGTGGATGGCATGATTTGCCATTGGCACACGAGATGTGGATAGCATAGATAGGGCCATGGCACGACTATCTTGGGCTCGGTGTGGCTGGCATGATTTTCCATCGGCACAAGGGTGCGGCTAGCATGGTTGGCATGCTTTGGCGCGGTTCGGGTGTGGCTTGCATGATTTTCCATTGGCACAAGAGATGTGGCTAGCATACCTAGGGCCATGACAAAGTGTGATTGGTATGGCGCGGCTAGCTTGGGCTAGGTGTGGCTGGCATGATTTTCCATCGTCACAAGGGTGCGGCTAGCATGGTTGGAATGCTTTGGCGTGGTTCGGGTGTGGCTGGCATGATTTTCCGTTGGCACACGAGATGTGGCTAGCATAGCTAGGGCCATGGCACGATGCGATTGGCATGGCGCCACTAGCTTGGGCTAGGTGTGGCTGGCATGGCACAAGGGTGCGGCTAGCATGCTTGGCATGCTTTGGCACGGTTCGGGTGTGGCTGGCATGATTTGCCATTGGCACATGAGATGTGGCTAGCATAGCTAGGGCCATGGCACGATGCGATTGGCATGGCACGACTAGCTTGGGCTAGGTGTGGCTAGCATGATTTTTCATCGGCACAAGGGTGCGGCTAGCATGGTTGGCATGCTTTGGCGCGGTTCGGGTGTGGATGGCATGATTTTCCATTGGCACACGAGATGTGGCTAGCTTATCTAGGGCCCTGGCACGGTGTGATTGGCATGGCGCGGCTAGCTTGGGCTAGGTGTGGCTGGCATGATTTTCCATCGGCACAAGGGTACGGCTAGCATGGTTGGGATGCTTTGGCGCGGTTCGGGTATGGCTTGCGTGATTTTCCATTGGCACACGAGATGTGGCTAGCATAGCTAGGGCCATGGCACGGTGCGATTGGTATGGAGCGGCTAGCTTGGGCTCGGTGTGGCTGGCATGATTTTCCATCGGCACACGGGGGAATTAGGGTTTGGTTTGTCGTAACCCTAATTTGAAAAATATACCCCGGTAATTATTAGAGACATATTAAAATCTTTTTATTAAATGCGCCTAGTAAATGCTTGTTTTAAATGTCTGCTAGGGTTTAGCGTTTTACGATTTTAACCCTAAACTAAAAACCACCATCAACAATAGGTTATCGCGACACTAGTAGGGGTTTATGCCATAACCATTGGGTGCTGCAATATTTTAAGTTTCTTGTAGTGGAGCTCCAGCTGCAATCAAATGACATCATCAAGTGAAGAAGAGAGCATGCCACATCGAGATCGAACACGATCAGCTGGTGAAATTGAAGTATAACTTCCAAAGCTAAAAGCTATTGCTAGATCTTATGATTCATCCTCTGCAAAGGGTAGCAACCGTCTTTCACTTCGATTGTAGTTTTTTTTCTTTCCATGTATGATGCTACTCAGCTTTCCTCCCTGAGTAGCTAGCTTCTGTAACCCCATCCAGTTTCAAGGAAGAAAAATAAAGCTTTAAATGATTGCATAAGTTTATTGGGCTTTTGACATCCTACACAATTCACTCATTAGTATCTTGTTCTTCAAATCATATCAAATACACACCGGATCCAATTAAATGCATCCCTTCTATCAAATATTTCAAGTGTTATTTGACACAAAATATGTAAGTTCCTCCAAACTATAAAGAAATTCCCAAGTTATCTAATTCAAATTCTACCATGTTTTCTTCACGTCTTTGTGTGTTGGTACTATAAGAATCAATTGCACTTCCTTCAGAATATTTTTCTCATACACTATGAAAATAATAATGGTACTTCGAACATCTTGGTTGTACTAAACTTTTTTTGGTTTTTCATTAGCTTCATGAAAATTTACTTTGCACGTAGTTTGAGATATATATATAGCACCAAGCCATACACTAAAATTTCTCTTGGAACTATTCATTCAAGTTACATGTGAAACAATTCTTGTGTTTTCAAGTGCGATATCACACAAATGATAATGTGATGCTTATACGAATTTCCGAAGTTACGCACCAATTTGATTCCCGTAGAATTGCATGAAAGGCAAACTTGTGTAATTTAGATAGCACCATGTGAATGATCGATCCATAAAGGGATTTAATTACATATGGGCGTTGGCCATGAAAGGTGCAAGAATCATAATCACACATGGTCGAGCATATGTCTTCCAAATAGTTTTATCACTTCAAACACTATTAGGGGATTCATTTCAATGAGTTACAACATCATAAATCAATCAAAATCAAGAAATCAAACTAGTAGTGGTAGAAGCATCAGAAGCTGGAGCTAACCACGTTACAGCAACAGGGCTGCGCACATCGTGGAAACCATTAGTCCATTCAATTGCCCCGAACTCCATTTTAGTAGTATTGGAATCATTTTTCTCCAAGCTTGTGAATGTGACTTCATAAGACGAATTTGGGGTTATCAAGGAGAATGCAAGTACGCTTGGTGAGACACTGATTTCAACAAAGGGAGGACTTTTAACCTTCACTGTGTAAGTTGCCAATTCCAAGTCCAATAACTTTCCAACGTTGGTCAAAACTCTCTTGTACTTGACAACCGACTCATTGGATGACTTGAAAACAACCGAGAACGATGGGTAATTCAGATCGCCTGGACCTGCAGCCAATTCGTTTAACGTGCAATTGACCTCCCTATCTTTGATAAAGAGCTTGATTTGTGTCTGATTGTAACCAAGGGAGCAAAGGAACGCCTCGTAATCACTCGGCTGGATGTCGTATACCAATCCCGGGTGTAAGGCTTTGTTGGGGTCGACATGTCCAGCACCATGTTGGAAAGGATTCGAAATGTTACCAGTAGCAAGATCAGTAATTTGGTTACCTGCATTGTCTGAATCATAAGCTGTAGTCATCAGAGCAGACTTGATTGCAGCTGGACTCCACTTAGGATGAGCCTTCCGAAGCATTGCAGCTACTCCGCTCACGTGAGGGCACGCCATGGATGTACCAGAAATTATATTGAACGCGACCCGTCTTTTATCAACATCTAAACCTGAAGGACCTGCAGCTCCAGTCCAAGCAGCCAAGATATTGACACCCGGTGCGATAACATCCGGTTTGAGAATTTCTGGTGTTATATGGTTAGGGCCACGACTTGAAAATGAAGCAACTTTAGGAGCTGCAGGCGAAGATCCGATCACAGTTCCCCTGAATACAAATGAAGCTACTGGTTTTTCTTGTCTTCTAATGTAGTCGACAATCGCAACCGCGTTATTGAAGGTCACCTTAGCTCCTGGAATCATAGGTGACTCAGCAGTCACTTCATCTCCGTCTCCCATCCAATTGGACGTAATCAATCCAACCCCACCAGCTGTTTTGACTGCATTTCCTTATTCTACGATATTACCAGGATCACAAAAAGCAATCTTTCCTGCAGCTTGGGTTGAATTAAGCTCCCCGTTTACACAAAATGCGCTACCAATATCAGCACCAACGACTAACTCTGTTTTGTTGGCAAGTGACTTGCCGGAATATAATGAAACTCCAACAAAAGTCCTATCGTCTCCTAGAATCACATCACAGGGATATTCTCTGTCGATTGTAGATGCTCCAACAGTTAGAACCCAAGGTGCCAGATGTTTGGCTGTGGAAGGACCAGGTCCTTCATTGCCTGCAGCGGCAGAAACTAGTACTCCTTTCTCCATAGCACCAAATGCTCTAATTGAAACCGGATTTTTATCATACGCAACTGCTAAATCGGGACCAATGGAATATGAAATCACATCAACTCCGTCGGCGACAGCTTGATCCATAGCTGCAATAAGATCTGCATCAGCACATCCACTACTCCAGCATACCTTGTAAATAGAAATTCTGGCCTTTGCCGCCATTCCTTGTGCGTCTCCAACACCGTATTCATTGAATCCAGCGTTGTTAACAACAGATCCAGCTGCGGTAGATGCTGTATGTGTACCATGTCCAGCTGTATCTCTTGGTGAATTCGTGTCTATCGTCTCGTTTAGAACAACTCCTTTGCTATAAGCTCGAGCACCAATTATCTTTTTGTTGCAAGATGTCTCTGGAAAATCCGTTGTAGTCTCACAGATACCTTTCCATTTCTCCGGTACAGGACTGGTTATACCCGAGTCGTTGAAGCTCTGACTTTCTGGCCAGACTCCGGTATCAATAACTCCAATAATGATGTCACTGGCGTAGTCTGACTCAGGCCAGAGACCAGTATTATTATTCAGACCGAGAAAACTAGGAGTATGAGTTGTCTGGATTTTGTGAATTCTTTGAGGGAGTACCGATAGTATACCCGGGAAACTACTGAGAAATGAGGCCTGAGATTGTGTGAGTCGAGCAGCGAAACCATGGGTAACATGGTTGTATGTATAGATGATAACCTCTCGAGGGTGAGACAACAAAGAAAGATGAGCAGGAAAAGATTGAAGTGCTGAAGTATACCAATCAAGGTGGGATGAAAATATGGATGGTTTGTCTAGTTTAGAGACATAAATAATGTAAGTTTGTGGCTGTTCATCATTAAATGATGGTAATGATGATAATGTTTGAGAAAAGGAAGACGAAAATAGAAGAGATAATAAAATGGTGAAGAAAGTTATGATAGATGGAGTAGTAGTACTCATGACTGAAGACATTTCTTGACGCTGCTTGTTGTTCTTTTTCATCATCATGTGGTGGTGATTTATAGGAAATTTCTGAATCTCATGTTATTGAAACAATATTTTTAAATGGAATATTTCTAATGCATTGTGATCAACATGCATGTTAATATACTCAAATATCACAGGTCACCAAGAGATTGCTTTGTCGTTACAACCCTAGCACTACTTAAACATGATCAAAAATTGATGAAGTTCCAGATATTCGCTGGCCCACTTATCTCCAACGTGATATATTCTGTCAAGCGACAATGGTTGACATCAATGACATGTAAATAATTTTTTTCAGGGTAATGGCAAACATGTTAGAGTTACTTGTCTAATCCACCAATCCAATTCGTCACAAATCTCGTCAGATGTACATTCTTTTCAAACTCAAAGTAATCATAATCTAATCTATAACTTAATTATGGTCGTTGATAAGCGAAAAAAAACACTGCAAAAGCTATGTGGCCAATCTTATTAATTGTTTAACACCATGTAATACGTACTTAATGCATTGAAATTCATGTTTTTTGAAATAACTTCATTGTGCTTAATTTGTTTAGTTGGGTAATCAGGTTCAATCCTCCCTTTAGCCATACAAATATTAAGGGTTCCGCTCTGGTTTCCTCTGACATCTCAAGTTTTTCGATCAGTAGTTTCATTAATTAAATTCTCCAAATGAGTACAGGACTTATATGGCCAATCTTTTGGTGGTCGTTTTTTCACTAGACAAAATTTTCTCTCGCTTTTATTCCAATTATTATAACTTCTTCTGTATCCTATAACTTCTTCCGTTTTTTACTCTGTTTCAAAAAAAGTGATATTTTTGCCCCGTTTCAGAAAAACAGAGTAAATATATACTTTTTGGTGAAACGGAATGTGAAAGTATTACTTTTTCTAAAACTGAGCGAAAATATCACTTTTTCTAAAACAAGGTGAAAGTAAATAATCATTTACAAAATCATCATCTGTTTGATGTAAAGCCGAATTTTCCCATATACATAGCAGAAAATCATCATCCGCGTGCTTAGTGTGGTGTGTTGCGTCGTGCAAAATGGCATACCAAATTGTGTTGTGCCAGAAAAATAAGGTCATGTATCGTGTTGTGATGTGCTAGCACACTTATTTTATGTTTTCCGAAGTAAATATTTCTTAGATATTTTATCGAGTATTTATGTTATTATATAAATAAATTAGCATAACCAAAATAAAATGTCAAAAACTGGCTAAAACAATGAATTTTTTGTGAAATACGCATCAAATGTGATGTATTGTGTAGTATTGTATGCGTGATATGGTTTTCTTTCTTCATGTGTCGTGATGTGACGCGTGCTTACACGTGCCGCGTATTGTGCCATGCTGATGTGCCTATTTGTCTGGCACAACACATCACAATATGCTAACGTCCTATGTTCATGCTGTGCTCAAAATTTAACATGTTGTGTTGTGCCATAAACGTGCTGGCTCGGCCCAATTTACACCTCTACACCTTCAATGGTATTAGCTTTTCAAAATCTTGGGGTGGCCATTTTATGTCGAGTGCTAAAATGAACTAGGTGATGCCTAATTGCATTGAACTTCTCATCAGGGGTTGGAGAGTGAATAATCTATCCACTACTGGAAAATGTCTTTGGCATGTGCTACCGACTGCTATTTGTTGGTGTATTTGGAATTGTCGAAATGACATCGTTTTCAAAAACGAGACGTCAAGCTTCACGACTCTCATACAAGATGTAAAAACTAAAGATTTCTGGTGCAAAAACCTAGATTCTTTGAAAGGGGTTTCTCTTGATCAAGTCATTGCTAACTGGGATCTTTTTCTTTCACTGCAGGAAAAATATACATCTACAACTGGGGTTTTACAACTCTTTGCTAAATATCGTAGAAAGTCTTATGTTTTACAACTGGTTTCAAAGGAAGAGTTGTCGTATATTACCATTTCCAACCCTTAGGACCAAGGGGTTGCGCTAAGAAAACAAAATACAACTCCTTAAAAAAAAGAGTTGTGATGACATTTAGCTATAACAACTCTGTTTTCTAAATGTAGTGACTTAGCCTATCACAATTCTCACAAGAGTTGTTGAAGAACATAAAAATATGATAATGAAAAATATGTTATTTTATTTTATTTTTTTCATAAAACAAATATATATATATATATATTTAGAAAGGATGTTCTCTGAAGATGAAGTAAAATCAGTGGTTTCTCACTTCGGCACAAATAAAAGCCTAGGACTGGATGGATTTACTATGGAGTTTTATAAACATGCGTGGGAAGTGATTAAATCTGATCTTATGAAGGTGATTAATGAATTTGAGTTGTCTAGCATGTTTGATTGGAGATTGAACTGCAATAATCTTACTTTGATTCCTAAATGCACCGGTACAGTTTCTTTACATAACTATAGACCTATTTGTCTGATTGGTAGTGTCTATAAAATAATCTCTAAATTGTTAGATGAAAGAATGAAATTTGTTCTTCCGAGCATTATTTCTGATTTTCAGGGGGCGTTTATTCATGGAAGACAGTTTCAGGATGGTATTCTAATTTCTTCAGAACTCATCGACTCTAAGATTAGACAACATGACACTAGGTCGATATGTAAAGTGGATTTCTAGAAAGCTTTCGACAACGTGAACTGGAACTGTGTTGATTTAACTCTTCAGAAATTTGGATTTGGTGCGAAATGGAGAAGTTGGATAAATTGGTGTATCACAACTCCTAGATTTGATGTTTTGTTGAAAGGTGAAGCTATTGATCTTTTTAAAAGTCAGAAAGGTATCAGGCAGGGCGACCCAATTTCACCATTCTTGTTCATTTTAGTGGCAGGGGTTTTGTCCTTGATGATCAAAAAATTTGCGGAAGATGGACTTATTTCTGGCTTTCAGGTGAGTTCTAATGGCTTGGTAATAAATCACCTTCAATTTGCTGATGACTTAATCGTTTTTCTTAAAGATGATCCTCAACAAGTTCAAAATTTAAATAATATTTTGTTGGGTTTTGAAACTATCTCTGGTTTAAAGGTAAACTTTAGAAAAAGTGCAATAGTTGGTTTGGGTGAGTTGAATAATGGGGAGATTTGTGCTGATATGTTTGGTTGTTTTTTGGCTCAATTACCTTTAAATTATCTTGGTATTCCTCTGGGTAGCAAATCGAAGTGCAAGATGGTATGGAATGATATTATTAAGCATTTTATTCAAAAATTAGCGAGATGGAAGAAGACGTATTTATCTAAGGGTCGGAGATTGATATTGATTCAGAGTGTACTGTCTAGTCTACCGGTATATTTTTTATCAATGTTCCAAATGCCAGATATTGATTCAGAGTGTACTGTCTAGTCTACCGGTATATTTTTTATCAATGTTCCAAATGCCAGCTACTGTTGCCAAGGAGATTGAAAGAATCATTCGTAATTTTCTATTGGGCTCTAGTAATTCTACTAGGAAAAGGAGCTGGATTTTATCAATGTATCAAAAATATGAAGTTGATGAATAAATCATTACATGCTAAATGGGTGTGGCGGTATGGGTACGAAAGACATGCTTTGTAGAGGAGATTAATGAACCAGAAATTTGGTGGTGCACAAGAAGCTTTATTTCCACATTTAACTAATACTTTTATCAGCCGTAGTTTGTGGAAAGAAATTTTGAAAACCAGAGATTTTGTAAAGTCCGGTTCCATTTTAACTATAGGCAATGGGTCGAGTATTCAATTTTGGGAAGATGAGTGGGCTGGAGAGCAGTCTCTGAATACTTTTTTCCCTATTTTATATCACTTGTCTAGAAGAAAAAATGCAATGGTAAGTGAAATGATTTCGCCGGAAGGGGCATGAAATTTTCATTTCTCTAGAAATTTGAATGATCAGGAGTTACTCGAGGTGGCGAATCTTCTACAGATTATTGGTGAACCTAATGTTTCTAGAAATGAAGATTCAAGGAAATGGAGATACGGTGATAATTTTTCCTTGGCGAGTGCATACACCGCTCTTGAGACAGAAGGTTTGTTAATTTTTCCCGATAAGAAGCTCTGGAACTCAAAAGTACCTCTTAAGGTATCCTTTTTAGTTTGGACATTATGCTACAGTTGAGATCCTACGCTTGATAAGCTTTATGCAGGAGGATTGATTCAGGATCGAAACTGTCTCTTATGCAATCAGTTGGTAGAGACAAATGAGCACTTGTTCATCCATTGCAGCTTCGTTTTCGAGGTATGGACTTATTTCCTAAACAGTTTTGGTATAAATTGGGTTTTCGGATAATGTTAAATCAAACCTTTGGGAATGGGGAAGCAAACAATCGAAGAGATCCAAAAACACTATCACTGGTTTTGTCAAGTTTGTGGTTCTTTAATATACTAACTTTATGACAACGCTTCATAAGTGTTGTAAAACAAAATGTAATGCTTATAAGTGTTGTTGAAGTAAAAAAAATAATGCTGGGGGATTTGATCCTTAGCCTCGGGCATGGAAATCTACACCACTAACCATCATACACTATCACAAGTTTTGTCAAGTTTGTGGTTCTTTAATATAAACCTTTATGACAACGAAAATTACTTATTTCCGATAAGGGTAGTCGGGTCATTTTCACAGTCTCCATAATGTTTATTGCACTTATTTCCATCAAGGGTAATATGATCATTTTCACATTTTGTAATATTTACTTTACATATTTCTGATAAGGGTAGTCTTGTCATTTTTAATAGTCTTCATAATATTTATTCCACTTATTTCCATTAAGGGTAATATGGTTATTTTCACATTTTATAATATTTACTTTACCAATTTCCAATCAGAGTAGTATGGTCATTTTCATAGTCTCCATAATATTTAATGCACTTATTTCCATCAAGAGTAATATGGTCATTTTCACATTCTATAATATTTTCTTTACCTATTTCCGATAAGGGTAGTCTGGTCATTTTTCATAGCCTCCATAATATTTATTGCACTTATTTCCATTAAGGGTAATATGGTCATTTTTATATTTTATAATATTTACTTTAATTATTTTCGATAAGGGTAGTCTGGTCATTTTTCACAGTCTCCATAATATTTATTGCACTTATTTCCATTAAGGGCAATATGGTCATTTTCACATTTTGTAATATTTACTTTACCTATTTCCAATAAGGGTAGTCTAGCCATTTTTCACAGTCTCCATAATATTTATTGCACTTATTACCATTAAGGGTATTATGGTCATTTTCACATTCTATAATATTTACTTTACCTATTTCCGATAAGGGTTGTCTGGTCATTTTTCACAGTCTCCATAATATTTATTGCATTTGTTTATATTAAAGGTAATATGGTCATTTTCACATTTTGTAATATTTACTTTATATATTTCCAATAAGGGTAGTCTAATCATTTTCACAGTCTCCATAATATTTATTGCTCTTTTTTCCATTAAGGGTAATATGGTCATTTTCACATTCTATAATATTTACTTTACCTATTTTCCATAAGGGTAGTCTGGTCATTTTTCATAGTCTCCATAATATTTATTGCACTTATTTCCATTAAGGGTAATATGGTCATTTTCACATTCTGTAATATTTACTTTACATATTTCCATAAGGGTAGTATGGTCATTTTCACAGTCTCCATAATATGTATTGCATCAAATCTGATAAATTTCATTTTCAGTTCATCTGAATGAGAAACTCAGGTCCACCTCTAGTAATCTTTGAACATGTGATGGATGTTCAAATCGAATGAGAAACTCAGGATAAATTTCATTTTCCGGTTTATCCAAATGAGAATGAGAAACTGTGATGTTCAAATCCGATAAATTTCATTTTGTCCAACTCTAGTAATCTTCGAACTGTGATGTTCAAATATGATGTTTAAATATGATAAATTTCATTTTCATAGTTCATCCAAATGAGAAACTCGATCGTCCAACTCTAGTAATCTTTGAACTTCGTGATATTCAAATATGATAAATTTCATTTTTAGTTCATCTTGAATGAGAAACGATAAATTTCATCTTCAGTTCATCCGTCCAGGTCCAACTCTAGTAATCTTCGTTCAAATCTAATAAATTTCATTTTGAGTTCTGTGATGTTCAAATCTGATAAATTTCATATTCAGTTCATCCAAATGAGAAACTCATGTCCAAATCTAGTAATCTTTGAAGTCAAAGATTTCGATATCGATGAAGTATCATGCCAAGTTTGAAGTCAAAACATCCTGAGAAACTCATGTCCAAAAGCTTCATGATTCATATCATGCCAAGTTTTTCCCGAAGCTTCATGATTCATAGTTTTTATGCCGTTATACCATATTTGAAGTTCGAATCATCTCTGAGCTTTTATCGATTTCGATGATTTATCATGCCAAGTTTGAAGTCAAAACCCTCCCGAAGCTTCATGATTCATCGTTTGTTTGTTGTTATACGGAATTTGAAGTTCGAATCGACACTGATCTTCATATTTATCGATTTCGATGATGATCATGCTAAGTTCTATGTCAGAACCCTCTAAGAGCTTCTTGGTTCATAGTTTCTATGTCCTTATACCATATTTGAAGTTCGAATCGACACTGAGCTTCATATTTATCGATTTCAATGATGTATTATGCCAAGATTTAATTCAGAACCCTCCCGAAGCTTCATGATTCATAGTTTGTTTGTCGTTATACCGAATTTGAAGTTCGAATCGACATTGAGATTCATATTTATCGATTTTGATGATGTGTCATGCTAAGTTTGAAGTCACAACCCTCTCATAGCTTATTGGTTCATAGTTTTCTATGCCGTTATACCATATTTGAAGTTTGAATCGTCTTTGAGCTTCATATTTATCGATTTTAATGATGTATCATGCCAAGTTTGAAGTCAGAACCCACCTGAAGCTTCATCATTCATTGTTTGTTTGTCTTTATACCAAATTTAAAGTTCGAATCGACATTGAGCTTCATATTTATCGATTTAGATGATGTATCATGCTAAGTTTGAAGTCAAAACCCTCCCGAAGCTTCATGATTCATAATTTCTATGTCGTTATACCATATTTAAAGTTTGAATCGACACTGAGCTTCATATTTATCGATTTCGATGATGTATATCATGCTAAGTTTAAAGTCAGAACCCTCCCGGAGCTTCTCGGGTCATAGTTTGTATGTCATTATACCACATTTGAAGTTGGAATCGACACTGAGCTTCATATTTATCGATTTCAACGATATATCTTTCTATGTTTGAAGTCCAAAACCTCCTGAAGATTCTTGGTTCATAGTTTTTATGTCGTTATACCACACTTGAAGTTCATGACCTGTACGACTAGTCGAAATGGTTTCATGACCTATGTGACTACTCGAAATTCAAACCAGAAAGAGAAAGCACAAAAGCACAAATAAACACACCAATTATCGAATTCATTTCTTTTTTTTCAGTTTCATTCTCGTTTCGGAATTTTTTTATAACCGAAGGTTCATAATAATATCTTAAATTTATTGATATATTTTTTAGATTTTTTCCATATCGAAAGTTGATAATAAAACCGAATTTAGTTTTGCAAAGAAGCACAATTTAGCAAAGAAACACAAACTTCTCACATTAGGGGTTGATCCGTATGACCTTCCCTAATCAAATCTCTACCATTCAAAGACATCCATGATCCGTATGACCTTCCATAATAAAATCTCTACCGTTCAAATATTTTTTTATATAAATAAAATGAAAAAGAAAATTCTCTCTCTTCACTTCTTCAGTTTCCTCTCATCTCTTCCGCCTCCAGTTTCCTCTCATCTCTTCCGCCTCCAGTTTCCTCTCATCTCTTCTGCCTCCCTCTGAAGAAAACCCTAACCAGTAACCACTTCTCCAGTTTCTTCCCTAACTCTCTAAGTTTCCTCTCTTATTTTCACTCTCATACTTGTTTTGATCTTTTAATCGTCATTCTTTCCTAATTGAAAAGTTTTATTTTGATTAGATCTTTACCGAAACTGAAATTTTTATCATTTTCTTCTGTGTTGATTTGATTTGTTCAAAATGCAGACTGGATTTGGGTTTTGAGTTGGATTTAGTAGATGGGTTTAGCTCAATTTTGAGTTTTATGTTATCGTTCAGTTCGATTTTTAGATTATGTGTTAGGGTTTTTAGGGTGAAAAGCCAGTGATGTAAGATAATATTTACTACTCTTGATGGGATGTTTATATCCCCTTTTGATGATAATTTATCCACCAATATCTCTGAGGCTTCACATATTTCATGCCATTACTCTTTTTTTTTTTTTTTTTTTTTTATTTAGTGATTTTTTTTTTAGTACAAATAGTGAGGGTTCGATACATATGATGGAAGAAAATACTCGTCGTTCTCTTCTTAATGTCTTCGTTATCTTCCGGCCAGTCATAGTCGATTCCTTCTTTAAATCCAGAAATATCGTGCTCCATGACATTCAATTTTTCATGAAACAGTTGAGTTTGAGTGCTAAAACACAATGAATGGATGAGATTTGAAGTGTTTTATAGCTTTGAATGAATGGGTTGTGCTTGTAATCATGTTGTATGGAAACTCATAAGGATTAAGATGATTACCAATAGAGCCTTCCCCATTACCAGGTGAAATGCATATACACTGTTCGTAGAAATGTCTGAACAGCCGGTTCTCACTTCCAAGTTTGTTGTTGGCTGTTGAGTTTGAGTGCTGAAACAGTTGCAGAGGAAGTAGTGGGTATTCATTTTGGGTTTTGTTTATAAATATTGTTGATTGTTTCCGATGGTAGGAGAAGCTACTGGTATTTGCAAGATCTTTTGACACAAACTGCGGGTTTTTTTTTCATAACCAACCTCGTACAACCCGCCCGCTGTGGGTATGGCGGGTTTGGGTTTAAACCCGCTTAAACCCGCAATAATCATTCACACGCACACATGTTTTACTTAAGTTCTTAATAACTTAAAAAAAAAACATACCTAAATAAGTCATAGTGTCTTACAAAAAACATAGAAATCTGATCAAATTGAAATTATTTATCCTTGTATTTAGAGTAACTTCATATTTTTACCTCCAAAACAGATACAAAATGAAACAAAATCAATCCACATCCAAGTATTTAGAGTAACTTCATATTTCTATTCTCACTTGACTTATCCTTGATTAAGTGAGAAAAAAAACCAAAACCCCCAAAATTTTCATACCTAGGAAGTTCACAGATGAAGATTAAGTGTTGAATCTGTTGACTTTTTTATTGTTGTCGATTTCTGGTGAAGATTCGATGTTGTTGTCCATTTTTGGTGAAGATTTCTAGTAGAGGAGGAAGAAGAGGATAGGCCAAATAGATATAATAGTGAACGAAGGTTATCAATTATCCATTCTACTAGTATTAGGGTTTCATAATGGACGGGTAGGATTAGATTTATCTAGTGGTATATATTTTTCTGGTTTTTTGGGCGGGTATTAGCTAAAACCAACCTCGCACCCACAAACAACGTTTTTTTTTTCCTTAATCAACCCCGCACCCACAACGGGCGGTTTTGGACAAAAAAACCACAGGTTTAGCGGGTAAGGGCGGGTTTGGGTATCATGGGCGGGTCTTGTGCATCCCTATCTGAGGTAAACTTGTGGAATAACAACAAATTTGCTGAGGCTTTAGGTACATGAAGTATATTATTCAAGGAAACCAGATGAGCAGGAGTATATTTAAGAGCATTACCCTCTTAGGTTTTTAGGACCCTGGTGGAGAAAGTTGCATTGTATGTTTATTGCCCAGAGCTGATATTTATCGTTGTTTGTGCAATTTGGTAGGAAATCGGCGAGACTGATGGTGAAGAGGTTGGAGATGACATTATGGGAATACTGCGAGATGCATATGGATTACCAATGTGTGATGATGAGGATATGCGTGATATGCTGGATGCATAAATGAGTGGCATGCAAAGTATGCAGCATAGGTAAGATTTAGTGTCACTGTTAGTAATGCATCTCATTTGCTATATCAAAAACTTTGGAATGTTATATGAAAAGAAGATTATTATTGGTGTTTTTGTGATTAAACTTAGGTAATTGATTCAGGAATTCAACATAGGTATAATCCTTTCCATTTCCATGCCTAGTTTCAGGTTCATTCCTTGATCTTCTTTGAAGATGATTTTCATATGTTGTGCTAGCTAGAAGGCGCAGGCAGAGCGATCTTCAACCAATATTATGGCATGCGAAATATCTGTTTGATTCTTGATAAGTTGAAAAGATTTCTTAATCCATCGTTTTGGATTCTAGACATTGCATATCTTTTTGTTCCATCTTTAATATGCATTATTCTCAGTATTGGTGTTGCAGACTATGGTCACCTGACTTTTCCATCCAAATTGCTGAAATGGTTTGTATGTTACATGACATACAAGATTGTTACCCATCGATTGACGCGAAGATCAGGAACAGTCCATGAATGGAAGATGTTGGTGTATGGATGGGTGACTGATACATAGGTGCTCGCTTTTTTAAATGTAAAGGAATGGTTTTTTTTTTCATGCCATATGGATGGGTGACTAATATATAGGTGCTCATTCTTTGAATATAAAGGAATTGGATGATGTCTTTTTTTTTGTTTTCATGCCATCAGTTGTGTTCGCAGTTTGTCCCAAACTTTACATAGGCGTACTTCTGATGTTTCTAAAAAAGTAAAATGCATATATGTTATATGAATACAAGTTCGATGGAGAAATTTATAAAACTTTGTTATATATGAATGCAAGTTTCTATCTAAGATTTATGTTCTAAAAAATATAAGAACTGAGAATTCTTCCACTCTAAAATCCATCTCCGGTGACCGGTTAACGTTAACGGACGGCAGCCGGAAAATATTAGTGAGGGTCCGTAAACCATCACAAATACAGAAACCGGACTTGTCAGCTGCTGCCGGAATTTTTTTGCCGGCGGTATAGTAGAGTTGGTGACGGCCATCAACCGTCACATATAAAAAATATATTAGTGACGGATGACCAACATGTCACAAAAAGTGAAAAACCGTCGCCAATAACATTTGTGACGCCACTAGTCTAGACGTTTGGTTGTCAGTCACAAATGAGTATTTGTACCGGTGAATTTGCTATTTGTGACGGTTTATGAACCATCACTAATAGCACCTATTTTTTTAGTGGGTGGAGCTTCGAGCAAAGCATAATTCAATATTATCCCAGAGTTCCTTGGAAGAAACTGCACCAACAACATAAGGAAGAACATTATCATAAATAGTGGATTGTATCCAAAGAATTAGAGTAGTGTCGTCTTCAATCCAATTGTTGAATGATTGATTTACGATTTCCTTTTCATCACCATCAATCCATTCTTGAACGTATTTACGAGGACAAGGAATAGAACCATCAAGAAATCCGAAAACCTTATATTTCTTCAATAGTGGAAATAAGACATTCTTCCAGGTGAGAAAATTCTCTTCTGTGAGTTTGAAGTGAATAATGTTGGAGATATGATTTAAAGGAATGTGAGAAATACGATAATCATAATGATTGTAAGCCATTGTAGATCAGAAAATCAGAGACAAATAAAGTAATAGAAAGATCAAAGATCGATTAAGAAGGCAGCGGAAAAAGGATCTTACCAACGATTGATACCATAATAGACTTACTGTTCTTGATGAAAAACTAGAATTAAATTACACATAAAAGATTACTAAAACCCCTAGAGATATTTAGACCAAAGTCTATATGTTCATTACAGAATTCATGAAAAAAAAAATAAGCATTAAAAGGTACTAAATATGACATCAGAAGAGCCAATCAAATAGTAAACTGAGAAGCCTATGAGAGACAAACAAGTGTCAGAGAGAGACTGGTACAGCTGTGAACACCTGACAGTTATAAGAACAGATGTAACAACTAACAGCTAAGCAGAATTCTGTCTAACAATTTAAATCCAACGGAAGATCACCTATGTTTAGGAGAAGTCGAACGACAATTATAATATTCTTTTTTCAATGATTTATTATGCTTAACTCTTTTACGTGCCTCCACAAATAAAAATGAATCCTTTTCTTGAAATTTGAAACAAAATTTTAAAACTCGAACTTTAGTTTCCTCCAACATCCCAAGCTTTTTCTTATCAAAACAAAGGCTAAACTTGATATCATAGTATCATGGAGGCACCGAAAATTATGAACAACCAACTTCACCTTATAAGTTTATAAAAGCGGAGAAGCTCGCAAAGTGTAATATAATCCTAGGAAGTTTGATTCTTGTAAATACATGCAAGAAAGATGACGTACAAAAGTAATTCACAGAAAAAAAAAAAAAAAAAAAACTTTCTTCACACAAATTTTAAGTTCACATGAACAAAGTCCCTTTTTGTGTGTAAACCATGAAGAAGTATCCATTTCAATTGACAAGAAGATAACAAAGGTTTTTGATTTCAATTGACAAGAAAATAACAAAGGTTTTTGTTTTCCATGACATTTTCAAGGATACCAATTTATTCGGAGTATACCAAATTTTATATATATAACACAAAGGCTAAGTTTTATGGTGGTTCAGCTACAAAATTCAACTTGAAAAATCATTGCATATTCCCTTGATTAAGGTTGTTTTTTGTTTTTCTTATTTGTTTTCCATGACATTAGTAGGGATACCAATTTATTTGGAGTGTACCGAATTATATACTCCCTCCGTTCCACTTTAGATAATGTTCTTAGGGTTTTCACGCAGATTAAGAAATGGAGAGAGATATGAAAATTTTCCATCTATACCTTTGAGAAAAGTCTTCAAACATTAATTGTTATTAGTGCATTTAAAAATAAACTTATAGTTCCAAGATAAAATGTAAGGATGTAATCAGTAGTTTTGTGGGAAAATATGAAAACTTTCAAGTATTGTGAAACAAAAAAATAACCTTAAAACATCATCTAAAATGGAACAGAGGGACTATAACACAAAGGCTAAGTATTATGGTGGTTCAACTACAAAATTCAACTTGAAAAAACATTGCATATCCCCTTGATTCAAATTGTGGTTTAAGGAGATGGTTGAAGGTAAAGCTGAATCAAATTCTCTATGCGGATATGAAAATCTTAGCCACTAGAATATATGTGTTGGTGATTCAACGACTCCACTCTATACGTCAAATTATTGAGCGCAAATGTGCTAAACTAGTGAGTCTGAAATGCTTGATTCAAGGAACACCACAAAATCTAGCCCCTAGTTCAAGTTGTCGTGTAACTACTTGAAAGTTAAATGGAAGGTTGATTCCTATGGGCATAGCAAACTCGCCAGTTTTCCAGTTTGGCATCTACTATGGAGCTGGAAAACCAATAAACAGACCCGACTAAATGGAAAATTTGTCACTTAGCCAGGTAGGTCGAGTCTCTCGGTAAAAATTACACCGAGCGGTCAAGACAAGACCGTTGGAGGTGAAGACAACATCTCATCCAACGGTCCTAAATTAATCACCCTATAAATACTCAATTCTTGTTTTATTTCAACTCACACCTTAACTCCAATTTTCATACTTTCACTGTACAAATTCAATATGGCAGTTCGGGCTCGTAGATTTTCCTTAGTTGAAGATAACGTTTTTGTAGGAATTATGTTTTTATTTTACAGTGGATAATATTAATCGTGCACAACAACAACAACAAATTACTATTTGGGAAAACATTTTTCAGAGATTTCAAGAAGAAACATTGAACCTCAATAATCGAGACGCAAATTAGTTGTGTGATCGCTTCCAACTAATCAATAAGGATGTAAACTTGTTTGTTACCTTGCTTATGCTAAGCAATCAAAACCGAAGATATAGTGAAAAAGAAATTGATGTATAGCAAAGGTGTCGGGAAAAATGGCACAACAGAAAAAGAAAAAAATTTCAATTCGAAAATTGCTATCAAACCTCGAAAGTGTTGTCAAAATATGATGCATTTAATTAAGCTAAGTTAAGTAAGTTGTATGCATTAATTAGTTCAGTTAGGTCAGAGAGAGACTGTTATAGCTGTGAACACCTGAAAGTTGCAGGACCAGCTGTAACCAGGTGCAAGATCACTTATGTCTTGGTGTCACATGCCATTAATGATCTGCATTTTCTTTGAGTTATTCCGTTAACTCTTTTGCGTGCCTCCACAAATAAAAATGAACAGTTTTCTGGAAAATTTGAAACACAGTTTTAAAGCTCCAATTTTAGTTTCCTCCGGCATCCTAAACTTTTACTTAAAAGAAAGAAAGGTTAAACTTGATATCATAGTGTTAAGGGGGCACCAAAAATTATGAACAACCAACTTCACCTTACAAGTTTAAACAAGCAGACAAACTCAAAAAAGCGTAATATAGTTCTAGGTAGTTTGATCTTTGTAAATACATGCAAGAAAGATGACGCACAAAAGTGTTCACAAAAAAGAAAAAGAAAAACTTTCTTCTAACAAATTCTAAGTTCAAATGAACAAATTAAGTCCCTTTTAATATGTAACCCATGCAGAAGTATCCATTAATAAATCATGACAACTGATGGAGCCAATAAAGTAATTTTATTTATTCATTTGTTTTCCATGACATTATCATACCAATTTATTTGGAGCGTACCAAATAAAAATTAACACAAAGGCCAAGTCTTATGTGGTTCATCTGCAAAATTCAACTTGAGAAAGCACTGCATATCCCCTTGATTCAAGTTTCGGTTTCAGGAGATGGTTGAACGTAAAGATGAATCAAGTTCTTTATGCCGGCGAAAAAAATATGAGCCATCAGATTTACATATCCATTGGTGATTCAATCATTTTATTCTTCACGCTGAGTTGTTGGGCACAGCTGCGCCAAACCAGTGGGTGCCAAATGCTTGATTCAAGTAAACCATCAAATTTATCTCCTAATTCAAGTTGACGTGTAACAACAAGAAAGTTATATTTTCTCACCGTAAGACTAAGCCTAAATATTTTTTATCTTGTCGTGTGGAAATCTGGAACATTTCCAAATGAATAGGTACCTCAGGTGTAATACGTGCCGGCCCGGCACAACCCAGCCCACGAAGTCACGTGCTGCGTGCTGGGCTGGGTTGTGCTAGAGATTCAGACGTGCTGTGTTTTCCTAAATGTCGTGTCGTGCTATGTTGTTCCAGAAAAATAAACGTGCTGTGCTAGCACACTTATTTTATGTTTTCCAAAATAAATATTTTTGGGATACTTTAGTTAGTACATGTATTATTACAGAAGTAAATTCTAAAACAATGATTCTTTTGGGAAATATGCATCAAATGTGATGTATTTTGTAGCATTTTATGCATGGCGTGGCATGCTTTCTTCGCATGCCACATGCTATGCCATGCTGATGTGCCTATTTTTCTGGCACAACACAACACATTAAAAAAATAACGTGTTGTGCCCGTGCTTGGCCTGTGTCGTGATGTGCTCGAATTTTTACGTTCTGTGATGTGCCATAAACGTGTTGACCCGTCCCAATTACACCTACCTCATATTAAGAACGTTGTTGTTTTCCCGAAGAAGAAGTGAAGAGTCGTAAATCAAAACAAAAAAGAAAAAGTTGACCGTGTGTGGGATACTTTGGATGAACCTTACATATCTTTCTTTATAATAAGAGACCCCAAAACGCCACATGTCGTCCCCACAATTGTTCTTCGATGTGGTAAGACCACATCAGCATGAACTTTCCATGTCATCGACATCTCACTGGCCACAGCAACAGTCATTATTTGGTGAGACAGTCCAGTAGGCAATTTGAAGTGTCACTTTAAAAGGTTTGAAAAGAAAACATCCTTCGACAAATGAAGTGTCACTTTAAAAAAGTTTGAAAAGAAAACATCCTTTGACAAATGAAGTGTCACTTTAAAAAAGTTTGAAAAGAAAACATCCTTTGACAAATGAAGTGTCACTTTAAAAAAGTTTGAAAAGAAAACATCGACTTCTTTCGCAAATATAAGAATATACAAAGTGTGGTTACCTGAATTACGCATCCTTTCACCCAAATTGGTATAAGAGCATTGTATATCTCAAACAATCTAAAAATGTAGGAGTAATATGTCCGGTGTATAGAAACCTATACAATTTGTTTGGAAGACTCCAAACGAGGCACCCCATGTTGCTACCCGTGAGATAACTACAAATCATACTATCTCAGAATTCCCTCTCACAAAATCAATGAACCGTCACAATCCATCAAAACTAATCACAACCTCAAATATAAAAACACACACTAACCACCACAACTACCAAAACCCCAGTTTTGCATTTCCAAATTCCCATAAGAATTGACGACGACCAAGAATGGCAAAAAGCCATGGACGAGGCAGGTACTTGGGCATCTAGCAAATCATTACGTGAAAAATTCAGAACATTCTGTTTTGCGAAATAACATCTGATGATATCTGCATCGACAAAAAAGAAATTATGAAAATGAAGATGTGAAATCAAAGTTCACTGAAAACAGCAAGGTAACATCTACTGTTATCTGTCTCATACAGTGTATGGTCGTTATTTAAACAATTTCTTATTCTCATCCTAATAGAAACTTCGTGGATATTATTGGCAGACTAACAATACTGGTAAAAAGGAAACAATTTTTTTGGGGGCTGGATCCGCTAGAGAGTTAAGATGACAGACATCTCATGTATATTTTTACTCAAACTCCTCTTTTATCTCATGATCCACTTTTGCTTCCAATCAGAAAGAAATCAAGATAGAAGACGAGGCATCAAAATATCAGATTTCTATGTCTAAGGCGACAAAAAAAACCAATGATTCAGGTAATTTTTAAAATTTTCTAAATTATACATTAAGCAAATACTAAACTCCACATGTCTACAACTGTGATGCGCATGCAACAGGACTCTATATTTACGTGTACTGCTATATCGAAAATTTTGGTACTACATGATGCAAGGTGTGTAAAGAGAAAGTTATATTGAATAATGAAACAGAAAAATGCCAACCATGTGACACAAAAGTTAAGGCCGTCCCAAGGTATAAAAAATTATATATATATATTGACATCATTTTTACCAATCAAGTTTGATCAAACAGATATAAGTTTGGAGATGGAAGTTAAAGATAACAGCGGCTATACACTACTTTTGTTGTTTCCGGAGAGGAGGCTGAAAAGTCAACTCAATAGGGCGCATCAGAAATGTTGGAACTCCAAGAGGTACATTCAAACTAAATAAAGTGGATACTGTAAATATATTGTTTACAGTTCAGCACCAATTGAAAGATACAACAATACAGCACCGTTCGCATTACAACGCTAAGGTAATGCGTATTTTAGAAAAAAACATTGCAATAGAATACTCCACTTTCTGAAATGAGGATGTACAGAGCCTACTAACGGAGGTGGTTCACGTCAACCAAATCGGACCAGAACATGCGATCAAAACAGTTTTTGATTTCATAAGTCAGACAGAGTTGATGCATTTTCTAATGAAGGATGGTGGTGCGGACGAATTATCATAAAATGATACACTGTTTTACTATGGAGAATAAATAAGGCAATTTTGCTACATATATGCAGCTGCAGAGTCGTGGAAATATATTACAAATATCGATTGTGGAACGCGAGGCTTTACAGCCTGAATTGAGATGTGGGAGTGTGAGTAATTGAATCACAAAATTGGTTAAAAAGACCAAAATCAACAATTCCTGAGTGAAAAGAACATCTAGATTTTGATAGTGTTTAAATGGACAAAAATGTAAAAACAACCAGGATGTAAACAATTTCATCCTACTCATTTTCAAATACTTTTTCTTATTTTTAATTTACATCAGGATGCATCCAGTTTCATCCTTGCTATTTTTTAAGTTTAAGTCAGGATGAATCCATTTTTATCCTTTGCTATATTTTTTTTGTATCCATTTCACCAATACTAATTTTTTACTCGTCCATTTGAACCATGTTTTAAAAATATTTGGACAAATGACCCATTTTCTGTAATTAAATTAGCTTTTGTCAAGGTAACAAGGAATGAAGTCCTTTTAACGTTAGAGATTCCAGATTTCCTACACATTTTTGCTACGACGCCATGATAATACCACGGTTACTGAAACAATTTTAACACCCTACAATTCAACCAATCTCGAAACAGCCGGTGCGTATGCACCGGGTAAGGTGCTTGTGAATAATTATAAGGGAGTTTCAGCCGATCTTCAACAATTATGGCTAGGAGTTTCAGCCGATCCTCATATTATAGGATTAAACTTTGGTTCAAGTGCTTCATTTTGCATACGGAACTCAAATAAACATGTGCTGATATAAGCAGTTTTCCTGGGAGAATGTTAAAAATTGAATTCCCAGCCTCAATATTAAGAAAGAGTGTCCGAAATTAATAATTAAGATTGAGTGTTTGTAAAATGAAGAGTAACATAAATATGCAATTTGATAAAAAATTGGAAATTTCCATGTCCATGGTTACTTTTTCACTAAACAAAATTATCCCTCCCTTTTAGCCTAAATACTATAACTCTTTATGAATCCTATTTTTTTAGGTGTATAATTGGAAAGCAAACTTTAATATAACATATCTAAAAATCGAGTCCGATTTTGTGCACACTCCTTGGCGAATGTGCACGTAACATTTCAATCTCCACCGTCGATTACATTTACGGAATTATGTAACGAGGGTCATGATTCTAAACATGGAGGGTAATGGGACCAACAACTAACTAAACAACCAATCAAAAGGATGTGTCAAATATACACTATTTAGAGGAGTGTGCACAAAATTGAACTCCTAAAAATCTGTGTCTTGGAATTTTACAAATTTTATCTCGTTGGAAAGGTAATAAAAAAAGCTACGCAATGAGTACAAACAACAATATCAAATTTAGAGTTTTTACGAAAAATTCGGAAATGACATTCAAAAAAAAATGTATAACACGTTATGCAATCAACGGTGTTTCATTTTTCTTCGGTCGGCCCTCCCTACCGTGGTAACGGTGTTCTAGTTAATTTTATCAAACAAAGTTATGACCAGGGAACTTCATAATGGCAATTGACACTATTAACATTAAAATGGCAACTAACACTATTAACATTAATTGTTTACATTAGTTTGAGACAGACTTAAACTTTGAATCGATTAAATACATTCATTGAATATTACCTTAACAAATACTTGATAATTTATATTTTGTGCATTCGTTATATACTTGATAATTATTATTCGTCCGGGTGGGTTTTAAACATGCCTTGCTTACTTATTCTCCGGGGATAAAACCTAAAGAATCGACTGGTAGAAGACCTTGGATTAATTAGGATCCAAATTTAGTTTCCTCCCACATCTTAAGAATTTGAAGTAGCTTTTGATCACTTGTTCCAAAAAGAAAAATCAGATTTTAATCATATGTGGCTCATGAAACTCAAAATGTATAACATTAGTAGTTCAAGCTTTGAGGCTTATAAACATGAATACATACAAGCTGGCATACAAAAATAATTCACAAATAGTAACACTTCCTCCTAGCAACTTCATTAATTTCAAACGAATAAAACCCCTTGCCATTAATATGGCATGAAAAGGAACACACTAAGCGGTGGCGCATTTTTGGTCACATGATTGAAAGTATGCCACAAATCCCACGTACTACAGGAAAAACATACATTGGAAACCTCCCACAAGTGTCGTCGTTGATCTACAACGACACTTATCGATGGATTGCGGAAGGGGGGATTTACTGCCACTTCCATCTAAGGGTCATAAACCTAGTTGTGGTACAAGTTTGGACTACCTTGTGGTTCAGTTGTGATTCTCTCTCGATTTTATTTTGGAATCCTAAAACAACTTCTACAAGAGTTGTCAATCCGTGTTTCACTATATCTGCAGGAGTTGTATGACATCATTTCACAACTCCTATTCATATTTTTATACATGCTTTCACAATATCTGATAAGTGTAGTAAAACCCAATAAGACAACGTCTATAAATGTTGTGAATAGCACTATTACTACTCTTGTTATAATGGTTGAAAATTTTTGTACAAATCTAATATGTGTAGTACAAGTCCATAACACAACCTCTATAAATGATGTGAATAGCACTATTACTACTCTTGTTATTATGGTTGAAAATCTTTGTACTACCTCTAATATGTGTAGTCCAAGTCCATAACACAACTTCTATAAAAGATGTGAATAGTAGTATTACTACTCTTGTTGTAATGGTTGAAATTTTTTGTACAACTTCTAATATGTATTGTAAAAGTCCAAAACACAACTTGTGCCTTGTGTAGTCATATTCTATAATACAACAAAGGTTTTTGGTAGTTGAATATTGACCCACAACTCTTGTTTGGAGTTGTGTGCATACAAAAAAAATTGAAAAAAATAAAAAATCGTAGCTGAAACCAAATTGCCGAAAGTAATTCACATTCATATTAAACCTGCCAGTGACCCATTACATTCATTCAAGTTCACCTACTAGTGTTAAACACACAAATTAAAAAAAATGGCAGAGATATAGATGTTTGTTACCAAAAGTTAAAAGTTTCTTAAACACACACCCAGTTAAAGATAAGATAAGTTTAAAGTTTCTTGAACACTAATCGAACACTATGCGATCCTTGGGCCATGGGATGACACTTCCAACAGCATCAACAACAAACTTGAACTCTGAAGTTCGCTTGAAGACGTGAGCACCTTCAACATGAGAAACCAACACACACGCACAATTTAGGCTCCAAAACCTATTGGGTCCCCATGTATCTCCCCCGACGAATCCGTTTCACTAATTTTAGCATTAGCCACCACCTCTCCTTCTTTGTACCAACTTAGTAACCGGCATGGTGTAAATCTTTCTGGCACTTTCACACCACTTGGTCTGCTGAGAGGACTAGTAGTGGGAGTTGCGGCATTGCAGGGAGCAACTCTGCTAGTACTAGCCACGTTGTTGCTTGTAACTGGACTATCAGTGTGAGAGTGGACTTCAGCGCAGACACACTTTGAGCTTTTCTCATGTAGAAAAAATAAATAGACAATATGAGGCAAAATCATGTTTGAATTCATGAACTATAAAAAGAAAACCAAAAACAAACCATGAACAAAATATATTCTCACCTCTAACATCACAAGACGATCATTCATTTCTCTACAGGTTTCCTGACGCTCTTGAATGATCATGTTATAGTGACTATTGGCTGCAATCTTTTTACGTGTGGCTCCAAACCCCATGCCTTTAAGTCTCACCCCTTATTCTTCACCAAGAACCCTTGTAAGAACATCGTCTGTCAAGGAAAATCCACTGCCAGAACTATGATGTGCTTGAGGTTCTTCAATTTTTTTTTTGTATAAGTGTGAAACATATAAGATATTATTGCATTATTGAAGCACACATTAATTCAAAGACAGAAGAAGAGAAGATTTCTCATAAAAGCACTTAGAACACTAGGATTTGGTTCCTTTCCTTCACTCGGTTTATGACCTGTTACCCATAAATCAGCTCTATCAAGTGGTTCAGTTGTGTATCATTTGTTTTTGCTACAAAGAAAATGTGAATCCAATTTAGTTATTAACAGCTTCCAAAAATGAAGTCAAGTAAATTGTCTTAATTATTGTTTGGACATGCATCAGTATGCAACACTAAATAGTCAAAATTAGAGCACAAAAGAGGAGGCCATGGAACACACAAAATACTCAATCGAGGGTAGAGCATACCATCTTAGCCTCCAGTCGGGCGTAACCTTCTCGACCAATCGTGTGAGGGGTGTCATGCTTTGAACTAATTTCTTGCATTCTGAGCCTTTTGACCTGCAAAGGGAAATTGAGCAGTCAATAGACAAATTTCAAAATTTCAAGAAGAAAATATAATCACTCATTATATTAGAAACACTTACTTTGAATTCAGGCGGGCCTACACATTTCACAAACTTCTCCCACTCATTGACTGACATGTTCGTGGGCATTAGGTTTGCAAGCCTTTTCTCTCTTTCTTCCCCTTGAAGCTGATCCAAAGCATGGAGTACCAAACCGGCTTTCCTAGATCAAGATTCTTTAAGATATGCTCTCATTTTGGCAAAATAGTAGTCTTTGTAATGTTCAGGCACAATGAACCGTTGCTACAAATAAATGTTGATCATTTTAGTTAGAATCTGCTATATGAGTTAAAGAGTTGTCGACTAATGAAAAGAGTTGAAGAGTTACAATTAATCATTTTAATTACCTCGACTATTTTCCATATGTTGGCCTTTGCCTGTGAAGGAACAACTCTCCAATCATTGTATGTTAATGGAATGTTTCGCCGAACTAACACCCCTAGACAACATGCCAGCTGCACGGATGGATTACCAACTGGCTGATCTTTATAGTTGAAGGGAACTTCGGCTTTTGGATCTGTGTTATCCAACCTCATTGTCTGCATCTGCGTTGGTCCACGTGGAACAAACTTTCTTCTCTTACTTGCTCCCACAACCTCCTCTTCAAGCTTATCATCATTCGCCAATACCTTCCCCCCACCAGTCTCATCACCATCATAATTATCTTTTCCTTTATCAGAATCAATATCAAACTCTTCCTCTTACACGTCTTGGTTATTATGTAGCATTTCATCATCTTCTTCATCTTCAAAATCAGAAAAAGTGTCAGTTGGATTCCTGAGTTGAATATTTGGACATGGGCCAGTACTTGTGTCCAATTTTCTCTTTACTGTCTTGCATTTGGAATTTGCATCATCTTCTTTAGACTTTGTAGCTTTCGGCACAGTCTTGGTCTTAGAAACTAATTTATTTCAAGTGTATGGAGTTGGTTGGTCAGTTTCAGGTTGTGCACTTGGCGGAGGAGTACTGTGTGTAGTACTTTTAGGGTTGGTTGGTTCTGCAGCTGCTTTGAACCTTGGTGATGATCGCCTCTGACAAGTGTTGGCATCAGTTGGAGATATAAGATCAGTTGGTTCTGCTGACTTGTTCTTTGTAGGTGTTCGGCACTCGGAAGCAAGTGCAGCACTTTTTGATGGAGATGCATTAACAGGTTGGAACTATTGACTCTTCAGTCCCTTCTTCAGCTGCAAAAACCATAAATAACTTAGTTAAAAGTTATGGGATAGAAATTTTTTATGTTAATGTAATGAAATTGAGATGAAAAGAGTTTACCTTGATTGGAAACTTCTTGACATTATTCTTTACTGTTGACTTCTGCATCATTAAATACAAAAGCTTCATTAGCATCTATTGACAACTAAAAGCAAATCATTTACATGAACAAGAGCAACTGAATGATAATGAAATCAGTCTTTACCATAATGAATCATAATGAAATCATAATGAAATCAGTCTTTACCATGAACAAGAGCAACTGAATCATAATGAAATCATAATGAAATCAGTTCTTTACCATTGTTGTAAGATTTGTTGTAATCAATGAGCTTCAAAAACAGAATTCAAAAATAAAACCAAGAATCATGTTCTTCTATGAAATACACTAGCAGTTTGGTAGCAATATAGAACAACATAACCACAACATAAACACCAAGCAACTATTCAACAGATGGTTGGAATACGGAAGCCCTGCACATTCTCATTTGAGAATGAACCACGGGTTCCGTATTCCAACCACCCGCAACTAAAGATTAACTTGGTAGCTATCAACCAAGCATCAACCAAGCTACTTATATAATTCTCTAAGAAAAATGTTAATAGCATTTAGTTGCAGAAACAAAGTAAATCATGCTACTAAGTACAAAATCATGCCATTGATTCAAGCTCCAATTTAAAAACAATAAAATTAAAAAGAACCCTATAACAAATCAAACCAAATCAGAATACCAGAACAAATATCATCAACTAATTGCATTTTATAAATAAAAAAAAAAAAAAAAAAAAAACCTAAAATCAAAATCAAAATTAGTAAAATTAAAAAGAACCCTATAACAAATCAAAACCAAATGATAAATCCTAGAACAGACATCATCAACAATTGCATGTAATTGAAATTAAAAAAAAAAAAAAAACCTAAACTGCACTCTCAAAAAAATTGCATGTTAATAAACCAACCCCTAGAACAAAAATCTAAACTCAACCAAATCAAATAAGAGAAAAGAGGGTTCGAGAAACTATTTTTTACCAATCTTTTGAGGGTTGCAGATAGACCTAGTTTTCCGATGAGGGTTTGAAGAAGATTGTTTTCTTGATTTTAGGTGTTCTGTGGATAGTTGGATATTCTGATTAGGGTTGCAAATGAGAGGATTTGAAGATAGATGAGACGATTTTTTTATTTTATTTTTAGGGTTTGAGCGAATTAAAAAAAAATGCAGATTTTTTCTTTCTCTGAGAGAGAACGGAGAGAGAAAGAGTTGAATGGAAATGGAGAAGGAAACGAGGTCTCTGATATTTTCTCCTGTTTTTTTTTGTTTTTTTTTTCCCGAAAATTGGAGAGGTGACATGTTGTTGTTTCTAGAAAGATGGGGAAATTTTGGGAGGGATGTTGGGGGGGAAATCCTCAATCCACATGATAGGGATTATAACCGTTAGATTAGATTTAATACAATATGATTGGCTAATAGAATAGGTTACGGATTGAGCAATGTTTCTTTTTGTCAAAACCAAATAATGAATTGTGACCGTTAGATTGATCCTTGTCTTTTTTTTTTTGCTTAATTCTAGATCATTGGATTAGAAATACTGTACCAATATAGATAAGATTCCTTCGTATAAACGACGAGTCCAACAGTGTGCTTGTAAGATTCCATGTAGATACTCACCGGAACCGTAACCAACCCCTAGATTTCATCAGGTTTAAGAAAGAATCTTGCTCGGAGATCGAAAACTAGGCCAGTATAGATAAGATTCCTTCGTATCAACGAAGAGTCCAACAGTGTGCTTGTAAGATTCCATGTAGATACTCGCCGGATCCGTAACCAACCCCTAGATTTCATCAGGTTCGAGAAAGAATCTTGGTCGGAGATCGAAAACTTGGCCAGTATAGATAAGATTCCTTCGTGTCCAACAGTGTGCTTGTAAGATTCCATGTAGATACTCGCCGGAACCGTAACCAACCCCTAGATTTCATCAGGTTCAAGAAAGAATCTTGCTCGGAGATCGAAAACTGGGCCAGTATAGATAAGATTCCTTCGTATCAACGACGAGTCCAACAGTGTGCTTGTAAGATTCCATGTAGATACTCGTCGGAACCGTAACCAACCCCTAGATTTCATCAGGTTCAAGAAAGAATCTTGCTCGGATATCGAAAACTGGGCCAGTATAGATAAGATTCCTTCGTATCAACGACGAGTCCAACAGTGTGCTTGTAAGATTCCATGTAGATACTCGTCATAACAGTAACCAACCCCTAGATTTCATCAGGTTCAAGAAAGAATCTTGCTCGGAGATCGATAACTAGGCCAGTATAGATAAGATTCCTTCGTATGAAAGACGAGTACAACAGTGAAATTGTAAGATTCCATGTGGATACTCGCCGGAACCGTAACCAACCCCTAGATTTCATCAGGTTCGAGAAATAATCTTGCTCGGAGATCGAAAACTGGGCCAGTATAGATAAGATTCCTTCGTGTCCAACAATGTGCTTGTAAGATTCCATGTAGATACTCGCCGGAACCGTAACCAACCCCTAGATTTCATCAGGTTGGAGAAAGAATCTTGTTCGGATATCGAAAAATGGGCCAGCATAGATAAGATTCCTTCATATGAACGACGAGTCCAACAGTGTGCTTGTAAGATTCCAGGTAGATACTCGCCGGAACCATAACCAACCCCTAGATTTCATCAGGTTCGAGAAATAACCTTGATCGGAGATCGAAAACTGGGCCAGTATAGATAAGATTCCTTCGTATGAACGACGAGTCCAACCCCTGAACCCTGAACCTAGATTTCATCAGTTTCGAGAAAGAATCTTGCACGGAGATCGAAAATTGTGCCAGTATAGATAAGATTCCTCTGTGTCCAATAGTGTGCTTGTAAGATTCCATGTATATACTCGCCGGAACCATAACCAACCCCTAGATTTCATCAGGTTCGAGAAAGAATCTTGCTCGGAGATCGAAAACTGGGCCAGTATAGATAAGATTCCTTCGTATGAACGAAGAGTCCAATAGTGAAATTATAAGATTCCATGTAGATACTCGCCGGAACCGTAACCAACCCCTAGATTTTATCAGGTTCGAGAAAGAATCTTGATCGGAGATCGAAAACTGGGCAAATATAGATAAGATTCCTTCATGTGAACGACGAGTCCAACAGTGAAATAGTAAGATTCCATGTAGATACTCGCCGGAATCGTAACCAACCCCTAGATTTCATCAGGTTCGAGAAAGAATCTTGCTCGGAGATCGAAAAATGGGCGAGTATAGATAAGATTCCTTTGTATGAACGACGAGTCCAATAGTGTGCTTGTAAGATTCCATGTAGATACTCGCCGGAACCGTAACCAACCCCTAGTTTTCATCAGGTTCGAGAAATAATCTTGCTCGTAGATCGAAAACTGGGTTAGTATAAATAAGATTCCTTCGTGTCCAACAGTGTGCTTGTAAGATTCCATATTGATACTCGTCGGAACCGTAACAACCCCCAGATTTCATCAGATTCGAGAAAGAATCTAGCTCGGGGATCGAAAACCGGGCCAAGTATAGATAAGATTCCTTCGTATGAACGAGTCCAAGTGAAATTATAAGTCCAACAGTGAAATTATAAGATTCCATGTAGATACTCGCAGTATAGATAAGTCGGAAGATTCCATGTAGAACCAAACCCTAGATTTCATAAGATTCGAGAAAGAATCTTGCTCGGAGATCGAAAACTTGGCCAGTATAAATAAGATTCCTTCGTGTCCAACAGTCTGCGTGTGAGATTCCATGTAGATACTCGACGATATCGTAACCAAACCCTAAATTTCATCAGCTTCGAGAAAGAATCTTGCTCGGAGATCGAAAACTGGACCAGTATAGATAAGATTCCTTCGTACGAACGAAGAATCCAACAGTCTGCGTGTGAGATTCCATGTAGATACTCGACGATATCGTAACCAAACCCTAAATTTCATCAGCTTCGAGAAAGAATCTTGCCCGGAGATCGAAAATCAACCCCAGGCAAATATAGATAAGATTCCTTCGTGTCCAACAATGTGCTTGTAAGATTCCATGTAGATACTCGCCGGAACTGTAACCAACCCCTAGATTTCATCAGGTTCGAGAAAGAATCTTGCTCGGAGATCGAAAACTGGGCCAGTATAGATAAGATTCCTTCGTATGAACGACGAGTCCAACAGTGAAATTGTAAGATTCCATGTAGATACTCGCCGGAACAGTAACCAACCCCTAGATTTCATAAGGTTCGAGAAAGAATCTTGCTCGGAGATCGAAAACTGGGCGAGTATAGATAAGATTCTTCGTATGAACGCCGAGTCCAATAGTGTGCTTGTAAGATTCCATGTAGATACTCGGAACCGTAACCAACCCTAGATTTCATCAGTTTCGAGAAAGAATCTTGCTCGGAGATCGAAAACTCGAGATGGGCAAATATAGATAAGATTCCTTCGTATGTCCAACAGTGTGCTTGTAAGATTCCATGTAGATACTCGCCGGAACCATAACCAACCCCTAGATTTCATCCGGTTCGAGAAAGAATCTTGCTCGGAGATCGAAAACTGGGCCAATATAGATAAGATTCCTTCGTATGAACGACGAGTCCAATAGTGAAATTATAAGATTCCATGTAGATACTCGTCGGAACCGTAACCAACCCCTAGATTTCATCAGGTTCGAGAAAGAATCTTGATCGGAGATCGAAAACTGGGCAAATATAGATAAGATTCCTTCATGTGAACGACGAGTCCAACAGTGAAATAGTAAGATTCCATGTAGATACTCGCCGGAATCGTAACCAACCCCTAGATTTCATCAGGTTCGAGAAAGAATCTTGCTCGGAGATCGAAAAATGGGCGAGTATAGATAAGATTCCTTTGTATGAACGACGAGTCCAATAGTGTGCTTGTAAGATTCCATGTAGATACTTGCCGGAACCGTAACCAACCCCTAGTTTTCATCAGGTTCGAGAAATAATCTTGCTCGTAGATCGAAAACTGGGTTAGTATAGATAAGATTCCTTCGTGTCCAACAGTGTGCTTGTAAGATTCCATATTGATACTCGTCGGAACCGTAACAACCCCCAAATTTCATCAGATTCGAGAAAGAATCTAGATCGGGGATCGAAAACTGGGCCAGTATAGATAAGATTCCTTCGTATGAACGACGAGTCCAACAGTGAAATTATAAGATTCCATGTAGATACTCGCCGGAACCGTAACCAAACCCTAGATTTCATCAGGTTCGAGAAAGAATCTTGCTCGGAGATCGAAAACTTGGCCAGTATAAATAAGATTCCTTCGTGTCCAACAGTGTGCTTGTAAGATTCCATGTAGATACTCGCCGGAACCGTAACCAACCCCTAGATTTCATCAGGTTCGAGAAAGAATCTTGCTCGGAGATCGAAAACTGGGCCAGTATAGATAAGATTCCTTCGTGTCCAACAGTGTGCTTGTAAGATTCCATGTTGATACTCGTCGGAACCGTAACAACCCCCAGATTTTATCAGGTTCGAGAAAGAATCTTGCTCGGAGATCGAAAACTGGGCAAATATAGATAAGATTCCTTCGTGTCCAACAATGTGCTTGTAAGATTCCATGTAGATACTCGCCGGAACCGTAACCAACCTCTAGATTTCATCAGGTTCGAGAAAGAATCTTGCTCGGAGATCAACCCCTAAAACGAGGCGTAGATAGAAAAGACAGTATAGATAAGATTCCTTCGTATGAACGAAGATTCCAACAGTGAAATTGTAAGATTCCATGTAGATATTCGCCGGAACCGTAACCAACCCCTAGATTTCATAAGGTTCGAGAAAGAATCTTGCTCGGAGATCGAAAACTGGACGAGTATAGATAAGATTCCTTCGTATAAACGCCGAGTCCAATAGTGTGCTTGTAAGATTCCATGTAGATCCTCGACGGAACCGTAACCAACCCCTAGTTTTCATCAGGTTCGAGAAAGAATCTTGCTCGGAGATCGAAAACTGGGCCAGTATAGATAAGATTCCTTCGTGTACAACAGTGTGCTTGTAAGATTCCATGTTGATACTCGCCGGAACCGTAACCAACCCCTAGATTTCATCAGGTTCGAGAAAGAATCTTGCTCGGAGATCGAAAACCTGGGCAAGATAGATAAGATTCCTTCAGATGAACGACGAGTTCAACAGTGAAATTATAAGATTCTATGTAGATACTCGCCGGAACCGTAACCAAACCCTAGATTTCATCAGGTTCGAGAAAGAATCTTGCTCGGAGATAGAAAAATGGGCCAGTATAGATAAGATTCCTTCGTATGAACGACGAGTCCAACAGTGAAATTATAAGATTCCATGTAGATACTCGCCGGAACCGTAACCAAACCCTAGATTTCATCAGGTTCGAGAAAGAATCTTGCTCGGAAATCTAAAACTTGGCCAGTATAAATAAGATTCCTTCGTGTCCAACAGTGTGCTTGTAAGATTCCATGTAGATACTCGCTGAAACCGTAACCAACCCATAGATTTCATCAGGTTCGAGAAAGAATCTTGCTCGGAGATCGAAAACTGGGCCAGTATAGATAAGATTCCTTCGTATCAACGACGAGTCCAACAGTGTGCTTGTAAGATTCCATGTAGATACTCATCGGAACCTTAACCAACCCCTAGATTTCATCAGGTTCGAGAAATAATCTTGCTCGAAGATCGAAAACTGGGCCAGTATAGATAAGATTCCTTCGTTCCAACAGTGTGCTTGTAAGATTCCATTTAGGTACTCGCCGGAACCGTAAGAACCCCCAGATTTTATCAGGTTCGAGAAAAAATCTTGCTCGGAGATCGATAACTGGGCCAATATAGATAAGATTCCTTCGTGTCCAACAATGTGCTTGTAAGATTCCATGTAGATACTCGTCGGAACCGTAACCAACCCCTAGATTTCATCAGGTTCGAGAAAGAATCTTGCTCGGAGATCGAAAACTGGGCCAATATAGATAAGATTCCTTCGTATGAACGACGAGTCCAACAAATAAATTGTAAGATTCCATGTAGATACTCGCCGGAACCGTAACCAACCCCTAGATTTCATCATGTTCGAGAAAGAATCTTGCTCGGAGATCGAAAACTGGGCGAGTATAGATAAGATTCCTTCGTATGAACGACGAGTCCAATAGTGTGCTTGTAAGATTCCATGTAGATACTCGCCGGAACCGTAACCAACCCCTAGATTTCATCAGGTTCGAGAAAGAATCTTGCTCGGAGATCGAAAACTGGTCCCGTATAGATAAGATTCCTTCGTGTCCAACAGTGTGCTTGTAAGATTCCATGTTGATACTCGCCGGAACCGTAACAACCCCCAGATTTCATCAGATTCGAGAAAGAATCTTGCTCGGGGATCGAAAATTGGGCCAGTATAGATAAGATTCCTTCGTATGAACGACGAGTCCAACAGTGTGAAATTATAAGATTCCATGTAGATACCGAACGCTAGAGGAACCGTAACCAAACCCTAGATTTCATCAAAGTTCGAGAAAGAATCTTGCTCGGAGATCGAAAACTTGGCAAGTATAAATAAGATTCCTTCGTGTCCAACAGTGTGCTTGTAAGATTCCATGTAGATACTCGCCGAAACCGTAACCAACCCCTAGATTTCATCAGGTTCGAGAAAAAATCTTGCTCGGAGATCGAAAACTGGTCCAGTATAGATAAGATTCCTTCGTATCAACGACGAGTCCAACAGTGTGCTTGTAAGATTCCATGTAGATACTCGCCGGAACAGTAACCAACCCCTAGATTTCATCAGGTTCGAGAAAGAATATTGCTCGGAGTTCGAAAACTAGGCAAGTATGGATAAGATTCCTTCGTGTCCAACAGTGTGCTTGTTAGATTCCATGTAGATACTCGTCGGAACCGTAACAACCCCCAAATTTCATCAGGTTCAATAAATAATCTTGCTCGGAGATCGAAAACTGGGCCAGTATAGATAAGATTCCTTCGTATGAACGACGAGTCCAACAGTGAAATTGTAAGATTCCATGTAGATACCCGCCGAAACCGTAACCAACCCCTAGATTTCATCAGGTTCGAGAAAGAATCTTGCTCGTAGATCGAAAACTGGGCCAGTATAGATAAGATTCCTTTATGTCCAACAATGCGCTTGTAAGATTCCATGTAGATACTCGTCGGAACCGTAACCAACCCCTAGATTTCATCAGGTTCGAGAAAGAATCTTGCTCGGAGATCGAAAACTGGGCCAGTATAGATAAGATTCCTTCGTATGAATGATGATTCCAACCCCTGAACCCTAAACCTTGAATCTAGATTTCATCAGGTTCGAGAAAGAATCTTGCTCGGAGATCGAAAACTGGGCCAGTATAGATAAGATTCCTTCGTGTCCAATAGTGTGCTTGTAAGATTCCATGTAGATACTCGCCGAAACCGTAACCAACCCCTAGATTTCATCAGGTTCGAGAAAGAATCTTGCTCGGAGATCGAACACTGGGCCAGTATAGATAAGATTCCTTCGTATGAAACGACGAGTCCAACAGTGAAATTGTAAGATTCCATGTAGATACTCGTCGAAACCGTAACCAACCCCTAGATTTTATTAGGTTCGAGAAAGAATGTTGCTCGGAGATCGAAAATTGGGCCAGTATAGATAAGATTCCTTAGTGTCCAACAGTTTGATTGTAAGATTCAATGTAGATACTCGCTGGAACTATAACCAACCCTTAGATTTCATCAGGTTCGAGAAAGAATCTTGCTCGGAGATCGAAAACTGAGACAATATAGATAAGATTCCTTCGTATAAACGACGAGTCCAACCCCTAAACCTAGATTTCATCAGGTTCGAGAAAGAATCTTGCTCGGAGATCGAAAACTGGGCTAGTATAGATAAGATTCCTTTGTGTCCAATAGTGTTCTTGTAAGATTCCATTTAGATACTCGCCGGAACCTTAACTAACCCCTAGATTTCATCACGTTCAAGAAAGAATCTTGCTCGGAGATCGAAAACTGGGCCAGTATAGATAAGATTCCTTCGTATGAACGACGAGTCCAACAGTGAAATTGTAAGATTCCATGTAGATACTCGCCGAAACCGTAACCAACCACTATATTTCATCAGGTTCGAGAAAGAATCTTGCTCGGAGATCGAAAACTGGGCCAGTATAAATAAGATTCCTTCGTATGAACGACGAGTCCAACAATGTGCTTGTAAGATTCCATGTATATACTCGCCGGAACCGTAACCAACCCCTAGATTTCATCAGGTTCGCGAAAGAATCTTGCTCGAAGATCGAAAACTAGGCCAGTATAGATAATATTCCTTCGTGTCCAATAGTATGCTTGTAAGATTCTATGTAGATACTCACCGGAAATCTTTTTAGGCATAAAATCACCCTTTTCGTAAAAAATTTAGCAGAATTGAAAAAAATTTAGCAGAAGTGAATTTGTTTTAGCAGAATTGAAATTTTTTTAGCACATAGACAAACGCTTTATTACGACTTCTACTAAAGGTTGAGTAAGGGGATGTAGGTAATATTACATCCTAACCATCCATTTCAATCTGTAACCGTCCATTTTTTTTTTCATGTACCCTTAACCTTTCTTAGCCACTTCTTTTTTCATTCTTTCTAACCTTATCCCTTGCAGCTTCCTCCTCCTTCATCACTTCTTTCTCTGTAAAACCACCATATCCCGCAACCATCAAAACCACCATCTCGTGCAACCATGAAAACCATCATCAACATCTCACCATCATCAAAAACTCATCATCATCAAAACCACCCTCATCAACCCAATAGATCGAGGTAGTTATACGATGTTTCTATACCAACAGATCTAGTTGAACAACAATCAACAGATCGAGTTGAAGACTTACAACAATCAACAGATCGACCTACCTGAAGACTTACCCAGGTCCGTAAATCGGGTTTCTCGATCTCTTTGGGGTTTAATTTTAATTTTGTTTTTGATTCTCGATTTTGATTTTTATATTTTTCTCAATCATTGAATTTAATTCGTTTGGATAATTTGGGTCATTTATTTAAGTTAATTTCAATCATTGCATTGAATACTAGTGGTTGAAATAAAATCAGTTGCATTAATATTTTGTATTAGGGTTTGAATTGAATTCAGGTGAATTAAGTTGCATTTAATTCAAATGATTAGAATTAGGGTTTGCATTGAATTCAGGTGATTTGCATTATTTTGATTCAAATTTCAATTCTTTTACAGGATTTGATTTAATTTTATCTGAAGAATTTTGTGTACAAATACTTGGCTGAACTGGGAGGGGAACAAAGGTTAATCTGAGAGAAGAGTTCAAAGGTATATGATGTAGATATTTAGAGCATTGTGAACTGATTGCATTACTAGATAGGGACTGAAATTATCTTCTAATTAGCCATAACAACACTGAATCAGTCATGGGTGGAGGTGTGAAAGACTCTCCAAGTAGCAGTAATAGTTGCAACAACAACAACGGTAAGATGATAATGAAAAATATACTAACTGAGTGTGCTATGTGTGAACAAGGGAACCATGAAACAAAATTGTGTCCTTGGCTCTATTCTAGGTGCAAGCATGTTCCTTGTAACGGTGTGAGAGAATTTCTACGATCTAAAACAATTGAAACCTATGGAAAAATGTTCTTCAAGTGCACCGTACCTACCTGCACCTACTTTGAATGGTTTAATGATGCTTCTGACCCTTGCAAAGCCAAGTTATTGTTATTACCATCAGCGAAAAGTTGTAATGCTTGTGGAGAAGATGATCACTCTTATAAAGATTGTCCACTGCACAATCAGTTGTGCTTATCTTCAACCTGCAACTACAAACTCACCTTAAGAATATGCAACAATCAACACAATAAGCACATAGCTTACCTTGTATGTGAACAATGTGAAGATTTTACATGGGCTTCAGATGCCATCTTCATTGCTGAAAAAGAAAAAGTTAGAGTTTCTACTTATCAAATAGATGATCTAGTTACAAAGCTAGGGAAAAGTCTTCATATGTAATAATTTTTAGTTTTATGTGTAAGACCATGATTTAAAAGAAATAAAAAGTACTTCATTTCAGTTACATCTTATAATTTTTAGGGTAATTACTTATTATGCTTGTTATAACTTACATGATGAAGTTAATTGCAGGGCTCGATCACTGTGAGCCTTATTCTAACTCTTCTTTTTTGTGTTACGCGCAGCTTCAAGTTTCATTTTAACATATATATATATATCGATCGATTGAATTCGTTGTAAATGATCATGATAAATAAAGATTGGATTCATTGGCCAAGGTTAATATGTTTAACTTAAGGATATATATATTGATTATATTCTTTACATCAGTTTGCTAGATTATTTATGTTACTATTACATACGGTGTTCTGATTTTATCTATCTTTTATGTAGGGGTGATCTTCCATATCATAATGCATTGAAGAATTTCATAGACACTGTTTGTCTAAAACTTGGAAATCCTTCTAATCTCAGTTCTCCTTGTGTTGATTGTAAGAATCTTGCTTTGCCACTTCCTCCGAAAATAGTGCATATTCACTTGCTGAAACGAGGTATAGATCCAAGATACACCGAGTGGGTTTTTCATGGGGAACCGACTATCATTTCTAATGATGTTCACCAAGAGAGATAGACACATGGTTCAGAACAGATACAAGAAGAGGATAATTTTGAAGGTGATGCACATCAAGATCAGGTCCATGAAATCAGGCAAGACGAGGGGTTGGACAACCAGGTGGATGAGGCATCTGACATTCCGTTATACCCCAATTGTATAACACACACACATTTATCTATCACTGTTGAGTTGTATAGGCACAAGATAGTTAATGGTATATCAAGGAAGGATTTTGACGAGCTTCTCAAGACAATTGGTTCGATGTTGACGCCAGGTCATTGTCTTCCTAAAAGCACATATGAAGTGAAGAAACTGCTGAAATCTTATCAGTTGACTTACGAGAAAATACATGCCTGTGAGAATGATTGTTGCTTGTTTAGAAAAGATTTGAAAGATGCAGATGAATGTCCTAAATGTCATTATTCTAGGTAGAATAAAGACACATCTAACATGGACGACCTCAACGATGAGGACATGATAGACAATCCCAAAAAGAAGATACCAGTGAAGGTTCTTAGATACTTCCCCCTTGTTCCGAGACTGAAGAGATTATATCAATTAGAAGAGCTGGATGAGCAATTGATATGGCACGCGAGGAACAAGAGTAAAGATGGGAAGATGCGTCATCCTTCAGATTCTTTGTCTTGGAAGCACATAGACCGTAGGTTTCCCACATTTTCTTCAGATTCGCGTAATCTGCGTCTTGGGATTTCTGCTGATGGATTCAATCCATTTGGAGATCTTTACGCAACCCACAATTGTTGGCCGGTAATGATTGTGATTTATAATTTTCCGCCCCAGGCGTGTATGAAAGCCGAAAACATTATTCTGAGCATGCTGATTCTAGGAAAAAAGTAACCCAGTAAGGACATTGATGTATACTTGCATCCATTGATTGATGATCTGATTGAGTTTTGGGAAAACGGCGTCAAAGTATATGATTCGTTTAGTAAAAAAAAAATTAACTTGAAGGCTTTATTGATGTGGACAATTAATGATTTCCCTGCATATGGAAATCTATCTGGATGTACATATAAAGGGAAGGAAGCCTGTCCATCTTTATGGTGATAATACTCTTAGCATCTGGTTGTCATTTAGTCGTATAACTGTATACATGAATCATAGGAAATTTCTTCGTAATAATCATCCTTTTCGGTAGAAAAAAGACATGTTTAATGGAGAAATTGAGAGGAGGGAAAAACCACATATTATGTCTGGTGCTGAGGTGTTTGAACTTCAGAGTAGTATTGTGAATGATTTTGGTAAAGCGGAGAAGAACGAGGAGGAGAAAAGGAAAGAAAAAAAGGAAAATAAGAAGAAGAATCAGAAGAAGAAGCAGAAGGATAAGAAGATGGTAAAGGAAAAGGGTTAGAGTAGTGTGGCAAGAGGTGCAAAGGATGCTAATTCTAATTGTGGGAAGCGGAAAAGGGATGTTGTTTCTGATGGGGCTACATTGGGTGCAACTGACGAGGAAACTGAGCTTCGGGTGTTTAACAAACGGTCGATATTCTTCGACCTGCCTTACTGGAAGGTCAGTTCTAACTTCACATTTACTTTTTAAATAGTTTCATGCACATGATCATCTATGCTTGAACTCACTATAACATGATTATCCCCTGAACTACCAAATAGCAGTTTTATGATGAGGTTCTGTCATGTTTTCTTGAACTCACTATAACTTCATATAAATATATATTAGATTGTCAAAATGGCTTTATAGGTAATTATATATGTGTAAAACTTGATTTTCATTGAACATAGACTCATCTTCTTCTTTTTTTTTGTAAAATTACTAATTAATGTTAGGTTTTTTCATGAATTCCTAGGATTTGTTGCTACGGCATAATATTGATGTTATGCATATAGAAAAAAATGTATGTGAGAGCATCATTGGTACTATTTTGAATATCAAGTTCAAAACAAAAGATGGTTTGAATTCCCGTAATGATCTGAAGAGTATGGGAATACGACCAGAATTGCATCCAGAAGTGATAAATGGAAAAACAATTCTTCGACCAGCACCATACAACTTAAGCCACAAGAATAAGGCTATACTTTATAATAGGGTGAGAAATTTGAAGGTTCCATATAGGTATAGTTCGGATCTTAGGAAGCATTTCTCGAAAGATGGTTGCTTAGGTGTCCTTAAGGATCATGATTACCATGTTCTTATGCAATAAATATTACCTATAGCTTTGAGGGGACTTTTACCTGAGGGGCCAAGTAAGGAGATTTTCAGGTTGTGTTCTTATTTTCACGAAATATGCCAAAGGGTAGTTGATCTCGAAAGATTAGTAGAACATAAAGTAGAAGTTGTTGAGACTTTGTGTATGTTGGAGGTGTACTTCCCTCCATCATTTTTTGATGTGATGGTGCACTTGATGATTCACCTAGCTCGAGAAGTGCGTTTATGTGGACCTATACAATATCGTTGGATGTATCCATTTGAAAGGTGTGTTATGCAACATGTCAGTAGCTTTCCCTTGTAGCTTAGAGTTACTACGTAATATTTAAGTGTTCTAACTGGTATAGCTGTTTTATATACATGCTACTTTCGTATAGGTATATGAAGACATTCAAAGAATATGTTAAAAATTACGCACTACCTGAAGCTTGTATAGAAGAGTGTTATCTTGGAATGGAGTGTGTTAGGTATTGGATTCTCAAGGATCAAGCAGCTGAAATAAGAGAAAACCTAAGGCCTGATAAAAACGCTGGCACCACATCGGCAGCATGTCCTCTTTCTAAAGGTGAACAAGTGCGTATGGATAGTGAAGAGATAAAGATTGCTCACAGATATGTTCTTTTTAACAAAGCAGAAGTTGACCCATATCTGACGTAAGTATCACGTTGTTGTTCATTAGAAATGGTTTGTCAATTAATACGTCATGTTTTGATTTTACTTTTATCTTAGAATGCATATGGATGAGTTAAAATCTTCCATTAGGAGGTTTGTTACCAATGAAGACCAGCTCATTTCCATACAGTCAGAAACATTCGCAGATTGGTTTAAAAAAAAGGTACGTTTTTCGCACTTTTAGTCAGATTGCGCACCTTAGTAGATAGTTTAATCACTTATGGCTTTTGGGACTTCGGAAAACACAAATAGAACCATTGTCTATGGATGTGCAATATAGATTGTTTTTTTCTGTTTTCATGTATGGGTTCAAGATATTCTGTTTGATTTTGTCACTTAAAACCATCCGCATTTTGGCACACAAAATCTCTATAAATATGTCTTCTCATGCTCAGAGATAACCATTTTAGTTATATTTTTATTTTCTGATCGTATGCATTTATAGGTTTATATGCAAATGGAACAAGGCATGTCATTATCAAACACGGTAGAGTGGTTGTCAAAAGGGCCTTTAGAAAACTGCGTGTCATATAAAGGCTTGCTTATCAACGGGTCTAGGTTTCTTACGAAGGATGTTAAAAGAGTCACACAAAACAGTGGTGTCTCAATTGAATCAAAAACTTTAGTTGCACGACGATCAGAAACCACTGGTTTCTATGGTGTTTTAGAAGAAATTATGGTGTTGGACTACATTACCCTTCAAGTTCCCATATTCAAATGGGACTGGGCTCACACCTATTTTGGTGTGAAGGTAGAGAAAGGATTCACATTAGTCAACTTAAAGCAGCATAAGAACCAATTTCGTAACGAACCGTTCATTTAAGCATCACAAGCGCGACAAGTTTTTTATTTTCGAGAGTCAGATATATCTAACTGGTATGTGATGATAAAACCACCACCTAGGGGTTTCCATGAATTAGAGGTATACAATGAAAACGATGACACAAGTTGCCAACCTGTGGATACTTCAACTCTTGGCTTACAAATGGGTGGCGAGGGCGAGAGCGAGAGTTACATAAAAGAAGATGTTGAAGTTGTCGTAGTGGTTCCGAGAAAGAAGAAGAACAAGAGGAAGAAGAAAAAGAAGTTCACAGGTTAGGTCAGTACGTAGTGTACGTAATGTGTTTACTGCACGCTATATTTTCTTACTGTCTTCGTCGTTCTCGTTGCTGTCATTGTGTATCTTGTTGTCACGGGATCTTTTGCTTTTCCTTTGCTAATACTATAACTGTTCTTCTGATTGTGATGTTTGATCTTATTATTGTGATTGGGAATGTGATTGTGATGTTTGACCTTAGTTTCGAGTGAACACCCTTTTTAACTCCGCCAGTGAAAATGATTTTTCATTTCATTGCCGGTCTCAAGCCCGGAAAAAGGAGGAGAGAAGAAGGGAATATGTGATGGTATAGTCATTTACAGTCAGAGAACTAGATATGCACAGTAATTTGTCTTCTTTTTCGTGTCTAGTTACCATTTGGTGCTATGGGTTGTCATTGTTTCTGAAAAATTTCCATTCTTTTTAAGTTTTTTGGTGGATTAGAAGAAATTGGGTACTTGGAGTCTTGAACTGTGAAATAAAGTGCCAGGGAACTAGTAGATATGAAATGAGATGCATTATCATGGTAGAATGTATGTGATTGTTTCAGGGGAAGGATTGTTTACAGGGAAGGCTTTGCGATGTTTGCGGCTCAGGTGACTGAGCCTTATTTTTAAACATCCTATTTTGGTTTCGCAACTCTTATAAATGTTGTCAAAGGTTGTCATGAAGTAAGTAAATATAGAAACCACAGCCTGACAGTGTTGTGACCGTGTAGGCATGGCTTATGGTATCGGCAAAGACGCACGAGGCTCAGGATCAAATCCCTGCACCCGCATTTTTTTCCAACATCCTATGTTTTTGCTTCAACAACACTTATAATGGTCGTTATACATTTGTATAAAAAAAAGAACAAATACCCAAAACTTGTGAACTGTAAGGATGGATGATGGGTTAAACTAACGAACAGTAGGTTTCAATTTTGAATCCCCTCAACATTATTCTTTTTTTTATTCTTTTTTTCTTCATATTTTGTTTATCTTCAACGACTCTTGCGACTAGTTGCGATAGGATTACGAACTACTTATCTTGAAAACAGTTGTGAATCTAAATGACGTCACAACAGTTTTGCTTAAAGGGTTGCCGTATGTTTTTTTGTGGAAACCCTTGGGTCTTGGGGGTTAGTACTGATGCCCTTCCACGACACTTCCTTTGAAAAGAGTTGCAAAACATAGTATGTTCTACGACATTTAGCAAAGGGTTGCGAAACTCCAGTTGCGGATGATGATTTTTCCTGTAGTGGCGCGCACATATCTGCAATGCAGTTGTAATGTCAACCTTCGAGAAGGAATAAGCGGTTTCCTGACAGGTTACCTTGGAATGGTATCCATTTCCACCTCCAGAAGATTTATCAATATGCAGAGCAATTGCTGCACATAATTCCCTGAATTCTCAGGTTCGATTTCGAACAAATGTTGAGCTGATATTTCACCCAGTTGAACATTACCATGGACGGCGCAAGCACCTAATAAAGCACCCCAAGCTCCAGCATCTCTTGTTGCACCTGTATTCTCTAATATAAGCTTGTAAGCTTCATTGAGTTGTCCTGCCCGGCCAAGAAGGTCAACCATGCAAGCAATATGTTCTGTTGATGGTTCAATCTTGAAAGTTGTCGTCATTAGCTTGAAATACTTGTACCCTTGTTCCACTAGTCCAGCATAGCTGCACGCATTCAAGACTCCTAAGAAAGTAACTTTATTTGGTTTTACTCCCTCTTTCCGCATCTTTGAGAAAAGCTCCAGAGCTTCTTGAGGCCTTCCGTGATCAGCAAGAGCTGTGATTAGGGCACCATAGGTGATGACATCTCCCTCACGCATTTTATTGAATTCTAGCAATGCTTGGTCGATGCTTGCACACTTTGCATACATGTGGATTAAAGCATTTGACAGGATAAGTGTTCGATCTGCATTGTTCAAACAGAGAGTATGAACTTCTACACATGAACATCGAGTAAACATGACAAGTACATTAAGTCACCACGCAGTTATGTGTATAGCAGGTCAAAATTCATTGTTCGTGTTAGTTTCATGGCCATGTGTCCCTAGCTGCAACCATTTCGAGTGCTAGTGCATAAAATCATGAAATAGAAACTTACCGCAACTACCTTCCTCCACATGCTCAGCTAGTGAATGTGCCATCTCGACATCTCCAAGTTGAGTACAAGCCGAAATCACTCCAACCATCGCCACTTCATTAGCCTTAACATTAAGCTCTCTCATCCACTTATACATTTCAATGGCTTCATTCAAATACCCATTGTGCGAGTAACACACAATCATAGCACCCCACGAACTTTGATCCTTAACAACTATTTCATCAAAAACATTCTCCGCGCCCAAAACATTCCCAATTTTTCCATACCCAGCAATCATAGCTATCCATGTAATCGTATTCCTCACTGGCATCTGATCATACAGGGCTTTTGCTTCAGTAATATCACCCAAATTCGCATACCCAGCTACCATGGAAGTCCAGGAAACCACATTCCTCTCCTGCATAACATCAAACAGCGCACGCGCATCTCTCATCAAACTCATTTTAGTATACCCAAACACCATAGCAGTCCAAGCAACAACATATCTATCAACCATCTCATCAAAAACTCTTCTTGCATCTTCTATCAACCCACATTTCCCATACATATCCACCAACGTAGTCCCAATCACTTTACTACACAAAAACCCCGACTCAACAACTCTTGCATGAATCATTTTACCTTCATGAACAGCCGGTATCCTCGCACAAGCATTAAGCACAGACGAAAACGTAAACCCACTTGCCAAAACACCCATCTCATGCATCCTCCTGTAAACCGAAACAGCCCATCTAAATTCATCTTAAAGGGTGTGTGCACGTATTAACGAAGTACAAATACACTCGTTCTTTTTACACTGAGGAATTTGATCGAATACGTTACGTGCATAACTTAAACTTTTGGAAGGTAACTTCAGTAGCTGTGTTAGAAGATGATGAAGCTGATGGTTCGAATGGATTAATGTTTTGAGTAACCTAGCATGGGTTTGTTTGAGTTGGATTTGTGTTTTGGAATTTTTTAAACAGAAAGAGATAGTCGATTCAGTATTGTAATGGCAAGGAATGACGAAGTATTTTGTTGTCATCAAGCATATTTATGTTCTTCAATTTCATTTGTATACTGATGATGATCACGCCCTTGGCCAATGCTCCCAAATCTTATTCAAAGTATACAAATTTGAGCGAGCGAAAATGGTAAAATTTAGAAACAAAGTATGTGGGGCAACAAATTTGTACTTTTTTTAAGGGGCTTTTGCATTTAGAAACAGCATTTTGGTCTAAACTTAGATCGTGAGTAAAGATTGGGACAAAAAGTCAATAATACGAGGGGCAGATACGAAAACCAAACTTGTGTAGTGGTTCCACTGGAAATATCTAACAAAAAACAAAAAAGTCAAATACAAAAATTCCATGATTGGTAAAGGGGGACCGGAATTAGCAGGGGTACCGTTTCATATGAGACAAATGAGTTATATCCGATCCTGGCCGTCGGATCACTCAAACGGTACCCCCTGCTAATTCTGGTCCCCCCACTTTAGCAATCGTACAAAAATTCGGCCCCCATCGTTTCTCTCAGAACCTTTCTCCCATCATCCATGTCTCCTGCACTTCATCCCTGTTGCTCCAGGCGACGTCCCTAATTGAACGATGAGTGTCAATGGATTCCTTAATTGTCTTTGTCATTTAATCTTTTGAGTATACGAAGTCTTTAATCATATATCATTAACTATCGATATTAATTATTGAAAAACAGAACTAATCATAAAAATATAAGGTGACCAAACTTGTGGTACAAAAACCTCGTTCAAATGTTGGGATCCATTAAAACTCCATCTTAAACAAAATTGATACAAAAACCCCAAATTTTAAAAAATTAATACAAAAATCCCAAATTTCAAAATTGGTTTCATCAAATTCTATGATGTTTCATCAAAATTTATGATGAAACCAAAATTAGTTTCATCAAATTCTTTGGCGTTTTTTTGTTACTTTTGTTTTGTTGGGTGTTTGTGTTACTTTTGTTTCGATGAGTTTTTTGTGGATGGATAGTGACACCTTTGGGGTTATAACTCGCGGACCGATTACAAAAACTTCAAGTTCTCAATATAAGAACAAGCAATCGTATATGGATATATGGACACATATGAAGGTGCCAGATAACTAACGGAAACTCACTATTGATGGGGCAACAATTTCAGTTTTCCTCGGGGCAGCAAAATCTCAGGGCCGGCCTTGTGGTAAATTGACCGTCAGCCCAAAGCCTCGGTGTTTGTCAACGCTCAAAAATGAGTTGACCCGTTACCAAAAGTCATTAAGTTCGGGACAAGCTGGTTGCTATACATTAAGTTCACGGTACGTAAAACCACGTAAAGGGTAAAACCATTCGGGTTAATTTGGTGTCAGGATGAATTTACAAAGTTACAATCACCGTCAAACCTTAAAAACTTAAATCAAATTTATGAAATTTCAATTCTGAAGTAACTTTATATGAACCAATTATTCTTATTTAGGTATTTGATTATTCTTATTTAGGTATTTGATTGATTCATAGTTTTAGAATTAAAAAATTTCACAAATTTATTTTTCTAAATTTGTTCAGAATCGGCTGGTATGAATGTCCACGGTATTAGATTATTCTACAATCAGATGATATGCACATCGTCCAATGGTTCTGGATGTTCATCATGGTCGAGGAAAATCAACCTAGAATCATCCAATATGGACATTTAAATATATTGATTCTAGTTATGGGAAACTCCCAATTTTTCCGTAGGTTTTTTTTTGCTACAGTCGAACAACATAAACATTTATATACAATGAATTCTGCAACAATCAACAAATATAAATATACACATTCCCCGATTCTTGAAGTTTATGGAGTAGCATACTCAATTTAAAAATGAGTATAATTTCATACTCATTTCTAAAATTAAATTAAGAATCGTACAATGTGGGCATGAACGATCGGCTTATATGCAACCATGAATTCTAACAGACAATCTGTTTAGAAGTAATATTCACCGGCTCATGGTGTTCGTCGTGAATGCAGAACTTCAACCCAGAATTGGCATACGAGGGCATGAACCTCCGCCAATTCTTGGTTGATGTTCTTTAAAATAAAATAAACACATTTCATATTTCAATGTTGAATTAGCATTAAGATATTTCTGGGTTAGCGAGATTAAACATAAATTAATCAACCGAGTTAATACTAGTTAATTAGGGGTAAATTAACTATTAATAAAGATAATTGGTTATGGGGGTTTTGAGTTTACTTTAATTCTAGAATATAACACACTCTTATGAGTACTAATTTGATTCTAGATGCCTGAAACTCGTGCATTCGTGATATCAATCAACAAAATTATATTATTAACAATTCAACATTGACACAGTTTGATTTTCAGGTTTGTCGCAATAGTAAAACTAATATTAATTTGGTCGACTTTTCTATTATTGGGATAGATGTAAGACTACTCTCCTTGTTAGGAAAATGTTAATTTTTTTCTCGTGATGTAAAACATTTTTGTTAGATTACATGCTATCATTGTTCTCTGGAACTGACGATGATGATATTATTATGGTTGCACATCATTTATTCCTAAACATCGATTAAAAATGTTCGAGAATAAAGTATCAATTAACATTAATTATATAATATTAGTTTAAGATCAAGTCAAACTTCGATCAAAATGCGTTTTCAATGTTATATCTCAAAATTATACTCGATTTAAAATTAGGAATCCCAACATACTTGATGAAAGCAATTCTGAAATAGGTTTTAGGTACGTGTCACTTATTTATATGCCAGTATAACCCTAAACATCCACAACGAAGAACCAACTGAAATTAAATAGGCTGCAAATTATGTTTCCTCCTACATTTCAATATTTTAATTCGCTAATTTGATCATTTGTTTCAAAAAGAAAAATTAGATTATTTCAATAGCACTTGGCTCATGAAACTCAGAAGATATAACCATTAGTAGTTCGCACTTTAAGGATTATAGACATCATAAATACATGCAATATGACATACACGAAATGGTATCCCAAATCAACTTCATTAGGTTCAAATGAATAAAACCTATTCTAATGAATAAGGTATGAAGACGTACAACACAAATAAGTGTTGCATTTGCGGTTTACTTATGGCTAATTTTGGATAAGAAAGTTTAAAGGGAGATTACAATACAATATTGTTGCTTGAGTAGGGGCGGATCCATCTCATTTCAAGGGTGTTCACTTACACCCCTGCCCACCTGGTTCCAATGCCTATTTATATCCCAATCAAAGACATAAGGCTATTTTGCACCCCCTTAGGAAATTTGTACCCTAAAACAAGTTTTTACACCTCAACCGACAAATCATGTTTCCGCTTATCTTGAGACTGTATTTTGGGTTTCTATTAAATAGTATTGGCCATTATAATAGATACTAACATGTAGTAGCATATTTTCAGATGACTCAACAAGATCTAACGATGATAAACTATTAACATTCAAGGTTAAAAGATAAAATAAGATATAAAGAAGATATAAAGAACATGAAAGTAAAGTTGAACTCAAATATGTAACGTGGTTCGACCTTGTAGACCTACATCCACAGAGAATAATTTGTATTTTTATTATCGAAGGTCAGACCCTTAGATGAGTTTAAATATCACTTAGATTTTTCACTCTTTGTTTCTCTAGAATTCTATGTAGAAAGACCATTTAATATTACATATCCATCTCCTTCTACATGGACTAGTATTTATAGACAAACTTGACTCTTGAAGGTGTGACCCAATATCGCTGAGATGATGACACTTTTGTATATCCTATCATTACTCGGACGAGTTCCCCATTATTCTCCTCAAAGGTGCGTTGTTCGACTCTCCCTCTGAGTTATATCTTATTTCCCCATTCATCGTATTGCACCTTCTCGAGAAGCACCATGTTACATCTTCTTCAGATCATACTATTGATCGTCGCTCGTTCGAGATTATGACATAATGTACTTTCGTACATAGATGTATCAGACCTCTTATGATTCTCATTAAATGCCTTGTTCTCTTTTTAGACTTGACTGTCTGAGTGATCTGACTACTCTTTACACGCATCCTTCATGCGGCTATGTAGTAGTTGTTTCAATTTAGATGCAATCACCTTTTGGAGCATGATTCAGTGCATCCTTCCTATTATTCTATCATGAGATCACCTCCTGTGATGCTTACACTGTTGGAATATTTTCAACCGCGCTACGAAGGGATATGCAATTGTTTGGACAGTTGGAAAACGTTTCCAGAAAATTCTAAATTCAACAGACAGTGTATGTTGATGAAGAGACGCATCTCTTTAGAAGAGAAACCTGTTGGTGAAAAGACATGTCTTTTCCCAACAGATGCAAAAACCCCTATAAGTAGCATCTCCCAAACCCATTTCGATATCATATCTTGAAAACCCTTTCTCTGTTTTCTCTTCTTCTAAAGCATCATCAGAACTTTATTTTCATGTGTTCTTGATTGGGTCAAGGGGTGCAAACCTTGAATCCAATTTTCGGTTGTAGGGCTTTCACTGTATCCTGAAGGCAGTATTTCACATACCTGTTGCAATTGCCAACTCGTTGGAAGGGTAGAAATATTTGTCTAAAAGAAATCACCAGAGCCTTGAAAGCTTTTGAGTACAACCACAGTCTGTTTTTTGTGTTTCATCTCCATTGCAGCCCGGTAAGTTTTTTCCAACAGTTTTAGACAAATAATTTCTGGCAATGGAGGGTGAATCTTCAACTTCGAATGCTACTGCACAATCCCTGCAAGTGATGAACCAAACCTTAACTCGTCTGGAACGTTTTGATGGTGAAAATTTTACTCGTTGGCAAGAGACTGTGAAGTTTTTCCTGATCACCATCAAGTTGTGGTATATACTTGAAGATGGTTTGGAGGCGATTCCTGCAGCATCAGACAAGGATACTCTTGAATTGATCAACAAACGTAAGAAGCGTCAAGAAGATGATTTCATGTGCCGTGGTCATATTTTGAATGCCCTGGAAACTTCTGTTTACAATGCACATCGGAGTATTGCGATGCAAAGGAATTATGGACTGTGCTTGACAACAAATACAAGATTTCTGAGGCAAGCAACAAGAAATTTCGACTTGCAACTTCATGGATTTTAAGATGGCTGAAGAAGTCAGTCATTGCCCAGGTCGTGAATTTTTACTCATTGTTAATCATCTTAAGGATGCTGGAATTGAACTTCCTCCTGCGTTTATTGTTGGTGTTATTATCTCTCGTCTTCCCCCTTCCTGGAATGGTTATAAGAAGAAACTTAAGCATGCTGAGACTGACTATGATTTAGAGGCCTTACAGCGTCATCTTCGCATAGAAGAGGACTCTCGTAAACGAGAACTTAAGGATAGTTCACATTCTGAAAACCATTCTAAGGTGAATAGCGTAGAGACACCAAATTCCTTGAAACCTAAGAATGATACCCAGTTTAAGAAGAAGAATCATCCCAACAAGAAGAGTAAGAAGAAGGGAAATTGCTACTTCTGTGACAAACCCGGCCATTTTGCTCGTGGATCGTCGTCTCAAAATGAAACAACAAGCAGAACCAGAAAAAAAGAGGCAAATATGGTCGATGACAATCTTGTGATTGTAGTGCAAGCCGCCAATGTCTGTTTTGAAACCGGGAGTGGATGGTGGTACGACAATGGTGCAACCGTCCATATCTGTAAGGATAGAAATCTTTACAAGACTTATGAACCGGTTTGTGGAGAAGGAAACGAAGTTGTCTCTGCAAACGGTCAACACAGCAAAGTCATTGGGAAAGGCAATCGTTGAACTCTCGTTTACTTCGGGGAAAGACTGTCACTCTTACTAATGTATTACATGTCCTCGACATTGTAAAGAACCTTGTTCCGGCGACCTTGTAATGAAGGCTGGATTCAAGATTACTTATGAGTCTAATAAGTTTGTATTGTCCAAAAACGGTGTGTTTGTTGGACAAGGATATGCTTGTAATGGGATGATTAAGCTTAATATAATAAATAATGGTTCTGCTTATATTGTTGACTATGTTAATCTATGGCATGGTAGATTTGGTCATGTAAATTATGGTTCCCTTAGAAACATGAATCGATTAGGTTTGATTTCTGATTGCAATTTTGATCATGCTTCTAAATGTGAAATATGTGTGCAAGCAAAAATAACTAGAATTTCCCATAAGTCTGTAGTACGAAATTCTTCCTTACTTGAATTAGTACATAGTGATGTGGGTGAGGCTATCAATGATGAAAAAGATTCCCATCTTACTAATGGTACTTGGATATATTGCGATTTACCTCCAGGCGTAAAGCCTATTGGAAGTAAATGGGTATTCAAAAGAAAAGTAAATGCCGATGGTACAAAAGGTAAGTTTAAAGCAAGATTGGTTGCTAAGGGTTATAGGCAAAGACATGGAATTGATTACTTTGATACATATGCTCCTGTTGCTCGCATCTCATCTATTCGTTGTTTAATTGCACTTGCTTCTATTCACAAGTTAATTATTCATCAAATGGATGTCAAAACTGCCTTCCTAAATGGAGATTTGGAAGAAGAGATATATATGGAACAACCTGAAGGTTTCATATTGCCAGGCCAAGAAAAGAAGGTTTGCAAGTTGGTTAAATCTCTTTATGGCTTGAAGCAAGCTCCCATGCAATGGCATGAGAAGTTTGACGAAGTGATTTTGTCATTTGGTTTTGTGGTGAATGATGCAGATAAATGTATCTATAGTAATCATGATAGTTCTGGATGTGTGATTCTCTGTTTATATGTTGATGATATGCTTATTTTTGGATCTGACATATCTATGGTGGAAGAAACAAAGAAGTTTCTTGGCTCTAACTTTGATATGAAGGATTTAGGAGAGGCTGATGTAATCTTGGGAATTAAGATCCTAAGAAAGGGGAATGAGTTGGCTTTAACCCAATCTCATTATATTGAGAAATTTCTCAAAAGGTATGATCACTTTGATGACGATCCATCACCTACTCCTTTAGACCATACTATCAAGTTAAAGAAGAACACCGGTCGTACTCATGCACAACTTGAGTATTCCAGTGTCATTGGGAGTCTTATGTATGCTATGGATTGCACAAGACCGGACATAGCCCATGCGGTGGGGGTGTTATGTCGTTTTTTCAAGTAATCCTGGTTCTGAACACTGGAAAGCGGTTTCCAGAGTTATGGCTTACTTGAAAGGAACAATTGATTTTGGTTTGCATTACCAAGGCTATCCCGCTGTATTGAAGGTTACAGCGATGCTAATGGAACAATGTAGAATCCAAGTCCAAGTCGACATCTGGATGGATTTTTACTTTAGGGGGTGCTGCTGTGTCTTGGAGTTCCAAGAAACAGACTTGTATATCTGATTCAACAATGTTGTCAGAATTGATAGCTTTAACGAATGCATGCAAAGAGGCAGAATGGCTTAGGGACCTTCTTATGGAAATTCCACTTTGGAAGAAGCCATCTCCAGGAGTTTTGATTAATTGTGATAATCAAGCTACAATCTATAATGTCTCTAATAAGACTTATAATGGAAAGTGTAGACATGCGAGTCTCAGACACCAATTGGTTAGGCAACTACTCAAGAGGGGAGTGGTTACGGTTAACTTTATTGAATCAAAAAGGAATTTGGCAGACCCATTCACAAAGAGTCTACCATATTCAGTTGCTTCAATAAAATGTAATGAAATGGGACTAAGGTCTGTGAAGGAAGGTTGATCTCCCATAGCAGAAACCCAACCTATGTTTTGAAAAAGATAAACAAGGTTCAATGTGGTACCAACAAGTTATGGCTGTAGATTATGGAGCACTAGCATAAAACTTCCCATTTCAAGTTAGTGCTGGTTTTTCTGCAAGAAAATAGGATGGATGTAAATCCTTAATGAGTCTGTGATTAGTAAAAGGTGTCTCGCAGAAACACCTTCGAGACTTACCTATATGAGTATGGAAATGTGGGCCGTTTCCTAAGAGAAGAAGACCGTTCTCTAAAGAAGACTCATGAATAAGGATATAAGCACAAGGCCTTTATAGTGCTTGGCTACAGAACACATGTCTTATGGAATCAATATGTGTGGAGACTCCGGCTTTGTCATAAGGGATTCTTGGTTCAAGACTAGTTTCACCATAGAATATCGATAAAGCTTTGACTTTCTTACACTAAGTGAAGGTTCAAACCTAGAAGGTACCTATCATTTATGTATTGATTTCAGCGATGATGCTTAGTCTCAATTGTGCTAGAACTACGTTGGCTTGATCCCACTCGGGTACGTAGGCAGTCACTTCGGTGATGCAGCCGCTCCGGTTTTAAAAGTTTTTGACTTTGTTCTATCATGAGATCACCTCCTGTGATGCTTACACTGTTGGAATATTTTCAACCGCGCTACGAAGGGATATGCAATTGTTTGGACAGTTGGAAAACGTTTCCAGAAAATTCTAAATTCAACAGACAAAGGTTCTGATGATGAAGAGACGATCTCTTTAGAAGAGAAACTGTTGGTGAAAAGACATGTCTTTTCCCAACAGATGCAAAACCCCTATAAGTAGCATCTCCCAAACCCATTTCGATATCATATCTTGAAAACCCTTTCTCTGTTTTCTCTCTTCTTCTAAAGCATCATCAGAACTTTCTTTTCATGTGTTCTTGATTGGGTCAAGGGGTGCAAACCTTGAATCCAATTTTCGGTTGTAGGGCTTTCATCGTATCCTCAAGGCAGTATTTCACATACTGTTGCAATTGCCAACTCGTTGGAAGGGTAGAAATATTTGTCTAAAAGAAATCACCAGAGCCTTGAAAGCTTTTGAGTACAACCACAGTCTGTTTTTTGTGTTTCATCTCCATTGCAGCCCGGTAAGTTTTTTCCAACATACACATGACGATTGACTATTTAGCTCTCACATAATAAAATAGTAAAATTTATGAAGGAAATATTTCACAAACTAATCTATGGATATTTATAATTTTTATACCGTTAGAAACATTTTAAAACACATGTGTAACGAGTATAAACATCAGATTAGTCATATTTGTTATGCTAAAATTTAACAACAATTTCCTTAAAAAAGATTAACAACATTATTCCATTAAAGGACGAAAAATAAAATGGATTCTCTATTGGGACGTGGAGAGTATATGAGTAAATTTTATTAAGCTTATGAAAGAACAATATTAGAAAGAGAAAACTAATAGAAAATGCAATGAAGGAAAACTACACACAAAAATAGGATAAACTTTTGATGTGGGCTAAACTTTTTATATGGGCGTGTGGGACGAGTTGAAAACTCACATATTTCTCGTCTAATAACTGATACCTTAGTTAATTTAGATGGAGAGAATATATATCGTAAATACCTTAACCAGATCCTTTCATTTGGGAATCTCATAACTTTCAAATAAAGTACTTTATTAAGAATCTAAAATCTAAATTTAGGTTTATGCAGGAAGATATATAAATATAATGATGGATCTAAAATCAAACTTTATAGTAAGTTTTCTTTATATAATCATCTGCAACACTGATCTTATTTTAGATAAACTTTAACTTCATTTTTTTATATATTATTTAATAATGACATCATATTTGCTCTGAGAGTAAAAACATCCATAGGCGTTGTAAAATTCATGAATTCCAAGAACGAGACAAATGTCACCAAATCATGATTTATATCACTGTCTGATTCTTCTCTCACATAAAAGAAAATTTTCCATTCGTCCCACGCGCCCATATCAAAATGTACCCTCGAGTTTCTTACTCAATCAACATCAACGGTACACCACATGGCTACATTACTCCAACTAGGGGCATTAGATAAGGAGACCCACTTTCTTCTTATGTGTTCATAATCTGCGCCAAAATTCTATCCACCAACCTGGGGAACTTGGAAATCCACAAAAGCATAAGAGGATTACGTATATCGCAAAAGGGACCATCAATACTGCATTTGATGTATGCGGACGACCTACTCATCACATTTAAGGAAACCACAGAAAGAAGCAATCACCTAAAAAAGTTGTTACAATCCTACAGTTCATCAGCAGGGCAGGTGATCAATACTACGAAGTCAACAATTATTCACCACCCAAGATTGGAACAACATAAGGTAGACAATCTACAACAACTATTCGGAATGGCAATCACATCAGAACCCCCAATCTACAGTTAAACATTTTTAAAATAATACTCGATAATAGAATAATATCGCTAAAATAATAAAATTTTCCAGTCCCGTCTCGGACTCTTAGTGCTAAAATAATAAATTTGATAAAATTATAATATAATATATTTCAAAAGTCTTAAAAATTAATAGGTCCTAAATATTATATAAAATAATAATTCCATTAAAAAATAATTTTCATACACTTTAAAAACAAATGCATGCCATTCTCAAAATATTTTCGTTAATTTTTTTTTTATCTTTCTCTATATTTTTCCACTTTTAAAAATCTATTGCCGTATTTATCCTGGCGAGATTGGGGTATACCAAGATTAATTGGGGTATACCCAATAAGACAAAATAAGGTCATTATGAAGTAAAACCAAGCCACCCCTAACCTTGTATTTTCTAAATGGCTAATATGCCCTTTGTTAATTAACACTAAAACTCTGATTAATTTAACTAATTGAGTTTAAATTAAAATTTTGAAAATCAGTAGATTAAACCTTTCATCTGTCTTATGATTTCGATTTCGATCAAAAAAAATTTGATTTTGAAAATGCACAAGGCCGGCAAGGTAATGGTTTGAATAAGCTGCCGGCTGTTATATAGACGGCTAGGTCTGCTAGAATAACCTTCCGACCAATGTTTAACTGGCAGGTTCCACTTTGAATAAGCTGCCGACCTTACTACCGCCGGCATTGTCTCGGTTGAAGAACGCGCCGAGTATATTGGAACATAATTTTACGTTAGGCATGGTAAATCTTCCTACAATGCCGGCGATCGTAAAGTCGGCAAGCAAATATTTTTTTACATGCCGGCTGACATTTGGCCGGTAGGTTATGGATTTATAACATTGCCGACCTTTACTTATGCCAAACGGAAAACAGAAACTATGGAAGATGTAATTCACTTTATTCGTGCAATTTTGGTTACTACATTGATTGAAACAGAAAAACAAATGCACTTAGCATGTGCATCAAGCCTTTAAACCCCTAGGCGACCCTAGTGGACGAGTTATAGTCTCCTGAGGGCTTACATAGAGGTATACCCACAAAACCTTTACAAAAACTTCTAAAGCCATCAATCTTCCTCCGACGAAGACGATACCGCATCCAAGTAGTCCGGGTTATCCAACGGGATTCTATCGTCCAAGAAGTGATAGCTTGCATTGAATGCAAATGCTTCCCCCTTTACTTCCATGTAGAGCGCTTTCACGGCTTCGTGCTATAAAAACAAGCTTACATTTGTTAGTGGTGTTTTGTTGGAAGATAACACAACATGGGGTACGTAAAAAAAACCACAAAATTACTTACAAATTGTGCAATGGACAAGGTGAAGGGGCGAGTGTTAAAAATCCGAGGTTGGAGAGCTAAAAAAGCAAGTATCGCATTTTCAATTATTAGGTGCCTAGATTGGACTTGTTGAATACTTCTTGCATTAGGATTCCAAAACTCGCCGCTAAATTTGTTGTGTACCCTAGACCAAAATGTTTTGGAATCCTCCCTTTCGGAGGATTGACGTCTAAGTCGATCTTCCCCGTACCAAGCTTTGGTGATTGCCAAATCTTCATTTGAATCAAACGATGCCATTGTTGTTTGTAAAGAGATATTGAGGGAGTTAGATGGAGCGTATGATGATATGAGCTTTGGAGAGTATATGCAAATAGTTGTGTGTTGTTTTGTAGAGAGAAGTAGTGTATTTATAGGATTGTGCCAAAATTTGGCCGTTATAGTTCTCAAGTACAAGTCAATCAATGAAATTGTACTTTCCAAAAATTTGAATTTTGATTCCGCCGGCGAGGTACAAGTCAAAACCAGACCGGAAGGGTCTTAAATTTGTTACCATGCCGGTCGTGTAAGATTTTAGGCATCAGGAGAAAAGTTGTTTTGTAACAAAACCGCCGGACCTATATTGGGTCAATACATTGCCGGCTACGATTCAGCCGGAAGGGTTATAATTTTGGTACATGCCGGCTCTGATAACTACACAATTTACTTTGTCAGGGCCGGCACTCTGACAGTTCACCACCATGCCGGCCCTGGGACAGCCGGCAGGGTAAATTTAAAAAATCATTCCGGCTTATGCATTAAAATTTTACAAAGAAAAACAAATCATTCATTGAACAACTACAAATCCAACACTTTTTGTTCAAAATGAAAACACGTCCCATAAACCTTAAAAAAACATTTGTCCACACCATTAACTTAAAAATTTGTCCACCATAACATAAACAAATGAATTACGAAAGCATTCATTGACTACGACCACGTCCACGACGACCACGGCCCCGTTTTGGAGAATTACCTTCACCACCACGACCACTGCTGCTTCCTTCACCACCACGAGTCCTCTTTTTATCAGCCTTCATCTTGGCTTGTGCTTCTCTCCTATATTTTTGTTCAGCCTTTACTTGAGCCTCAAGTTGCTTGAACATTTCATTGGCATCCTCATTGCCAACACTGTTAACATAGTCAATGTGCTTGCTTTGCTCTTCAATCGACAAAGGCTGTCTATTTTCTCCCTCGCACAACAACACCTTCCCAAAGGTCTTCAAATTCTCCTTCTATTTTCAATTAAACAACAAACAATGAATAGAATGATTCGGTGATGCAATCAATCTTAAAATAGTAAGAGCAACTCTAAATATACTTACAAAGAACTTAAGCAATGTTGATGGGTCTTTCGCTTCCAACTTCTTCTTTAGAGCCAGTTCTTCAGCAATCATTTTCCTAATCACAGTAGGACGAGCCCATTCCAAGTAACACACCATGTATTTCTTAGTAGCTTCATGACCGTTGGTCACGTCGTCCAAAAGACTCAAATCGATATTACGGCCACGTCTATTGTCCCAATGTTATTGACCCGGCGGTGGAGCGTAAGAGACGTTAATTGTTTTTTGGGACGTGGTGCACTCATCCCGGTTCACAGTAAAGAACGGCTTATCTTCATCGAAATGAGGTTCTTCTTGGATGTAACCCAATTGTCGCATAATCCGATGTGGATCGTACATTGAATATCCTTCAAACACATTCATCAAGGGTCCATAGTATAACGTAACAACTTCATTTCTAGGATGGATTAAACCTTGATTTCTAGCATCCCGATACAGATCAAAAATCACCTTCTCTGCAGTCAATTCGTCGATGGAAATTCAGAGTTTCGTAAGTTGTTGCGGCATTTCCTTATCCTGAGTACCCTTAAAATTGTACCTTTGCGCTCTTGGCCTATTAACCGCAACACTCTCATCCACTTTGATGTAGGAGCTGTCTTTGAACAAGGAAGGGAAGTGCTCATATATCCAAACCTATGCAAAAAAAAAAAGTTAAGTAAGAGCCTTATCTTACGAGAATATTCGGTAATATAAATGTTTTAGATCAAAAATTACCTGGAAGAGACATGTGTTTCCGTTAACTTGCTTAGTGAGTGCCCTAGAACATTTTGTCAACTCATTGTTCAAGAAGGAGACCACCGCAGTACCCCAAGAATACTCACGCATCTTATTTAAGGGATCCAATAGTTGCAAGTAACCGGCCTCCACTTGGTTTCCGGAACTGTCGGGGAAGATACATTTGCCCAGGACGTATAGCAAATAACTGTCCGCGGCAGCATTGATTCGTACCGGGTTCACCATTCCTTCCCTATCAAGGATTGACTGTGTCTCCCATAATGTGTCCCCCAACCTCTTCGTATTAAACTTCTTGGTTAGACGACCATCCTTCATGTCAAGAAAAGGCTCCGTCTGAACCTGATTCCAACCGAAAGATATCGAATTATCCATCCCCTCACAGACTGCTTTTTCCTCAACCTCGAGGCCTAAAATTTGTTGAGCATCATTGGGACTTATCGCCATCTCACCGAACGGGAATAACATGGTATCAGTCTCTCCGTAGAACCTTTCACATAATGCAGAGACGGTAACTTTATCATGATTAATATTTGAACTCTCAATCGCATGCATCAAACCGGAGTTCCTCACAATCACTTTCACATCCTCACATTCCTTGTCAGGATCCCAAGTATGAGCCATTGAACACGAAGCTTGGCGCCTCATGAGACGGATGGCATTCTTGTGATCCTAAATACCAAAAAAATAAATAAAATGAAAAGATATACAAACACTTGACGCAAATTTAATTAAGATAGTTACACACTTGAGTAAAGAACAAAGACGGATTAAGATTACTTACGATAGTATTATGGATCGTACATGCCCATGAGTCTTTGTATCCAAAAAGAACATTGACACCATCTCTTGGGGTCCCCCTTGGGTCCTCATCTTTTTTCAGTGTAACCATGAAGTGTTTGGAAGGCATGTGAGAATTCTGTGGTTTAGTGATCACCCTATTACTCGCTCTGGTTGAAGTTGACCCTGAAGCTTCGGTGGGTTCAACAACTTGTTCTCCATCTCCTTCTTCTTCTTCTTCTTCTTCTTCTTCTTCCTCTTCAACAATTTCCTCTTCGACGGTTTTCTTACCTTTATCTCTATTACCATCATCATCATCATTACCTCTTCCAACAGGTGGCATGTCTTGATCACCATCACCATCATCATCATCATTGTTGCCTCCTCCAGCAGCCGGAATTCTTTCACCAACATCATCATCATCACCTCTTCTACCAGATGGAATTGATTGGTCTTCATCTGGAATGTCGTCTGAATCACTGGGTTCATATGGTGGTTCTGGATTATTGCTTATAATGATCTTTGTCGTTACCCGCTCAACATATGCCCCTCGATGTTTTGAATACAAGAGTTTATCACCAACACGAGGAGGTTTTGAAGGAGGACTACTAAGAGATGCTTTCTTCTTTGCCGTTCGCAATCTGAACAAGACTAGTTCAGATAAAAAAAAAATCAAAGGCCGGCAGTGTCTACAAAAACAACCTATCTGGAAGACACATAGCCGGAAAGGTCGACCAAAATATTCTTACCGGCTAAGCCACACCCGGCAGGGTGTCACCAAAATAGCCTTCCGGCCAGAAAACAAATTGTAATACCCCGATTTCGGCAGTGGTTGGCCGAATGGAATATAAGTAATGATTTGTCCTTTCTTAACACCGAGGCCTTTTCAGCACAATTGGCTCCAGAGTTGGCAGAAAACTCTGCAGTTAAGCGTGCTCGGGCGGGAGTAATCCATGGATGGGTGACCATCCGGGAAGTTTCTGCTGGATTACCGCAGCGATGCCCGTTAAAAATCCCACACTGTCGGATAACCACAGTGGCTAAGTGGGGACAGTATCGGTGAAGGGACGGGTCATTACAAATGGTATCAGAGCCGACGACGGTTCACCTGCCGAGGGTGGGAAGGTATGCTGACGGGAATTGTCCAGGTGCTTCTCATGAGGGGCAGGGAACGTCGGAGATCTGGGATTGAAAATATATTCCGGAGCCGAGGACGGCTCCAATTTAAGGTGGTGGTATTGTAATACCCCGATTTCGGCAGTGGTTGGCCGAATGGAATATAAGTAATGATTTGTCCTTTCTTAACACCGAGGCCTTTTCAGCACAATTGGCTCCAGAGTTGGCAGAAAACTCTGCAGTTAAGCGTGCTCGGGCGGGAGTAATCCATGGATGGGTGACCATCCGGGAAGTTTCTGTTGGATTACCGCAGCGATGCCCGTTAAAAATCCCACACTGTCGGATAACCGCAGTGGCTAAGTGGGGACAATATCGGTGAAGGGACGGGTCATTACACAAATTTACACAATAAATACAAGGAATTTTCACTAAACATGTCGGCAAGGTCCATTAACCATACATTGCCGGCCGACAAAGCGCCGGCATGATTTTAAAAACTACCCTTCCGGGACAAAATATTCTAGGCATCAGAAGACATTCAAAGAAAAGTTGCCGGCATGGTGAAAAACGAATAAGATGCCGGCTTCCTTAAAACTAAAATTACGCCGGCACGTATTTAGTTGAATTACCTTCCGGCGCTGCTAGTAACAGTTACAGAAACTACCTAGAGGGCAGGTTCTTCAAGCTTATACCATTCCGACCAAACCCTAACTATGAAACCCCGGAAGGGTCGATAAAAAAAACATTGCCGGCGTGGCAACTGCCAATTCACAAATTCGAATTTTCTGACCTAATTTGACATGAAAATATGAAATCGAAGTACTAGAGTGAGTTTAAACAAGCCCTTACTTTCTTAAGCGCACCATTTCACGTGTTTCAGCGGGTTCAATTCCTTCTTCTTCAACCGTTTTTTTCTTCACTTTCTTAGCAACCAAACTTGCAATTCCAGGGTTATATTCATTGGGTTTGCGATTAGTTTCTTTCATACGAGTTGCCTTCTTCCGTGGTGGATCCATTGATGAAGATTAATCGGAGTTTTGGTGGTGGTGGGGGTGATGGAGCCGGTAGGGTAGGGTTGTGGAGGAGAAGAATAAAAGAAGATGAAATGAAAAGAAAAATTAAAACTGATTTAGGGTAATAGGTTTTTAAAGGATAAGGGTATTTTGTAACTTACCTTTTAGGCCTCCCTCTAAAACCCACAAAAAATGTCTCTTTAAAATTGGGTATACCCCAATCAAGCCAGGGTATTTATCCTATAATGCTTTTTTTCTATTTTTTAATATGGAAGTTCTCGTTTTTTCCAACGAATTTTCTTAAATTAAGAATTATTCTTTAAATTAATATATTACTAAAAGCATTGTTTAATCTTAATCATGATAAATAAATTCTAATTCTTAATTATATGTATAAATAATAAATAATTATTTTATTGATTAAATAATATCTCTTTAAAATAATAGGATTTGGGTGGTCCCAAGCCTATTATTTTATAGATGTTTTAATGTATCTAGGAGTCCAATTCAAGATGGGGAGAACATCTAGTCACATGTTCGATCCCCTCATCTAAAGATTAGCACGGAAAGCGAAAGGTTGGATGACCAAATGCCTAACAAACGCCGGAATGTTAGTACTCATTTAAAATTATCTCACACCCAACTATTACCCACAACAGTTCATCAGCAAATAGATAGAATCACAAGAAACTTCTTTTTGGGACACGATTCATCAGTGAGAAAACTTCATACCTTAGGTGGTGATAAATTAACTAAGCCAATTGCAGAGGGAGGATTAGAAATAAAGAAAAGCAGCGAACATAATCAAGCCCTAATTTTTAAGAGAATATGAAACTTACATGATCAGCAAGACTCTATATACACCAATATTTGTAACTAAAAATACCTCAATAACCAACCAATCCTCCAGGGAACCCTCACTATTGTACCCTAAGCTATCCCACAATGGAAAAAGCTAGCTTCCTTAATTCCGAAAGTGCAAGAAAATGCCTTCCACCAAATAGGAAACGGTCTGACAAATCCTATTCATTCTAAATGGATTCCACACTCCTCAATCCTAGATCCAACAAAATGCCACCCTATACAAATGGTAGCGGACCTCATAGATCCCATCTCTAATAACTGGATCCATGAAAAACTAAACACCCTTCCTCCACATGCCTCAGAAAGAATAAAAAATATACACCTTCCCACAAATAACATTAAAGACAAGATCATCTGGTCACACTCTAAATTTGGAAAATATACCACCGCCTCTGGTTACAAATGCCTAATCAAAGAGGCAACGCAAACCCAGCAAAATATGTAGTTACATCTTTTCTGATGACTACATCCAAGTAAAGATAAATACTAAAACTTACTCTAACATACAAGATTCAAAGATAAACAAGATGTAAATATCATGAAAGTAAAGATTAACATGAACATATAACGTGGTTCGGCCATGAAGACCTACATCCACGGGAAGAAGATAGTTTCTTTATTGATTGTAAGGTCTTACCCTTGAAAGAGCTACAAATCTCACTTAGATATCTCACTCTTTCTCTGTCTGAGTCTCTCTCAGGTATTCTCTATAGAAAGACCATCTAATAATACATTAGCTAACTTTCCCATTTCCTGCTACATAGGTTGGTATTTATAGACAAATGAAACTCGTGATGGCCTCGTCGATCTCTTGGAGTCATCACGCATTGTCTTCGTTTCTCGGACTGGTTCTATACTATTCCTCATGATGGTATATCAGGTTCCTCTCGAGTCATCTCGCCCTGCTCGTCACCGTGAAGCTCTTCTCTGAAGGTCCTCGTGCTGCTTCATCTACGAGTTATAGTATAGGTCGTCTGAGTTCCCTGCTATGACATAGACTCGCTCTCACATCTTCTGATCCTTCATTAAATGCAGTGTTGCTTTTTAGACTTGACCAACTGAATCGATTAGACCACTCCTTCACATGTGTCGTTAATGCGATGTTGGTGGCAGGCGTCTAGATTCAGGCAGAATCAGCTTTATGGAGAATGATTCGGTGCTCCAACCTTATCATCTCATCATGAAATCATCCTTTGAGATGTTGACACGTGGCCATCGGGTATTTTACCCTCATATTTTGCTCATTTTATTTGCAACTTTCCAAGGGAATGATGGGAAGAAAACTTCATAACCGCCCCGTCCTTTTCGCCACGTCCGAGATTTCCACCACGTCTACATTTTAATGCGCTTTTTTACTTGTTGGACTTGAGGCGCCAGTTGGTTATCCCTTGGTTTCCTATAAAAACCTTTCTTGGGAGAAGGATCATGTCTTTATTTCTTTTGCTCAGAGTTCATATATTTTTTATCTTCTTTCTCTTCTGTCTTTTGCTGTTTCTTTTTAACTCCTTGTCTCCCCTAAAGAGACTCATTATGTCTTGAAAAAATTCTCCTTTACGATCGCAGAAGCGGTAAAACTCAATCTCCTATTTTTTTCTTCTTCTTTACTATTATTTTCGGTGATTGATTTCGCCTTTCCGAACTTTTTACATTTCTTGTTTGGTCGTTAATGCTTTTTGCCATTATTTAATAACTTCCCAATTTTACAGTCGCCGCGGTTTCATCCTTCTTTCCGGCATTAATATCCGGTCTTCTATTATTTTATTTTTTGCTAGGTTATCATAGTGCTGAAAATAGGCTGGCTAGGAATCCGAGTAGCAGCCGATCTTCCATCATGTCTGGTGATGATTTTTTGATGTGAGTTTTGCTACGCCGGAGGGCCAGACCGGAGTTCTGTCTCAGCAAATTTTTGATGAGAACCCATGTGTCCCCAACGAGATTATCGTAGCGGCTGGTCAACTGGAGGCTGGCCTCCGTCTCCCTCTGTATTTCCCACTTGACTCCTTTCAGTACGAGTTTTTTACTCTTCTTAACCCTCAGCGAGCGATCTTTCAGCCGAATGGCAATTTCTATAGAATCATGCGGGAGTATAATCGGCGAAGCCTTGGAAAAGTGACCGATCACGAGCGGAACCAATTCGTGCCTAAATAGAAGGAGTTTTACTCTCCCGCGTCCTTCGTGGCCAACTATTGGTTTCAGCAATCCGATACATATGACGGCTTTGGGGTTGGATTTTCTAGGGCTCGGAAGCCCCTCCTAGGTCCTAATCTTATGCTTGATTTGGATCCTCCACACGCTACTCATATTACGCTTCGCAAGACTCATGATCCCAAGTGGTGCGTTGCTCCTCTCTGAATCGTAGGGCCTTATATTTATGGTTGGAATGAGGTCGGCGATGTTCTCAGGGATTCCCGAGATACATGCTCATCTGCCGTCTTATAAGCCATGGGTGCTTAAATGGATTGTCCCTCGTATGCGTTCTTATCAATCTTCTCGTGGTGCTGAGGATGCTAAGGTATAAAATATTATTATTTTATTAACGTGCATATATATACCTTGCCCCTGTTTTATTCCTTAGCATCTATTGTTGATGTAATTATTTGTACAAAAGGGGGAGGATTACTGATGGTTCTGGGCCATCCACTGCTGCTGCAATTGAGGAACCTTCTTTTGGCATCAATGTGGATGCTTTGTTTGGATAGGGTACGTTGGTGGATTTTGGAGATGCATTTCTTGATGATCTCGACCAGGCCTTGTCGAACCATCCTGGTAATGCTGTTAGTACTTTTCCGATATTTGGTCCGGGAGTTCCCCAGGAGAGTAATCCTGCTGAGAAGGGCAACGTCCCCGGGGGGAGTGTTCGGGATGGTAGTAATCTGGGTGTTCAAAGTGTGTTTGCTGGTGGTTTTCCTTCTTTTTCCTTGGGTCCTTCGGGTTCGTCCTCCTTTACATTTGGTGACGGGTCCGAGTCTATGAAGTTGTTATGCTTGGAGCCGTATGCTCGGATGAGTGAGGACGAGAAAGCTCGTATTTTAACCTCGTTTCCAAAGTATGCTCAGCAACAACTTGTGTTAGCGGTCTATTTTAAGATTGAGACAACGTTCTTCTTTTGATTGCCCCAGTTGAGGTTTTTATAGCCTAAATACGCTGTTTTATTTTGCTAGAGTAACAACCTTCGTATTGGTATGCTATCTGAGAATCACGTAGCTAGGAGATGAGCCCGAGAAGTTGAGCACGAGATTCAGAATTTGCACCTTTCTGTTGATATAGCTCGGGAGGAGAATCATTCCGTACGCCAGGATAAGAAGGAATTACAAGGTATTTTTGTTACTCCTTCTTGTGTGATGCCTTTGTTATGATAGTCTTTTTAGATTTCTAAAGTAGTCACCCTCTATTGGTAGCCACCATCAAACGTTCGGAGGAGAAGTTAAACGATACCGTTCATAGGTATGCTAGGGAAATATGTAATTGGAAGCTCGATGTGAGCTCTCGTCAGTGCAAAATTGATGCCTTAAAAATTGAGAATGGTTCACTTCGGGAGAATTTAACCGTTCATCGGGATCGCATCGTTGATATTCGGTCAATGATCGATAAGGACAAGCAAATAGATGTGGATCGGATGGATGACATCTAGCTTCTTCGAAGTCAAAAAGACAAGCTTGTTGAATGGCAGTCCGATCATATGTCATTATTCACTCGGGATGAATATGAGAGGGAGGAGTTGGTGCGTCTTAAGCGTGATTTCATTCAACTTGAAAAAGATCATGATATGCATTTGTTATCATGTACCACCGGTGATGCAGCCATAACTCCTGTGGAAGCAAAAATTAGTGCTTTAGATAACCAAAAGTACCAAGTGGAACATACCTTAGCTTCCGTGTTGGTTAATCACGAAGGTTTCATATTAGTAGTGTTTAAGTTTTTGTGAAACTTATGCGTTTATAAGTATGAGATGTCGTATTGACTTTTTTCTATACTCCTTCTTGCAGCGGCCTGTAAGCGCATCGCTGAGCTGGAGAAGTAGTTGGAGGAGACGCGCATTGCTAAGGAAGGCCTAGATGAGGATCTTAACATTCTGGTCAATAATCATGAGGAGGAGATGGAGGCCGAGCATGCTGATAAGAATCAGAAGCTGAGCGATCTTCATACTGAGTATAAGCTATTGATTACCAAAGCCTTCAAAGCTGCAGTTCTTCGTGATCGTCAGATGGTTGCTTCGGCTGCGATGGTTCGTACTCCTTCAGTTCAACTTGGGACCGAGCAAGTTGCTTCCGCAGTCCCCGAGGGAGAGGATCGGGTGGAACGTGATCAAGGCACTGGTGATCGGATGGAGCTCGATCAAGGCACTAGCGATCAATTGGAGGCCGAGCAAGGTGCTGGTGAGCAGCAAGAAAATTGAGCATTCATACTTTTATAGTCCGTCCTTTTGAGTATGGACAACGATGTTTGGTTAAAAAGTCCTCCTTTACCCTTGGAGGCATGGTTTGTTTAAACTTTTTTTAAGTAAGTCCTCGTATGTGGGACGCGATCATACTTTTTCTCTTTTAGTATGGTTTTCATAATAATACCTTTGGGTTATTCTGGGCTTCTTTTTTGTTTATATTTGTTGGATTTTGAGGTGATTGCGTGCCGGCTATGGGTCCAACCATGGGTGACGAAGCAAAGGAGTGATCAGTTCCTTAATTGGATTGGCCATCTCTTACGGTGTTGGAAACTAGGCGTGACAACTTCTCCTTTGTGCCCTTATTATGATGATTCCTTTATTGGCTTGAATTTAATAGTATCCTGTTTAGGTTATACTGGCCCCTCGGTTGCGTGGTCAGTTGTTTGAGCCATCCGTTGTTTAACCATCGTTTGGAGAGCGATACTTCGGTCAAGTGATTCTTCCCTTAGCCAAAAGTTAGTACCTTGAATTTGAGCATCTCCTGTTATGGAAGGACATCATCCGATTTATGTATCGTGATGGAATTACCCAAGGTCTGTATCCGTATTAGGTAGCTTAGGATGTCCTCCGCGTCATCATGTTTCATTTGGAAAGATGGAATTGCCTTAGGTCTATGTCCGTGTTGGGAAGCTTAGGTATTGTACCGCATCATTCGTTGTGGAATGGAAGGTGTGGCTAGCACCATGCTATAATCTTGATGGTATTTTTGGATTTTAAAATGAGTGGAGCTATATGCAGATATGAAAGGAATGAAAACAAAAATAAATGAAAGAAAAGAGAGTAAAAAATCTAAAAAAATCTAATACGAAAATATAAAGAGAGTAAAATGATCATGCAAAAAATTCTTATTTCATTACTTTCAAAAGTGGGTGGTGGACCCTTAGTACATTCTAGTAAGGTATCATGACTTATGACGTGAGGATTCTAATCCTAGTGCTTCATCATGCTGTATAAGCTTTTCTCAAGATTGAGTAGATAGACCTCTGGGGGAGTATCTTTCTTCCCGAGGCATCATTTCTAGCAGTCCTTCAGCTTAGAGAGTGTTGTGTCCAAGCCAGGGTTTTTCTCACCGCCCTTGGACTGTGTTATTGGGGTCATTTGGACATCTTGGACGACGGGTGGGATCATTTGTCTTGACCCAGGCCGTGCGTTTCTAAATGCCCATAGCACATTACGTAATTGATTGCTTCGGCTGGTTCCGAGTTCGTCTAACTTCATGCTCATCATATTGGCAATAGCTTCGTTGGGGTATTTCTATAACCTTTCGGGCGTGAAGATGGCTTCGTCAACCTGGCTGTGGCTTGAGTTCATGTCTCTTAAGGACTATAGTCCGAGTCTAGGTATGACTTCTACTAGCTGATTAATATCAGGTATTGGAAGGTTGTGTTTCATGCAATCAATATCGTCATGGGGTTGTACTTCTCCATGTTTTGGAATCTCCTTGGTGGACATTTGTTTCTCTCCGAACATTTTTTCCTGCGTGGATTTGTTTTGGGCCGTCTTTTTTTCCCTTGGTGTGTGTCTGAGATCACTTATTATACGATCTTAATTACCCTCTGGCTTGTTATCCACCGGCTCCTCCATGGATGCTAATGCTGGAACCCCTAACGATCTTGTTGAGTAGTTTTTGGTTCTGAATATGAACTCAGGGTGTTTCGTGTTTGATTGAGAAGAACCGCCTGCGTTCATGCCTCGCTTGGCTCATGGCCAGGGCTTCAACCTAGGGTTGTGGCCGCTACCTCCATAGTTAGGGTAGATCTGAGCGTAACTCGAGTGTCCGTACAATTGAGATGGTAATCGAAGCCATTCGGCTGATTCATGCTCCTCATCAGTGGAGAGGCACTGTGATTACCATTAGGGCTTCGGCGAATGGAAAGTGGTGGCACTGTCTAGTGCTCAGGTTGTTACCATGGCATAGGAGCTAATGCTGGCCTAGTTAGTATCATTCTTAGGTCTTTTATCATCGTGTTGTCCGTGCATGTCATAGCAGTATTTGGCTTCTCCTGAATCACCTACTATTTTCGCGATTCCGTCAAGGGTGGGGAATATTAACCTTTGGTGGTATGTTGAAGCCACTCCTTTGATCCCGTGGATCCATGATCTCCAAATTATGGTCGTATATGGCGAGACTACGTCTACCACGCAGAAGGTGGTTAAGGTGAGGATTTTCCCTACTTTGATCTCTAGCGTAACTTCGCCCCTTGGTCGGGTTGACGAGCCATTGAAGACAAATATATTATAAGTGGAAAGGATCAAACATTCATCTCGGAGACCCATTTGCTTGAACGTTTCGTAAAACAAGATATCAACAGACCTCCCTCCGTCTATTAGTATCTTGGGCATCGCCCAATGCAGTACCTTGGGTTTTTTCTCTTCTCCTTCTTGTTTTTGAAGTGTGATGTCCATCGTAAACATCAAAGCATCTTTGTGGTTGCGCCCCTCATCTGGTGCCTCCGAGGCTGAGAAACTAATAGGCATTTTCATCTACTCCTCCATTGGAAGTTCTTTTGTTACACTAAAAACCTCATTACCTTTGAAGTCTCTTTTGTGGATTCACCCTGTAATGCCTCCTTCAGGTGTGGTAGTAGCTGAGTGGGATATCGTGTTGCATCCCATATACTGCACCTCGCGCGGTATTTCCACACGATGGACTGGTGCCCATACCATGGGTTGGGTCGTTGGATGCGCGATGTACTCCTGAAGTTTACCTTCATTTATCATTTCTTGTATCATCTTCTTTAGAGCCCTACAAGAATATGTGGTATGGCTGTGAAATTGATGGAACTCGTAAAAGTCAGTGCGATTCTTGGCCCGCTCAGGCTGTTGGCCTTGGATCCATGGATAGGTTATGTTATACGTCCCTTCGATCTTTTTTAAGACCTCAGTTATAGGGGTATTTAGCTTCGTGTAGACAGGGTCTACGAATTTTTCCTTCTTACTTTGGGCTTGGTCTCTCCCTTTCCATCCTCCACTCCGATATTTATCGAATTGGGTAATGTCGTTGTTGGATCGTCCTTCACCTTGGGTAGATACCTGTGGGTTTTGTGGTTCTACCACATTTGCCCCTCTAGTGACTCATTTGACTAATTTTTCATAAGTACCGTCCTGTAGCTCCTCTATAGCTATGTAATCCTCCTGGATTTCCCTTAATTTGCCTAAATTAGTTGGCGGGGTTTCGTACATGCGAACAAATATTGGGTTCGTCTTTCTCAGGATGTTTTTGAAACCTAGGATTGCGTAGGCCTTTGGGACCCTTCTGATTTCAGCACATAGTTTCCTCCACCGTGTTACTAGCGATCTGAGTAACTCGTTCGGCCCCCTGGCTAACTGGAACAGTGCATCAATCTCGGGTTTGACCCTACTGTTATATATGTATGCTTCTAAGAATAACTCGAATATGTGGGCAAAGGGCTTGACCGACTCCTTCGGGAGGTTATTGAACCATAATAAGGCTTCGTATTTTAGATTAGCAGGAAATAATCTACACATCACTACGTCATTATGGATCCGTTGGGTTAACATCATTCGATATAATCTGAGATGTTCTATAGCATCGCCTGTCCCGTTAAAGGGAGATATGAATGTTGGAAGCGAGCATTTCCTCGGGAAGGGTTGATGTAATAGGTGTATAGCCAGGGGGGTTGCCTTTCCTCCTGCATTATATCCGTGATCTTATTGCTATCTTGCCTTCCGGTTACTTCTCGGCACATTGCTTCGAGTTGGAAGATTCGGGCCTGCAATTTGTCATCTATGAGCCTTCCTTCGGCCTTATTCTTTCTCCCTTGTGCCCTCTCGGGTGAGAAGGAAATTTCGGACTGACGATATCGTGATCGCCCTGAGTCCTCATCCGATCATTCCGCTTGGGAGACTATTTTGGAGGGAATAGACTTTGAAGCCTCTGTTCGCCTGGGGTTAGTGATTACGAGTTTCTCGGACTCGCGGTCGATTTTTCCTCCGTTTACTTTGTTCTTCTCTCGCCGATGCTTGGGATCGACATCAGACGATCCTTCATATGTGCTTTCCTCCATCTCCAGTACTCCTCTGCTTCCCTTGGGAAAGCGATCGGCTGTCTCCTCGTTGGAGGTATCGGGAATATTGACTCTCTCGTCATCCTGCAATTTTTCAAAAGGACTTTCCTCCTCGGGGGCCTCCTCTTCCATGATACTGGGCGCCCTTTTCTTTGTTTTTCGTTTCAACCTCCGGTTTCTCCGTTCTAGCGTTCTATTGCGTTTTTCCAACTTTCTCATTCTCTCATCCTGCGCTTCTTGATGTTTCAGGATGGCTGCAAGTATGGCATTGACATCGTCCGAGCTAGAATTACCAGTCTTCTTAAGCTCATTATTCACTATCTTCCTTGGCTGATGATTCAAACCTTCCTGGCTGAGTTAGATGAATGTCATATGGGCCCTAAGAGGGGTTTTCACCTACTTCCGAGCTAGAGTTATCTATTAACTCTTCCCAGAATTGGTCATCGGGCTGTCCCTCTCCTGGGTGTGCACCATTGTGCACGGATTCACCGAGTTCCATCTCGTCTAGGCCATCTGGCGGGGCTCCACCATTTTCACCTTGGATCGTACGAGCTGATCTCCACGTCACCATCGCCTTACCTGCGATTAATGCAATAATTCTCAATTTGTCTTTTCTTTTAGAAAAGTGGGACCCTAGTTTTGAATGTGCAACTGCTAAGTCATAATTTTTACTGGACAAATAAGTACATGAAAACTTCAAAGAAAATTTTGGAGACATGTGAAGATGTCAAAACATTCTCTTTTGTGCATAGGACTTTAGTGATGGTAAAAGGTGTTTCATTGGTTTTTCTTCTCAAGTGAAAGTACCTAATTCCATGCGTCATGGTTATGCTAGAAAAAATCAAATCATGATGATGAAACATATCTTTCCATTTTAGGAAGTATTTTTTCACAGACCTTTAAACTTTTGATTTCGAGCAAACTTTGAGTTTGAAGAATGATTATATACTCGTTAACCCCTCCTCTTGACTTAGAGTTGGATTTATAAGAATAAGATCATGAGTTGTATGGAGTTTTTGTAAAAAGACGAAGAAATCATCACTTAACAGTTCACCTTTTGAACCTTCATAAGAATTTGACTTTCTTAAGAAGTTTACTGATGAAGATCTTCCCTACTCGTTCATGGAGGAGATCGTTTAGGTGCGGAAGTTCAAGAAACCTCTTGTTCACCACGATCTTCTACTCTCCTGAGCATCTTCAGGAAGACAAGAGATATCTCTGATAAATTAAAAAATCTTACGAGAAATAACAAAAAACATGTAGATATGTTGATTTTGAGGTTCTTCTAGACATAACTCTTAAATCTTTGACAGAAAACTACACAGTGGTTTGAAAAACACACTTTTTAGAAAGATCATGAAACAATATAGAGCTGTTGATAGGGAGGTAGATTATATCTTCATACCTCCCTGTTTCTAGCACCAAAATGTAGTTGCATCTTTTCTGATGATTACATCCAATTGAAAATAAAGACTAAAACTTACTCTAACATACAAGATTCAAAGATAAACAAGATGTAAAGAGCATGAAAGTAAAGATTATCACGAACATATAACGTGGTTCGGCCATGAAGACCTATATCCACGGGAAGAAGATAGTTTCTTTATTGATTATTAGGCCTTACCCTTGAAAGATATACAAATCTCACTTAGATCTCTCACTCTTTCTATGTCTAAATCACTCTCAGGTATTCTCTGTAGAAAGACCATCTAATAATACATTAGATAACTTTCCTATTTCCTGCTACATGGGTTGGTATTTATAGATAAATGAAACTCATGAAGGACTCGTCGAGCTCTAGGAGTCATCACGCATCGTCTTTGTTGATTCAGACTGGTTCTATACTATTCCGCGTGATGGTATGTCAGGTTCCTTTCCGACTCATCTCGCCCTGCTCGTCACCGTGAAGCTCTTATCCGAAGATCCTCATGCGGCTTTATCTACGAGTTATAGTATATGTCGTCCGAGTTCTCTATTGTGACATAGACTCGCTCTCACTTCTTCTAATCCTCCATTAAATACAGTGTTACTTTTTAGACTTGACCAACTGAATCGATTAGACCACTCCTTCAAACGTGTCGTTCATGCGATGTTGGTGGCAGGCGTCTTGATTCAGGAAAAATTAGCTTTATGGAGAATGATTCGGTGCTCCTAAATTATCATATCATCATGAAATCATCCATTGAGATGTTGACACGTGGCCATCGGGTAGTTTACCCTCACAAAATCCACCCTTTCCAGTAACCAAATTTCTTTGGAATCTAACATATCCACCAAAATCAGGCTCTTATTGTGGAAAGCTATTAAGGAAGGACTACCAACCTTCGTTATATTAAACAAAATTCATCTTGTCAACTCCAACATGTGCCCCCTCTGTAATTACGACATGGAATCAGCTGACCACTTACTCATGCGTTGCCCCATAACGATTTCAACATGGAACACCTTATTACACCAACTCGCAAACACCTCAAACAACCATGCTACAATCCTAAATACAATAATACCTCAAACAACCATTACTACAACTACAAGCCCCTACAACTTACATTACCTCCTTCTGCTATCTTTTCTGCTCACTTTGGACAACGAGGAACGATTTCGTCTGCCGACAAAAAAAGGTTACATCGAACGATATCCTATTCTCAGCTCTAAACCAAAAACAAGAATACATATGGGCCCAAGATTCCCTACCACCAATCATTCTGGGCGACTTACCTACATCCGCACCCCCAAGAGGAAATAAAACAACAATGACAGTAATGGCGGGCTGGTCTACCCCCAACCTGAACTGCCTAAAAATTAATACAGACGGTGCTGCCAGAGGACACCCGGGTCATGCAGGAGCAGGCTTCATTTGCAGGAATTCATAAGGAAATGTCATTATGGGACTCGCGCAACCACTAGGAATTACCACTGCCTTAATTGCAGAAACTTGGTCACTACTGCTAGCCTCAAGAACTGCAACAGAAAGACACTGGACAACAGTTCTTTTTGAGACAGATTCTGAAAATCTAATGCGCGTTATTACCTATAATACAACTCCACCATGGTACTTATAAAGAATGATAGCTAAAATAAAGTATCATATAGGCGGTATACCACATGCGGCAATACAACACATCTACAGATGGATTGGCCAATCATGTGGCGGACGGAAGCCAAACGGGGAGTCTCGGAACCAAAATATGGGAATTTGCAATCCCATGGTTCATTCACCAAATTGTACTAACTGATTCCATGGGTACTAAATACCCCGTGTAATTTCCTCCTAGTTTCGCTAATAATATCATGCTTCAAAACAAAAAAAATGTAGCCCAGTTTAAAATTTATCCACAAAAATAAGACAAAACACGTATAATTATCCATTTATCACAAGTTTGGAAATATTGTCTGGACTCCGGTAGTCTCCCTCAAGTTTGGTTGTAGAAGGGTTCTAAATTTGGGATATACTGTGATGATACACAAAATGAAATTTTTTTCCCCTCGGGATCAAGAAACCAAACCGAAAGCTCTTAATTTTAGTAGCATTTCAAGCTTTTTGAAGTACTATAATTAGATTATTGTCTTTTCTTTTGAAGCAACTTGATTGTTTATTGTTTTAGGTATGAATTTAAGAACTAACAAAAAGATATATTCTTGAAATTTAATGAGTATAAAAACAGTGCTTGCTTTAAGCCATATAAATACATGAATTAAATGAAAATATTATCACATACATAAATACTTCACAAAAAGCATTTTTTCCGAATGAGTGCTTTGAGACCGAATGAATCAAAACCCTTCTGGTGCAAAAGAAATGAAGAAGGTACACATTAATTCTAAATTATAAGAATAAGTCTCACAAAAACAAAAACAAAAACAAGAAGAAACTCCTGAGTGGCAAAATAGTTCTGGCGATGTTCGTTTGCTTTGCTTGTTTAGACTCGAATGTTTTACACAAAATTGGTCAAAAAGACCAAAACAGAAAATTCCTGGGGGAAATAGCTTCTTAGATTTAGATACTGTTTATATAGCCAAAAAACAAAAAAATACTGTTCATTTAGCCAAAATGGATATTTGACCCAGAAAGTTATTTATTTATTAACTTGAAGGGACAAATATGTCCCTATCTTCTACAAATATTTACTGCGTTGGAGAAGAACAAAGTAACCAAATAAATACAGAGTACAAAAAAAAAAACAGAATTAATTGCTCTGTTTTACGAATTAAAACAGAGCAAAAAACAAAGTGCGTGAAACCGAGCAAAACAGACTGCGTGAAACAGAGTGCCTGAAACAAAGTAAAAAACAAAGTACGTAAACAATTGCATATCCTTCATATCTGCATCATGCCAACCACAACTTTCATCACCTGCACATCTGTAATGTCATCTCCTGCATTTATTCCATTGCAATACCAACCAGTCCACCTGACACTTCACTAGAACCAGTTTCTCCATCATCAAAACAACACCACCAGTACCCATTAGCTCCATTACTACCATCAGATCCAACAATTGATACTGCAACCAAACTCCAGTACATGCACCTCCAAGCCATTACATTTAACTACAACAACATCAGTTTCATATCCTCGACATCACATCAATCTCATTTCAGCATCACCCCTGCAACTTATCCGTTCAAAAAAATGAACAATTTCCCGTTCAAAAATATGAAGAAAGAAACTTATCCATAACATTTACAACATATATCAAACCACGTCTCAAAAGAATTATGCCAAATATATTAGGATTTTCCTTCTTGGAAGAGTATAAATCTATTGGCACAAAATGCAAATAATGGGACACAAGCTGCTAACTACCCAATTTTTTTTTAAACTAGAGTTAAGACCATACTACTGATAATTTTTACTAGTGTGATGTGTACTTTACAGGTTGTTACAGTAGTCTTGTGACCCTATGGATAATATCACCATGGACCTTTTCTTCTTGGACGCTTGTTGCAAAAGAGGCTGGTGGGTCTTTCCCTGCATAAACATCATTAAAATCTACATTCTGTGATCATTAGAATCATTACCATTTTTACCATTCTCCCTTATGTTAATAGCATGCACTAATCCTTTCCTCCTATATTGGCAACTACCTATGTCCTATATACCCTAGCATCTTTGATTACATTCTATCCCTTCTTCCCTTTGATATTCACCCATATTTCAATGAGACATAAACATCATGTTACTAATATCACAAACCTACCCTCCATTAAAATTAGGTGTACTAGTAGTAAACACACTACTACTACTGCTGCTTTATTCTACAATTTGAGAAATGAGATTCATGGTTAGTAAACACAATACTACTACTTAAACACGTACTCACACATTAAACCTGGATGAAACCAACTGGTTTTCATCCTAGTTTAAACATGCTGAAAAAATATACACCACAAATTAAACCTAGATGAAACTAGTTTCATCCTAGTTTATATTTTATTAAACCTGGATGAAACTGGTTTTCATCCTAGTTTAAACATGCTGAAAAAATATACACCACAAATTAAACCTAGATGAAACTTGTTTAATACTATAGGAAATATTTTCACTTAACCAAATTAGTCTTGTAGGAAGTAGTACAATGTATATATGTATCATGCTATGGATATTAGGCACATTCTCATGTAACCAAGAAAAGTTCATATGAAGTCAATTAAATTTACAATCATTAATTAGACTTAAATTAGTGACTTCGATAACCAGATGCAAACCATTTTCATTCACAACATAAACTTTAAAGTCATTATAATAACCAACTAAAATCCAGTTACACCAATAGATTCATCCTACCTATAGATGAAACCAGTTTCATCCTAGTTTAAAATAGGTGAAAGCAAATTCAACCCAATTTAGTATAGGATGAAACCGGTTTCATCCTAGTTTAAAATGGGTGAAACCAAATTCAACCCAATTTAGTATAGGATGAAACCCATTTTCTCCATGTATGTTCAACTCAATCTAGCACAGGAAAAAACCATTTTGAGAAATTTCTTATCTTCTTAAATCGAATTAACATAAAACCCCAATCTCACTTATTCAAAATCAAAGACGAACTGTGAAAATGACGATATAGATGATCACAAACAATCACAGATTCACAATCAAAAACTCCCAATTGAACCTAATTTTAGAAATCCCTCAATGTTTAAATCGAATAATAAGAAGAAGAGAAACCATACCAGAAATTATAAGGAACAAATTCACCAGAAATCAATCACCTTCATCGAACGACCATGGGTTTTCCATTGATTGGAGTTTGATTCGAACTTGACTGATTCTTCTCTTTTGTTTCTAAGGAAGAAGCCAGAAAAACAAAACTTGTCCTAGTCTTTTGATTGCATTTTCCATCGGTTGGGGAATATGATGATCCAATTGGATAAAGTGGATGTTGTCGATGGTGTTGTTGGTGATTTCTGGAGGAGATGTTTTTTAGATCTGGTTTATGTTTGAGGAGACGGAGAAGACGAGAAGAAGATATCCCTTCCAAAATGGCAGTAACGTAAATTTGAATCAGGCCTAATTCTAATTGTATATTTGGCCCGAAAAATGTGCACTTTTGGCTAGATAGCCCATTTTCTGAATGTTTTTTATCTTCTAGAAAAAGCCCTTCAATGAATTTTGTGAACCATTTTAAGAAAGTCGCGGCTTAACTATACACTGAATACCATAGGATCGTGGAATGGATCCCATGTTTTCACTTCCATCCCCTGGATTTAGCAATATGATTCCATGGTCAACCTCGAATTCTTGTTCACACATATTGGCTCACATATATACCTTAGGGAGTTAGGGTGAACCTTCAGATGGAAAATGATAGATTTACCGACATTTTCTCCGGCACAAAATCCCGTAAGAATTAGAAAAAATAGGACCAATTTTACACGGCTCTTATCCCAATGTTGAGAGCGTTAAAAGAACTGTTGGATTCCCCCGCGGGAGAAACACGCGGTACGTGTAGCACTTCTCCCTTCAGACCCACGTTTATGCATGGCTGGGATAAAACTTGTGGACCTAGTATGATTGTTACCGATGGTGAGCTAATATTAGATGCAGTTTGTATATGAGACTTGAAGGTGACTTTGGTCTAATTTAAGAACTGTATTTCGCGTGTGAAACTCAAAAGTTCAGCATTGTATTGCAATTTCATTAAATAATGATATTAGCATTTAGCATTTTTGAGATTTTATTGGTTGTAAGAAATGTGAAACAGCCTGGGCGAAGGTTAAAAAAAACGGACCCCTATATTTGACTGGATTAAAATACTTACCAAAGAGCGGTTAAGGTTAACTGATTGAACTGAAACTGCATTCGCGACACCAAATTAATAAAGTTATGCTATTGTTGTGCTTCTGGAACTTGACAATGACAGTACTGTTTATACGCTGCACATAATTAGTGTTTAATCCCAAAATCTCTGGTAAATCCCAGAATGTACCAATTAACTCATAGTATATAAAATACTATTTATATAAGTTGGTTTACAGTCAAGTAGAATACTATTTGTCAACTCATAGTATGACGAGTGTATTAAATTAATAACCTTGCTAAATTCATAAACAATATATTTAGTTTCCAATAGAGCCTGAATATTATACAAATCAATAATAAATGTAATTGTATAATGGTACCTCAGTAATATAAGGATTTAAAGTTGTTTATTTTTTGTTCATATTATATATGTCGTACTTCATTTATCTTTCTTTGTAGTCCCTTGAAAATCCATAAATGGTTTTGTTGTATTGTTCTTCTTAATCTTATAAGACAATTTTGGAAACAAATTGAATTAAAAAAAGAATCTTTAGATATTTTTTGTTATACGAATGAAATTCAAATTTAACCTTGATTTTTTTTGATATATTTGTATCATACGAATGAAAACGCTGGGTGATGCTTCTTTTCGAAAATAACTAAACTCTAACATTAGTTTTGTAAGGACCCTCAAGCTCGTCAACGCTATTATACTAGTCAAGAGACGTATTAGCCGATAATAACTCGATTAATTTAACACGAATGTTAATTAATAGAAATAAATCTAACAACTATCTAGACACCAAAATAGTACCATTGAATAGATCTCTAAAAGTTACGCAGGATACATTACTCGAACGTGTTATTCGGATATCGGATGAAGAAGATATCATCAGTTTTGTTCGAAGGGCAAAATAGTCATTTTGCAAACTCAGCCGACCTGGACTCCCCATATCATCTGGGTAGGTACCTGTATCATTTGTCCTTATCCTTATCAGACCGACCGAGAAGATAAACTCATTCTCTTCTTTTCTATCTCTTTCTTCCTTTCTCTTATTTCTTTCTTCTTCTTCGTTCTTCTCCTGCTTCGATTCTGAGACAAATCTATGAAATAGAAATAATAGTTTTTAGATCATGGGAAGGTGATACAGATCAAGTAAAGACTGTTACTGATGTTGTTGATTAGAATAGATGATTCAGAATCGATGGAAAGGTGAATTAGAGAATCAGAATTAGGGTTTGTATAGCTTTTGATGTTTAGAAGATTTATAAGATGAATATGGAGCTATGATTAAATTGAGAAAAATGGGTAGATGTTTAAATGAAGTATTTAAGTTGTTTCGGTGATAGATTGAAGAAGTCAGTAGGTTAGGGTTCTTGTAGAATTGAAGATGCATGTAATAGTGTTGTTGAAGGATAAATAACAATTGGGTTGTTGTTTAATTGGAGTTATGGTGTTGTTTTGAAGATTAATTCGAGATTAAAAGAGAATTGGGGTCTCTTAAGAACAACTCAGGGAAGCTGTAGATGGTGAAATTGATAAATTAGAAGATTGATTTGAGTTGGGTCTTAACAGGTTGAGTGAATTAGGGTTCAGATGAAGAGTAATTAGAAATTGGAGAAGTCAGGGTTCTGAAGATGAAATCGATAAAAGCTTATGACTGAAGTTGTTAACAGAGTGGGGGTTTGATTGTGTTATTAAGAAGGTGTTTAAGCTATTGTTGGTGCTTATTCAAGACTCATGAGAAAAGGGTAAGTTTAATTTAAGATTTAAGATTTGAGAATTCATTTATTCTTAAGTTGTGTGTATTTGAGTTGAGATTGAAATTCCTTGGTTGGGTGTATGGTTTAGTTTGCTCTCTTAATGAATTGCTGAGATGAGTTAGTTATTGATGGAAGTAATTGAAGTGATTCAATACTTAGGTGATGGTGTAGAATTACTGGGAACATGGAGAGAGTGGTGCATGCTGAAATGGTTATTTGATTTGGGTTGTATTAATAGTGGTAGTCTTAGATGTAATGAAAGTAGTGAAGTGCATGTAATGGATTAGTGATGTATGTGGTGAATCTGAAATGGCAGTTCGTGAGAATCGTGTTGTTGGTCTGGAGCTATTGAGTTGTTCTGAACTGCAGGTGGTGGTGTTGTGAGAGTATTACTGAGTTATAAGTTGTAGTGGTGCTGCTGAAATTGCAGGGGATATCAATGGATGGTGGAGGTTAGGTGTTGGTGTTGTTTGTGAAGTTGTTATTGCAGAACTAGAGATGGAGGTGAAAGTAGTAATGAAGTTATGATTAGTATGTTGATTAGGATTGGGTTACAGCTGGTATTGAGGTTGTTGTAGTGTGTATCAGTTATGCAGTTATGACTTGAGCAGTGGTGTTTAACTCAGTATGCTGAGATAAGATGTTTTGGGTACTGAACTATAGAATGGCAATGGGAGCTGAATTGAGTTGCAACTAGAGCAACATAGGAACGGTTATAAGTCTTAGATTTTGTACATGCTGGTAAGATGTGTAAGTTCAAGAAGAGTGTAATGTTGTTATGGCAGTGATCTTAGTGGAAGTCTGCAATTCAGTCAAGGTAAATCTTAGATTGCTGTTGTATTGAAATTATAAAAGTGTATTTGGATGAATTATTTAGTGTTGAACTGATTTCAATTGAAGTAGTAATTGGCTTGGCCACAACTGATGGACTATTTGTAGATTGAGTGTTGCTTGGAACTACAATTGCAGGTAATAAGAGTTCTTAATTGTAAATGAAATTCAAAGTTTGTTTAAGAATGAAAGATTTTGATGTTGAGATGTTAAAATGGAAGTTGAGAATGTAAGATTCCCAACTGAAGTGAAGCTGAAATAGAATTAGACCTATTAGTCATCCCAGTCAGATGTCTGATTAAGTTAGCTCACTGAGTCGACTAGTGTTGAATCGGAATCGACTCAGTGGACCTTGACTCAGAGGCCTGACTAGTTGACATTGACTTGACCGAGTTAACCTTTGACCGTGAACTTGACTTTGACCTTTGACTAACGTTTACCGTTAGTTGACTCAGCTGACCGTTAGTGACCGTTATATTGACACAGTTGGGCCAGGCCCTTATTAATGGGTTTGTTTAAGTGGGCTTGGGCTTTAGAATAGTTATCTTATATTGATCTTTTGGACCACTTATGGTCCGAATTGACCTTTGGCTTCTTCTACAAAGTTGTAGACAGTCATAAGACTTAGCTAATAGATTCTAGAACCAACCTAATTGAATTAGTAAACCTTAGATTTGCTAATAATAGATGATGAAAAGGTGTAGAATCATAAATGGGCCTACAATTGTGAGATGTAACTATATGATTCTTGTATGAGCCATTTTGGCTAGATTCTTAGACTTCTTGTGTGATTAACATTTAATTATTAACAACGATCGATTCAAAGGATGAACCAGTAGATCGTGGATCGCGAGGTAGGCGTGGCTTGTCATCAAAAGGTGTGGGAATGCATTTGACTCTTTGTATTCATTATTGTTATTTTTATAAAATATTATGTTTAACAAACTCATGCATTGTCTGTTTCTGCATTCCATATTTTATTTAAAATGCATTATGATAATCCTGTTATTTCTGTGAATCTTTCCACGATGTGGAAAGGACTTGTATTGTTTCGTCGTCAAAATAATTTTTTTTGGGAAATGAGAATTTCCACTTGTGGTATATAGGATACACTCCTTCACTTTTATACCTAGAGCTTTTATTGAATAGAGTTGGTCACCATGGTCTTGGTGGCATCTATAGCTATATAGGTGTGAATTGCCGGTATTTAGGGGTTCACAACCATATTAATATATTGTTTGACGAAGGAGTTTGTTTCATATACATGTATGTTTATTTTCAGTGACTTAGTCACTGTTTAATGTTTTCGGAAAAACATGTATTGTTTTCCAAATCTTGCCTATGATTACTTAGAAGGTTAAATGTTAATTATTCCCACTTCAGTTTCTGTGACAGATCAGAGTTGCGCAACGAAAGCTTCAAGGGTTGAGTTAGTTAGTTGATTAACTTCTGTTATGTTTATTATATTGTATAATTTATTTGAAAACCAAATGACTATTATACATGTATCATTTGAGAGAAGATCTTATATATGTATTTCTGAGAGGGATTAGCTTTGGGTTAAGTTTTGTAGCAGATTTCTTAATTGAATGCTTAAATGTAAATTTTAGATTTTAGTGTTTCTTTATTTAGTTAATTTGTTGGATTAGTCAGCTGATAGCTTAGGGGGCGCTACAAGTTTCCTCCCGCATCTCAAGATTTTTAGATATTAATTTGATCACTTGTACTGAAAAGAAAAAAAAAGTGTTTAGCTCATGAAGCCTAAAAGGTATAACCTCCCATCTTTGGGGCTTATAAAAATAAATATATGCGAGGCGGCATATAAAAAAAACTGGTCTAAATAATTCACCATAAATATTTTCTTCAAAGAACTTCATTGAGTTCGAATGCACGAAACCCCTCCCCATTAAAAAGGCATGAGGGGTACAATACCAATAAATACTGCATTAATTCGTGGTTTCCTTTGCTAACTTTGGCTAGGAAAGTATACAGGAGGGTCCTACTAATGGCTTCAAATACATTGTTGTTTGGGTTGCTACAAAAAAGCGTGCAGTATAATAGATGCTTTATACAGTCGTTCTAGACAGACCGAGCAAACAAAACAACAAGAAAACCGCTTCTCACAGATTTTGGTAATTTGTGGGTTCTAGTAGGCTCCGCCCACGGGAGTCTAGCAGTGGCCATAGGTATTTGTGTGTGGCGTTTTTTTGTGTGGTTTTGTTGCTCGGTCCTTTGAGACTTTTTGTACTTTATATCATCGGTCATTTTTCTAGACTGCGACGACATGTATATTAGAACCGAAATGATGCGCATACCGTGAAGAAAAATCATAATAAAAGTGGCTGTTTCTGGATAAATGATTTAATCATTTTGCTAAGTCTTTGTACAAAATACAAACAATTTAATAATAAAGATGGAAAAAGAAATGCATTTCATAAATGTCTTTCGAGAATAATGATGCATACATTGGATAATGTTTCACTCCTTTTAACCCGATTACTGAACGCCGCAGTCACAATGGTGAGTATCGATTGAAGAATAACAAAACAGTTGCAGTTTGACTATAAAAGAAATTGTGTGCCTAAAGTGGATCATTTATCCTGAAAGGGATGGAGTTTATCATTTTTCTAGATGCAAAGGAAAATTAGTTGATGCATAAACAAAAATATGGCCGCATAAATATGTGTATGCATTCTTTGTGGCAGTTTGCATTATAGTTATACATCCAATTTTCGAAAATTTGTGCATAAAGTGAAAGTATCATTTTCCTGAAACAGAGGGAGTATATCGTTTTATTAGTTGCAATGGAATATTAGTCGGTGCATAAACCAAAATATGGCTACATAATGTGTCATGCATTCTTTGTGGTGGTTTGCAAAATGGCTATGCACTCAATTTTTGAATTGTGACTAAAATGATAAACACCTCCGATTTTATCGAAAAGACTCTAAATTTGATGTTATTGTTTGTACTAATTGTGTAGATATCTTTAAAATATTTTCAATGAGATAAAATCTGTAAGATTCCAAGGGAAAGATATTTAGATATTTATATTCTAGTTTGCTTGCCAATTATAACCCCAAAATATAGGACACGTAAGAAATTATAATACAATTTGAATCTTATACCTATTTGCTCTTCCTTTTTTGTTTGGTTACGAAAATGTCTAATACCTATTTGATGTTCCTCTTTAGTTTATTTATGAAAACGTATAATACCTATTGGCCATACCACTTCTATTTATTTGCGGAAATGTTTAAAGGAAAAAACAATGATTTAAAAGGACATTTTTGGTTTTTCTGCCCGGACCATTTCTAATCTTTTTGTGTCAACTAATCACAAACATTTTACAAAAAAAGTGACCACATACAAGGTCCTTACTCCCTCGCTTTGCTCGGTCGGTTGTCCCAATTAAAGAATACAAGAAATTGCTATTCATTTATACGTCAATTCCAGTATAACGCTTCGTTTTTACTACTCATTCGTTTTCTAATTGAACAATCCTTTTAAATAGAACATAAGTCCGGTTCATCCCGTTCTTGTGTATAATGCCTGCTCAATTTCGTTTCAAAACCAGAATTTGTTTTTCCTTAGAAATTGGATTCCCAACATTGAAGATATGCAACGGATAATTACCCATATACCATACGAGAGCAACCATAATCAACTATATGCTTCTCCATGCAGCTGCTTGATTTTTCTCTTCACCTTCCCTTTATAAATTTAAATGACTCGTATTCTTCGGAAAGCAAAACAAAGCTTGAAGGCTTGAACTTCAGTTTTCTCCAACGTCTCAAACTTTTTCCCCGGTAATTTGGATAATTGGCGTAGAAAAGGAAATAAAGTTTGATCAGCTCATGAAACTCAAGGGCGCACCACTAATTAGTAGTTCCATCTTTGAAGTTTGATCTTTGTATAAACATTAATACATGTAAGGTCGACCAAAATAAGTCACAAAAAAACAGTAGGAGTTCATTAGTTACGTTCAGATGAACAACTTCCCTACCAAACTGTAAGGCGTGAAGAAGTACAATGGTACATATAATTGTCTCATTTCATTGGCATGCTAGCTTCATTTTTTTTCGTTCATGAATCCGATTTGACACTAAAACCATATGCTTCAAACTGTTAGTCTGACACTCTTCTTTGAATTTTGTAACCAGTTTTATGTTTATTTCACTAAAACCACAATATGCTTCAAAAAATAAATAATTAAAACCACCATTTCGATGGATCATGGTTTTGAGGAATCTGGCATGGGTTTCCTCGAGTTGGATTTGAATTTTGGAAATTATAAGCAGAATAAGGGAGTTAGGGAGATAGCAAGGAATAATGTAGTGTATTTTTGTTGGAATTTTGAGTTAGTTAGTTAGTGTGAATGGATGTATCCACTCACTTAAACCTTTTCAATATGTTGTGTCTTATCCCAAGGGATGTGAATCTCCACTAAGGGTTGTGGTTGTGACTCTTCATGAAAGGATTTCTCCAAGAGTCACTTCTAAACCTATATAAACCCCACACATTTTCCATTGCAAATATGTGTTTTTAGAGTCATAAAACTAGTACTAGAAATTTAAGAGTTTGCATGTGTCTTCAAGAGTTAAAGAAGAGTTTGTGCAACATCTATTCGCGTTTTCTATTCGGTGTTATCGAAGTGCTGCAAAAAACATCGAGGTATTGTTGAATGTTGGAGACATATGCCGCTAAACCTGTAACAGCATTAGATACAGGGCATCAAATGTCTTAAGCAAAGAGATTACTCGCCTCAGTACACCCAAGTAAGTTTGTTTAAGTTTTGTGATTGATCATCTTTTTCTATCCTTTTTTTCTTGTTTTGTTGTTGGTATTACGAAACGTAATACATGTTACAAAGAGTTGTAACGGATCGGTGGATAATACACGAGTTGTATTAATGGAGAATCGGTAACGAAGATAATTATCCAACAATTTTGTTGTCATTAGGGATGTGACCGCAATCAGTGGAATGTGTCGAGACGGTAACTGGCTTAGCCGGTACCGTCACCGATAATTTCTACCGAAATTCCGATACCGGTAATTTCCGACGAAATTCTCATAATCCATGCCGATATCGTTTCGTTAAGGTTATCGGATACTGGTTACCGATAAATATCGTTATATGACAGAGTTCTACATAACCTGTTTTTTAGACCAAAATGCAGTTTAAAATAAGAAGCTTTCCATTCAATGTCAAGCACAAGTACCTGCATACAAATGTTCCAAATTTTATTAGTTACATGTTGTTGCAAAAAAAATAAAAATAAAATACACAAAACAATTCAAAAAACTTGCATCCTTGGACAATAATAACCTTTACCGGCAAATACCGTTATCAGTATCGGTACTTAACCAACCGGTATGTGCCTTAGCTGATCCCGTTTTGTCAAGACAATAATTATCGATAAAATCCCCTTGCTAATTTCTGATTACTGTTATGTTGGAAAATTATTTATAGAAAATCGAATTATAGGTAACCGTTATTATCGGAATTCGATATCCATCGACTGCCCTAATTGTCATCATCAAGTATTTATATCCTTGAATTTTTACATTTGGTTACTGATGATTTAAAGTCAAAGTCCATTAAATTTCAGGGCAAACCATAGAATCCATAGATCGGATCTATTGCTTTTCGGTAGAATTCATAGATTGGATCCTTGCTTTTTTTTTGGAAGCCACCAGATCGAATCCAATATTAGGATCAATACAACAGAGTCATATTATGCAATCATATGCATATACAAATAATCAACAGCCATGACGGGTGCGAATACGATGGAAACCCAATTTATGATCTCTAAGGAGGAGCCACGGGTTGACTAATCCTGACTCTAGCTCCCCTTGAAATTCCAAAAATCATGAAAAAGCCTTTGATTTGGTCCCATAATTTATCCTTAGTCCACCAATGTTAAGTATTTAGTCCACTAAATTTATTAGATTTTTTTTCTAGTCCCCCTCTATACTAATACTTGGTTCAGCCACTTCTTGATGTTCTCTATTGGTGGTGTTACTGCAAGAAACAACTGAAGACTAATTGCGCCATTAAGGCACCGATGCATTTGACTATCATGCCTAAATATGTTCGTTTTCACTTGCGAAGTTTTGAAAAGATATAAGGGGTACGGCGTATAAACAATTTAAGATAATTTTAGGAATTTCCATCTGAACATAATTATAACTAACATAACTAACTAATGGGGGTACCATTAGTGTTTTTGTGGGGTATATTAAAGAATGCCCAATTAGAGAGGATGATAAAAACAGAAAATATAATGGATGAAAACATTGAAAACCATATACCAATAGGACGCCCGTAATTTTTCATTTATTACAACCGAATTCCGTGATTGCTAAGGGAGTAAGAGTGGTTACCGTTAGAGTGATCCGATGGTTTGGATCGGTTTTTGTTTTTTTGTCTTATATAGAATGGTATCCCCTTGAAATAATTGACATCAGCCTTTAGAAATCATGCCAAATTCTCTTATAGGGGTTTACTCAATAAATACTTTTATTGATTTCCAAAGAGTTTAATGGATTTACAAAGTATTGTGTTATTCGTTGTATACTTTTAAAATCTCTTTCAAAGTTTTGCTATTCAAAAAGGGCTAGCGGCACAGCTTGTCGCTCGCTTGCCTAGTATGTAATTTTTAACTTTGTAATTATTTGTGAGACAATTTTTTTGGTTTTAAATAGTTTTCAAAGTTTATGTTACTCGTTGTAGATTGTCAAAAAGTCTTCTAAAGTTTGTGTTACTCGTTGTAAACTAGAAAATTCAAAGTGTTAGAGCATTGCTCGGTCGAACTCGCATGCGTTGCTATCTCAAGCATGTTTGTCAATGTTAGTGATCAAAACTATAAAGTCTTGATTTCTAGTATACTATAGCTAAGGTCTCGGACTAGGATAGAAACTATAGTTGAGCTCAAGAACTCCATGGAAATCATCATACAAGACGAAGGACTACTGAAGGAACCAGTGGATCTTCATCGACTAAAAGGTATGTGGAGACTTGAACTTATCTATCACTCGAAAGTCTATCTACTATATCTCATATCTTGAGACAAAAGTCGTTTTACTATATAGACTAAAGATATACACATGTGACATTTCGAGCTGAGTATATCTCGCTTATATATTTCCTGAAATGTGTGTTGGTAAAGCTTTCGCTTTTGCCAAGTTTATCTTTTCCTAAGTGACGAAACTCATGTTATGTTTCAATCAGTTTGGAAATTGCTCTGACGAAAACTAGTTTGTGAATAACAATTATATGATGTCCTCTGAGAATGTTTCAATGATTAAAATGAGAGTTTAGACAATAAAAACTGGGTGGTATAAACATTGTTGTGGTAACACATATATGTATACGTCCTTATCACTTGAACCGAAGTTTGAGAACGTTGTTGATCAAGTGAAAACCGTAACTTGAGCTGTCAACTCAGTCCATGAACTCAGTCCGCGAACGTGCGTAGTTCTCGAACCCGAAAATTTCTGCTGGAGTTGTAGCTCGTTTTCAGTCCGCGAACTAACCGAAGTTCTCGAACCCGGGAATTTCTACTGGAGTTTGTGAACTCCAAACGGTTACTTAAGTCCGCGAACTTGAGTGGTTATGTCTAAAAACGATGTTCGTGAACTTATTTAAATTATCTAAGGAATGCTATTGCAAACCGTGGCTTTATAGTTCATGAATTGATTCGAGAGAATCACATCATTTTTGATTCAATTGTGTCTTGTGTAGTACATAAAATCTCATAGCAATTGAACAACTCTCTAACTAGTTCATTTGAGTCATTTGGACTAGTTATGGTGAAGAAGAATATGGTTGATATGAAAGTTATCATTTGGCTAACCATTTGGTTGACTAATATTGAACCAACTATTGTACACGATTGGGCACGGTTACACAAGCCCAAAATCGTCAAGTACATGTGTGTATGGCAAGATATGTTTTCGAACTTACGGTTGAGAGATATTAGCTTGTATCTAATCATATTTTCATCTAATGGTGAATATTGAATGCTTTGTTACTAAGCTAACATTGATTGCAAACCCTGATTTGAAAGACTATATAAGGGAGAACTCTAGCAACTGGGAAACCTAATCCCCACATATTCTGTGTGATACTAATTTTCTAAGCTAGAGTAGATTCTCCTTTAACCTTTGGTTTTCTTCTTTTAAAACCAGGTTAACGACTTAAAGACTTCATTGGGAATGTGAAGCCATACCGATACTACTTTTCTTATAGTTGTTGATCTGATCTTGCTGTTTCTATCGTACGAGTACAATTGTAATAATTTGCTTGAGATTTCTATCTCCGATGGACAAGATACAAAAGTAATCACAAACATCTTCGTCTCATCGTTTGTGATTCCACAATATCTTTTTCGCTGCGTCGATTAAGACTATTGTGAGGTGATTGATAAAACTGAGCTATTCTTTGGGAAAATAAGTAATTGCAAGAAATCCCGCAAGTACATCTGAAACAAGTATTGTGTTTTCAAGTGCGATGTCACATTGAAACAAACGATACTGATGTTGTAGTTGCAAGAAATCCCGCAACACACCCCTTATGAGATTACACAAAGATCCACTTAAATCTTAGGAACAATTATCAAACTTTTATTTATTTCTCTCAAGAATCTTACAAGAATATTTGGGATACAAAGAAAATGAGAATTCCTCTATACTTTCTCTCTCCTCTTTGTTCTCTCAATACTCTCAAAAAATCTCTCCCCTACCCTAATATGTTTGACCTCTTATATATGATATTACATAGTGGATGACAGCTAAGACAACCTTTATTCTCGGATCTGGCTTGCGTAATTCTCGCAAGCTAACAAGGGTTTTCTTCGCACGTTTTCTTCATTCTAGCAAGGTCTTCACATTTTCTTCGTGATTGGGCTAACGTCACTTGTTACATCACACTTCAAGTATCTTGAGATGAACTTCGCATACACTCATCATTTATAATTTCGCCGGGGAAAAACTATTGGGAGATTCTGCTCCTACATCTTGCCTCTTCTCATGTCTTCTCTGCGAAGAAGAGAATGATATGAGAAGCTCTATCTCAAAACACCGCAACCATTTATCTTTTAATATTTTTCTTCACCGACAACCTTCCGTAAAATCAGGCGTAACCGTGTACATGTGTTTATTATTTCACTTGTTTCCCAGCACGTCCCACTTCAGCCGGTCATCTCTTTTTGTCTATTTAAGGAGATAACTCATGGAAAATAATTTTCTTCTTTTACTTCGTATTCTTCACTTCCAAACTTTCTGCAAATCTCCATCCTATGTAATTTTTGTCATCTTCGATTTTCACAAGTTTATCTACCAGCTACTATTTACATGGAGTCACCAAGGTTATTTTTGCTTTTCTTCTCTGATTTTGCTGGAACTGATCTTATTTTGTCGATTTCTCTAATTAATTTTATTACTTTGTGTAATTCCCATACTTATTTTGTTTCAGCAAAAGCACCTCTTCAACCAAATTCACATTTCAAAACCCTAAGGGCTCTAAAAACTCGCAGCCAAAGGTTGTTGTAGGAAAAAGGAAACCTGTGAATGGCAAGGTAGTAAGAAACACTACTTCTTTAATAACAATATTGTTGCCTATTTTTATTATCCGAGTTGATATTTGCAGGATGGTGAAGACGGTAATAAAGTCTCCAAGAAGTCTCGCCACTTGAAGACTATTAAATCTTCGATTGAATTTCCTTATTTTAAACCTCTTGCAACCCCCGTCAGCGAAAACATCTTTACGGACTCCACCCCTTTAACTAACCCTACTGTGAACGAAACTACCTCATCTCCCTTTGTAGATTCCTCAAAAATTGATTTCATCGCAACCTCATTTATTGATCCTCTTCAATTTTTACCTGTAAAATATATATCTGTTGTGAAAGATGATTCAACTCTCATAACTTCTATCATCACCACTTTTTCGTCTGAAATCCTTCCTGCTGATAGAGAAATTCTGGAAGGAGTTGATATTTCCTTCAAGGTTTTATCTGATATTCTTAGTGATGCTCAAAGATCACCTGCTGATCCTCTTAAACTTGGTATTTGCGAAACTCTGAGTAAGTATTTTAATACTGAAAAGGTGGCTTCGCAAACATCTTTAGAGAAAGAAGTTGAAACTATGAAAAATAGTCTCCAAGCTATGACTCTGGAATGTGGGGATCTTCGCCTCAAGAATCAAAAACTTGAGAATATTTCGTTGGACTGCGAGATTCTTCGCCGAAAGAATGATGAATTGAAAGGTATGATCTTCTTGTCTTTGTTTATAGCTTATCTTCTTTGATAATTTTATCCCTTTCATATTCATCTTTCTTAAATTCTTTTGTTCGCACATTAAGTTTTAATTCAGAAATGAATAATGGAGAGATACGACTTTCAACATGCCGGTAAAGAAGCTAGTGCTGATAAAGAAGCTTTGTTGGAATAATATAGTCAATTAGACAATCTTTACTCATATTCTGTTGACCAAATTGATAATCTTACCAACGAGAATGCTCAATTAGTTCAAGAGAAGGAAACCTTAAGTAGAGAAATATCCCACCTCTCTTATTTGTTAACTAAAGCTAACTTGGGGAATGAAACTTTATCAGATGAAAATGAAACCCTATCCCAAGAGAAAAGAATTCACCTAAACAAAGTGGCGATATCTTTGTAACAACTTAGTATACGCCATAAAATATGTGACGATCAAGAGCAATCCCTTTCTTCGCTGAAAAATGAACTTAAGGAAGTAACCGAGCCATCTATTGCTGAGAAGAATAAACTCATTCAAGGTAGGATAACCTTAAGTATAAAGGAGAGTCAACTTAAGGAACAACATGCTCAATTAGAAGAATCTTACTCCTCTCTAGGGAAGGAAAATGCCTTACCTATTTTCTAATGAAAATAATTTTCGATCTTGCCTGAAAGGTTTAGTTGGAGATATTTTTGATGATGAGATGAACCACTGGGAAAATAATAGCTTGGCTTTAATTCAATATCTTATTTCATAGAAGGAAGGTAGTCATAAAAATATGGCTGCCTCATCCATCTTTTCTTACTTTCTTATTCTGGCAATATTTCTCTCGCGAAAACTTCGCTATAACAACCTTTTTTGTATTTGTTGTTTGCAGAGTCTGAGAGAAGTCTGCATTCTTCTATTTTTTATTTGGAATATAAATTGGACAAGATTCCCCCGGAGAATGCGATGCTTAGTACTGCTCTTTCTCACTTTCACGATCGTGCACTAGTGGAAAATGGGTTTTTAACCACTTCCTGGGCTTTGAAGATACGACTTCCCTAGGCCAGCATAATTTTGTGTGCTGTGAGAAAGAGTAGTTTTGTTAATAAAAAGTTAAACCTGTTGCATTCACAGTCGTTACTTTAGTTGTATCTTTATAAATATCAAGATATTTAATACAACTGTGGCGCAAATGCCAAAAAAAAAAAAAAAAACTACTGTGAGCCAAACTAGTTTCTATAGCCAGAATTAGAACCAAGGGTTAGATGTAAGTTAGAGAATATTTTGACGGTGACGATGAAACCTCGTGTCTATCGAGATATTATTATCTTCTCTTTTATATCTGTTTCACTTTCCATTGTATCATCACAATTCCTCTCTCCAGTTCAATTCAGAGATCCAGTTTAGAAGAAAAAAGAAATCAAGACATAAATTTCCATGAGCAGATAGAAGCAAATCCTAACTATCAAATGATTCAAAACCATTATTTCTCTCCATATCAATCAACTGTTTTTTTCAAAACCTATTTCTTTGGAACCTCTTTTTTTTTTTCCATTTTCAATCTTCTTCAGTTAATCCCGTGGGTTCACAATATCTGTTTTTTTCTCTAATTTTTTGAATGTTGGGTTTTTAATTTAATTTTTGTTTCGTTTTTGTATGGTGAAGACCTTCAGGTGGATATGTTTTCAGGTATAACATCTCAATCACTTTGATTCGATTTTATTGGTGTTACTTCGCAATTAAAAGGGTTTCTTTTTAGATGCTAATGGTTAAACAAAATTGTATCTGTTTTTTTTTTTAGGGATTTCAATTTTGAGATCTGTTTTTTTTTTTGCTAAATAAACGGCAATTGGGAGACTTTTTGCAGGGATGATGAAGAAGTATTGGGTATTGGGTATGTTGAGGACAAGGATGTTACCATGAAATAGGGAGAAGGAAGTGTCGCTGTTGAGTAGAAGTAGGGATGATAAAGAAGTATTGGGTATGTTGAGGACAACGATGGGTTGCCATGGAATAGGGAGAAGATGGTGAGATGGGTTCGAAGCGGTTCCAACAGTGAAGAAATGGTGAGCTTCTGTGATTTGTTGTTGCCACTAGAGGAGATGTGATGCCGAGAACAACCGTGGAATTGAAGATGCTTCTGTTTTATAATGGTGATCGTGTTGTGCTTGCTTATTGAATGATTAACTTTTACAGAGAAGGAGATAACGGATTCACCAATTTCAATCGTCTGATTTACCACCAGAATTGCACATTAGGTGCTCGGCCAATTGCGTATCAGATAATTCTGTTGGGTGGAATGGAGAACCAAATTACCATCCCTTTGAAGAGTTTGGAGCATCTACTGATGATTCTGTACTTACACCTGCCGAAACATAAACTCTGATTGAGGTATTGGTACTCTACACAATTATCTGCGGAAAACTTGAATGTTTCATGTCCAAACTCCTATTGCTTTCCTTTCCTATTATAAGATCCTTAACTACTACTAGGTTACACTTTTACATGCTATTTTGGATGGGTTTTACCATTCAACTCAACTTACGTCAATTTAGACTCTTTGTATCTAACAAATACTTCATTTTTTTTGGATGTGGCATTAGATTCAGCATCCTCACTAGAAGCAAGTACTACTTTGGAACTGTCTACAGGGTCTGTTACAAGATGGTCAGGTTGTTTCCATCAAGCGAGCAAAGAAGGTATTTATATGTGTTGTCTACCTCATTCTTGCTAAGACTTTTTTTGGTATTTATATGTTTTCTGTAACAAGTTGCTAGGTTCTAATATCCGCTGTTGTTGCTGTTGTTATATGTGTTGTCTACCATTATTTCTGTAACAAGCTTTCATAATTTTAATATCCGCTGTTGTTGCTTCTGTTGCTGCTGCTGTTGTTGCTGCTGCTGCTTCTGCTGATGCTGCTGCTGCTGCTGCTGCTGCTGGTGCTGCTGCTGTTGCTTCTGCTGGTGTTGTTGCTGCTGGTGTTTCTGCTGCTGATGCTTATGCTGCTGCTGCTGGTGGTGGTGGTGGTGTTGATGCTGATGCTGCTGCTGCTGCTGCTGCTGCTGCTGCTGTTGTTGTTGTTGTTGCTGCTGCTGCTGCTGCTGTTGCTGCTGGTGCTGTTGCTGATGCTGCTGGTGGTGCTGCTTCTGTTGCTGCTGATGCTGCTTCTGTTGCTGCTTCTGCTGCTGTTGTTGCTGCTGCTGCTGCTGTTGCTGTTAAGCTCATATTATAGAAATATAGGTGAGCTCAGTTCATGTTTTGTGTGTAGGTTGGGTTTCAGTGATTGTAAGAAAATTAGCTTTTAAGAATGCTCAAGTATAATTATAACTTAGAATGGTGTGAATTCATTACCTATATAAACTTTTTGGGGTTTTTGATCTAACTGTCAGCTTGATTAATGTAAATCGAGTTACTGTTGTAAAAAAATTTTGAATTTAGATTGAATGGTGAATGTTTTGTTATCAAATGAGCATCTACTAAATTATAATGAATTTCGAATTTCAGACCAGTTAGATGAAAAACTAGTCGATGGGATTAGATGAATCAGATTTTTAAAAAGTATTTCAAGCCCATATAAACCACTTCTCAAAACTGGCGATTAACTTTTATATTTTCTAATTTAAAACTTTAGAAACCACTGTGAATGTCAGTGTTATCAATTGACTGTCAATGAAAGTCGTATTTTTAAAGATTTCAACTTCTGTGAGACACAGTCGTTTTGGAAAAAACCACTCCCAGATTCCAACTGATAAAAACAGTCGTTTTTTATGATAATACCTCTTGTCTTGACAGTGGTTTAACTTCCATTTTCCACTAGTGGTGCATAAAAAAGATTTTACTATCTTCAGCATTTCAAGGATATTGAGAGTAGGAATCATCAGAAAGCACTTTTTCGTCAAGTTCACCTCAAAGTTAAAGTCCTTGTAAACAACATCTTGTTAGATAGAGAACTTCCTCCTACACCAATCGATCCTCTTGAAGTAGATGCTGATGAAGCTCCTCGCGAACCTGACAGTGATTTTGACTTCGAAAGTGATGATAAAACTAGTGTTGAAGAAGATGGTCCCCTCAAAGAAGCTAGTGCTTTCGAAAATCAAGATGGGAAAGATGTAATGGATCAGGAAAAGGAGAATACTTGCGAAAGCGAGAAGACTGGGGAAAATCCTCCATCAACCCCTCCTGGAGAAGCTAATGTTGAAGTCTGAAATTCCTCTAGTTACTTAGCTTTTAACTTCTTGAGTTATTTTATTTCTGCTTGACTACTCATTCGAATGATGTACCTCAGTGAATTTTAAACTTTACTTACTTTTTTGTATCCTCTTGCTTGCGATAAAGATAATGCATTTTCTTCTCTATTAATTCCCATACTTGCCTCTCATTAACTTTCTCGCAAGACATTAGTCTTTGACCTGCAAAATATTAAATAGTTAACGTTTATAAAGTTATTTTTGTTTCATTTCTATTTGTCAATTTCGTGGTCATACATGTTATCAAATTAATCTTGGAATTTTCCAAGATCCCATTCATTATCATTCTCTTATGTGGTCTTATTTTTCCTTCATAAGTAAAGGTCTTATTTTGCCACCCCTTGTCTTTGTGACAAAATCGTAGGCTGTCTATACACTTTCATGTAATGAATCTTTGATCCTATCTTATCATTTTCTTGTATTATTGCCTCAGCGGGATATTTTTCATGCGACAATATGACAGGCCTAAATATTCATGCCAACATAAATCCCCATGACATTGTTGTCTTGTGACGAAATCGCAGGACATCTTTACATTTTCGTGCACTGATCCATTGATTTCATCTTATATTTCTTTAGTATTATTGATTCTGCAGGATCATTGCACAAATATGATGATCCTTAATATTCACGTGAGTAAAAAGCCTCATGAAATTTGCATATTTGACACTTATCAGCTCCCTAATGGAGGGTGCCGTCCTTATCATCCCCCTGGTTGCCCCTTTAAGAAGGCGTACCTCTACCATACAAGGTTGGTTCCTCCCATCCGGTCTTAATAACAACCAGTTGTTTTCGCGGCCTCTTATCCCTTCTCCGATATGGCTCATGGTTACAAGGCCGCACCATAAGTGGGGTTTTCTTCAGACCGAGTGCATCATAGCCAAGACTTGACAAGAATGGCCAAGTACACTCCAGACTCCCCAGGCAATCTTGGCTCAACCGTGTACCTCGGCGCCTTGATCGAGTTATGCACTCCTTAGGAGACACCTTCTCACCTTAGTCACCCAAACTAAGTGATAAGATCAGGATGAGAATCCAAGGCGCCTCTCCTGGATGGGTTTTATTGACCCTGATTATCCATGACCCAGAGTTCCGGGGGCGGTGTAACCTTTCCCTGAGCTATATAATAGGTTCGCCCCTTCTATGACGTACTTTAGGTCTTACATTTGCCTCTTGAGAAATTTTATTCGTGAACTAAGGTGTACGCCATAGTTTAGTGCCTCTTTCATTTTTGTTCATTCGATCTTTGATTTTATTTTGGTTAAATCATAATTTATGTGACATTATCGCATATCTTTAGTCTGTTTTGACAGATATAATTTCTACAAAATTATCGCATGTTTCCATTTTGTTTTGATAGATACAACTTCTGCGAAATTATTGCATGTTTCATTCTGTTTTGATAGATATAACTTCTCAACTGTAAACTTCTGAGAAATTATGGATAATACTTCTTTAGATATAATCTATCCCATGGTCGATCAAGTTTGTGACCAGTATCCTTTCCCTCAGGATCCATCAGTTTATATGCCCATGTTCCAACTATTTCTTTAATGATATATGGTCCATCCCACTTCTTTTTTAGTTTTCCATCATTTCCTTTCTGGTATACTGGTATTTCTCGCAGCACCAAATCACCTGGATGAAATTCTCTTATTTTAACACTCTTATTATATTCTCGAGCTAATCTTCGCTGATAGTTATCCATATGCTGTAAAGCCTTTTCCCTATTTTCTTTTAATTCACCAAGCTTTGCTAAAATCATATCCGCACTTAGATTTTTCTCCCATGCTTCTCTTTTTGTTGTGGGAATAATGACATCAGTTGGTAGTACTGCTTCAACCCCATATATTAAATAGAAAGGTGACATTCATGTAGCTTCTCGCCTGGTTGTGTTATAAGCCCATACTGCATTAGGCAACTGTTCGCACCATGATTTATTATGCCCCCCAACTTCTTCTTTAACGTATCTGCAATTATCTTATTTGTTGCCTCTGCTTGTCCATTACTTTGCGGATATAAAGGGGTGGATTTTCTATATTTTATCTAAAATGCATTAAGCAACATTTCTATGTTCAACCCTTCGAATTGTTTTCTATTATCAAACACCAACTGTGCAGGGATCCCAAATCTGCAAATAATATATTCAAATATGAAGGTGAAAACGTCTTTATCGCGAATATGCTGTACTGCCTTTACTTCTGCCCACTTTGTGAAATAATCTGTTGCGACAATCAAATATCTTCTTTGTCCGGATCCAGGTAAAAATAATCCCACAATGTCCAAACCCCACTTTCCAAAGGGCCACACACTTGTTGAAGGTGACAAAGGTGCTCCGAGTGCATGTATTCTCTTACCGTGCCGTTGGCATTCTTCGCAACGTCTTGATACTTCTTTCGCGTATTCATGCATGTACGGCCAATAATATCCTTGTATTTTGGTTTTGTTTGCCAAAGATCTTCCCCACTATGATTACCAGCATCCCCATAATGTAATGCTTTCAATATTTCTCCTCCTTATTTTTGTGTCAAGCACCTAAGTGATGGTACATTAAATGATTTTCGATACAATACCCCATCTCTAAGTTCGTAATTTGTCGCATGACTCTTTAACTTATGTGCCTCCAACCTATTTCTTGGTATTTCCCTTTTCTATAGATATGCATGGAGTTCTACTCTTTAGTCAACGACATTATTCGCATGTTCATCTTCCTCATCTTCTATCATCATCATGTCTTCCTCTTCCTCCTCTTCTTTGTTGATTGAATGCGAAAGAAATGTTTGTATCTTTATGCATCTCGCAGTTGGATCTACCATCATGCTTGGGATAAAATAAAAGTCATATACTAGTCTGTTATCCTTCCTTGATATATGCCTCCATTTTATTCTTGGGAGTTTCGCTGATAATTCCTCAAGTAGCTTCTTGAATTTCTTCAATGATGGTTCATTGGTAGTGTACTCTTCTTTTATTTGGCGAATGACTAGTTGTGAGTCACTGGTGATTCTCGCATTTTCTAATTTCATTTCTATTGCGAGTCTTAAGGCATGTACCACTGCTTCATACTCCGTTTCATTGTTAGTGGATGCGAAATCCAATCTAAAGGAAAATGCCATCTTTGTTCCTTCTGGCGAAATTAAGACTATTCCAATTCCATTACCTTCCTTATTTCCCATCGACCAATATTTCCCATATATCGGGATGTGTCAACACGTCTCTTGGATTCCCATGTTCTTCTTATACATCTATCATTTCCTCTACTGCTTCATCATTTTCTAATAGAAATTCTGCTAAGAAATCCGCAACAACTTGTGACTTCGGCGAAGATAATATTTAATACTTGATCTCAAAATGTCCCACTTGTGCTTTCCATCTTTCAACCCTTCCTGATCTCTTTGAATTTTTCATTAATGATTCAATTAGCACCTATGTTAATACCCTTATTTTATGAGCTTGGAAATATATGTGAAGCTTTAAGGTTGCATAAACCAATGCCAATATTGATTTTCCAATCTTCGAGTAATTTTTCTCTACCGCATTGAATGTCTTGCTAATGTAGTAGATTGGTTTTTCTAGACCTGCGTCTATTCATAACAATACGGCACTTAACGCATGCGAAGTTGTCGCAAGATAGATTAGTAGTTCTTCCCGGGCTCTGCTTTTGGTGAGATGGATATATTCATCAAATGATCTTTTATTCCTTGCAATGCTTTCTCGCATTCATCTGTCCATCTAAACTTTGCTCCCTTCTTGAGTATACTGAAGAGATGTTTGCATTTGTTTGATGATCGCGAAATGAATCGCCTTAGCGAAGCCAAGAGCCCATTCAATTTATGTACATCTTTCACCGTCGCTGGCGTTGACATGTCGCGAACCGCTTGTACCTTCTCTGGATCAACTTGTGTTCCTTCTTTTGACACAATCCTAAAAAAATTCCTGACGCCACACCGAAAAATAAAATTTTCAGGATTTACTTTGATGTTGAAATGCCGTATATGTTCAAAAATTTCCTTCAAATCTTGCACATGATATTTAGCTTCTTTACTTTTCACCAACATGTCGTCCACATATACTTCTAATGTCTTATTATCCATTTCGCAAACACCTTCTCTACCATTCTCTGATATGTCGTTCCAGCGTTTCGCAAACCAAACGGCATTTTCGTGTAACAATATAATCCTCTGGGTGCGAAAAAGGCAGTTTTTTCTTGGTCTTCTTTAGCGAGAGGAATTTGATTGTAACCTTTATATCCATCTAAAGAAGACATTCTATCATTCCTTGTCGTTGTTTTAACCATTTGTGGAATATATGGTAATGGAAAACTGTCCTTAGGACAAGCTTTATTTAGATCACTGAAATCTATGCAAATTCTTGTCCCTTTATTTTTCTTAGGCACCACGACCATGTTTGTTATCCACTCTGGGTATTTTTCTTGCCATATAATTCCTGTATCAAGCATCTTCTGTAATTGTTCTTCTATTTGGGGGTGATATGTTGTTTCTATTTTTCTTATTCTCTGTTTGAATGGTCTGGCATTTTTGTTAATTTCCAAACGATGACACGCAACAATAGGATCTATTCCAGGCATCTCCTTCATAATCCATGCGAAAATGTCTTTATACTCTCTCAAAAGATTGATTGTTCTTTCTTCTTCATCTGCATCCATTTTGGTTATAATCCTTAGCATCTTTGGTTCTTCTTCAGTTCCAACATTTACTTCTCTTGTTGGTTCTGTCGCAGTGTAAACCGCCTCCGGTTCTCCTATTGGTGTCAGTTCTTTTATTGTTTTTATTGATTTTCCTCCTTCTTGCGAGCTTTCTCTTGGTATTCCTTTTCCTATTTTGCTTTTATCATGTAAACTATTAATTCTTCTTCTTTTCTGGCCTCCTTCGCCATTTTCCAGCGAATTTTTCGCCTCTTTGCACGCCCTTCATAATTTTCCACTTCCATCTGATAACACATTTCCGCACCGCCAACATCTCCTCTTATTTCACCTACTCCACTTGGCATAGGAAACTTGATACACTTATGCAATGTTGGTGCTACTACTTTAATCACATGTATCCACGGTCTTCCCAATAGCATGTTGTAAGGCGACTCCATATCCACCACACACAGTGTCACTTGTGTTTCAACTTCTCCTAGCAATATTCGCACCACTATTTCTCCTTTAGGTTTTGTTGTAAATTTTCCAAATCCATGGATATGATATGTTGAATAAGTCATCTCTTCATATTTGTACCCCATTCCTTTGAATGCATGGTAAAACATTATGTCGACCGAGCTTCCTGTATCTACTAGAGTTCTGTTCACTGCCCATTCTTCTATAGAATTCGCCGATTCATCTCTCTCTTTTCGCGCTACAGTTATTGTGATTACCAACGGAGCTGTATGACCTAAGTTTTCTTTTGGAATTTCTGCTGCTGTGAATGTGATTTTCTGCCTTTCCCATTCCTTCAATGGTGACACCTTTTCCACTGTCATAATTTTCTTTCCTTCAAAATTTCGTTTATGTATTCTTCCTTTGATATTTTCATGAAATTCATTAATCATTTTTTTTGTTATTAGATTACACTCCAATCTCTTACTGCCTTTTCTGATTTTAATTATCTCTTCCTTAATCGGTTTACTAACTTGTTGCATCATCTCTTTGATTTCAATAATCCGTTTATAACTACCAAACTCTTCAAAACTAATTACTTCAAATTCTGTCAAATCATGATAACCACCTTCAATCTTGTTTTCAAATAATCTTCAAATTCTTCAGTCCCTGTTTCTAGCGCCAAAATGTAGTTGCAGGACATCCCGCAACAAAACCTTATGAGATTACACAAAGATCCACTAAAATCTTAGGAACAATTATCAAAGTTTTTTTTATTTTCTTAAGAATCTTACAAGAATATTTGGGATACAAAGACAATAAGAATTCCTCTTGACTTTCTCTCTCCTCTTTGTTCTCTCAATACTCTCAAAAAAATCTCTCCCCTTCCCTAATCTGTTTGGCCCCTTATATAGGATATTAGATAGTGGATGACAGCTAAGACAACCTTTATTCTCGGATTTGGCTTGTGTAATTCTCGCAAGCTAACAAGGGTTTTCTTCGCAAGTTTTCTTCAATCTCGCAAGGTCTTCACATTTTCTTCGTGATTGGGCTGACGTCACTTGTTACGTCACACTTCAAGTATCTTGCGATGAACTTCGCATACACTCATCAATTATAATTTCGCTGGGGCGAAACTATTGCGAGATTCTGCTCCTACAGATGCTCCCAATTTGTTTCCCCGGAGAATTGCATGAAAGGTATAGCTCTATGTGAATGATCCAGAAAGGGATTTAATTATTTGTTGTCAAACGAGCACTATTAAATATCGGCCTTGGCCGTGAAAGGTGCAAGAATCATAATTACTATCGCACATGGTCGAGCATACGGCTTCCAAGTAGTTTTATTATTTCAAACACACATGGGATTCATTTCAATGAGTTACGACATTAGAAATCAATCAAAATGAAGAAATAAAACTAGTAGTGGTAGAAGCATTAGAAGGTGGAGCTAACCACGTTACAGCAACAGGGCTGCGCACATCGCGGAAACCATTAGTCCATTCAATTGCCCCGAACTCCATTTTAGTAGTATTAGAATCATTTTTCTTCAAGCTTGTGAATGTGACTTCATAAGACAGCTTTCGGTTTATCAAGGAGAACACAAGTACTTTTGGTGAGATACTGATTTTAACAAAGGGAGGACTTTTAACCCTCACTCTGTAAATTGGAAATAACAAGCTCCCAACGTTAGTCACAACTCTCTTGTACTTGACAACCGACTCATTGGATGACTTGAAAACAACTGAGAATGATGGGTAATTCAGATCACCTGGACCTGCAGCCAATTTGTTTAAAGAGCAATCTACCTTCCTATCTTTGACAAAAAGCGACATTTGTGTCTGAGTGTAACCAAGGGAGCAAAGGAACGCTTCGTAATCACTTGGCTGGATGTCGTATACCAATCCCGGGTGTAAGGCTTTGTTGGGGTCAACATGTCCAGCACCATGTTGGAATGGATTCGCAATGTTACCAGTAGCAAGATCAGTAATTTGGTTACCAGCATTGTCTGAATCATAAGTTGTAGTCATCAGAGCAGACTTGATTGCAGCTGGAGTCCACTTAGGATGAGCCTTCCGAAGCATTGCAGCTAATCCGCTCACGTGAGGGCATGCCATGGATGTACCAGAAATTATATTGAACGCAACCCGTCTTTTATCAACATCTAAACCTGATGGACCAGCAGCTCCAGTCCAAGCAGCCAAGATATCAACACCCGGTGCGATAACATCCGGTTTGAGAATTTCCGGTGTTATATGGTTAGGGCCACGACTTGAAAATGAAGCAACTTTAGGAGCTGAAGGAGAAGATCCAATCACTGTTCCCCTGAATACAAGTGAAGCAACTGGTTTTTCTTGTGTCCTACTATAGGTTACAATCTCAACCGCGTCATTGAAGGCCACCTTAGCTCCTGGAATCATAGGTGAATCAGCAGTCACTCCATCTCCGTATTCCATCATATTGGCCGTAATCAATCCCACGCCACCAGCTGTTTTGACTGCATTTCCTTGTTCTACGATATCACCAGGATCACAAAGAACAATCTTTCCTGCAGCTTGGGTTGAATTAAGCTCCCCCTTTACACAATCTGCGCTACCAATATCACCACCAAAGACCAACTCTGTTTTGTTTGCAAGTGACTTGCCGGAATATAATGAAACTCCACCAAAAATCCTATCGTCTCCTAGAATCACATTACAGGGATATTGTCTATCGATTGTAGATGCTCCGACAGTTAGAAACCAAGGTGCGAGATGTTTGGATGTGGAAGGACCGGGTCCTTCGTTGCCCGCAGAGGCAGAAACTAGTACTCCTTTCTCAACAGCACCAAATGCTGCAATTGAAGTCGGATCTTTGTCATAAGGAACTGCTAAATCATTTGGACCAATGGAAAATGAAATCACATCAACTCCGTCGGCGACAGCTTGATCCATAGCTGCAATAATATCTGCATCAGCACATCCATCACTCCAGCATATCTTGTAAATAGCAATTCTGGCCTTTGTTGCCATTCCTTTTGCGTCTCCAACACCGTATTCATAGAATCCAGCGTTCTTAACAACAGATCCAGCTGCGGTAGATGCTGTATGTGTACCATGTCCATTTGTATCTCTTGGTGAATTCGTGTCTTTCGTCTCGTCTAGATCAGCTCCTTTGCTAAAAGTTCGAGCACCAATTATCTTTTTGTTGCAAGATGTCTTGGGAAAATCCGTTGCAGTCTCACAGATACCTTTCCATTTCTTCGGTACAAGAGTGGTTAAACCCGAGTCGTTGAAGCTCTGACTTTGGGGCCACACTCCGGTATCAAGAACTCCAATAATGATGTCACTGCCGTATTCTGAGTCAGGCCAGAGACCAGTATTTTTATTCAGACCGAGAAAACTAGGAGTATGAGTTGTCTGGATTTTGTGAATTCTTTGAGGGAGTACCGAAAGAATTCCCGGGAAACTACCGAGAAAGGAGGCTTGAGATTGTGTGAGCCGAGCAGCGAAACCATGGGTAACATGGTTGTATGTATAGATGATAACCTCTCGAGGGTGAGACAACAAAGAAAGATGAGCAGGAAAAGATTGAAGTGCTGAAGTATACCAATCAAGATGGGATGAAAATATGGATGGTTTGTCTAGTTTAGAGACATAAATAATGTAAGTTTGTGGCTGTTCATCATTAAATGATGGTAATGATGATAGTGTTTGAGAAAAGGAAGATGAAAATAGAAGAGATAATAAAATGGTAAAGAAAGTTATGTTAGATGGAGTAGTAGTACTCATGTTTGACGCTGCTTGTTGTTCTTTTTCATCATCATGTGGTGGTGATTTATAGGAAATTTCTGAATCTGATGTTATGGAAACAATATTTTTAAATGGAATATTTCTAATGCATTGTGATCAACATGCATGTTAATATATTCAAATATCACGTCACCTAGAGATTGCTTTGTCGTTACAAATCTTATCATATGATAATTATTTGTTTCAGACTTCTAACAATCAAAATCTAAATCACATGTCACCAAGAGATTTCTTTGTCGTTACAGATCTTATCATATCATAATTATTTGTTTCATACTTATAACAATCAAAATCTAATACCGATCAAAAAAAAAAAAAAAAAAAAACAATCAAAATCTAAAAACTGTAATTTAGCAAAGGCAAACTACTTTTTCAGATGAATCATTTCATGGCTAGCTCGTTAGAAAGCTCCAACTCCAAAAGATATTTTCCAGAATCCTTTTTTACACAATGTATCCCACGCAATGCAAAAACTTTCCGCACCCATGCTAGGGGTGCAAAATAAGTTTGGGAGACCATTTTATACCCAAAACAATTACAGACTTGGAAGCCAGCTGCGGTAAGCGCCTAACTACACACCCATGCACTAATCTAGGTCGCTCCTGACTGAGAGTCGCTAACCCACTGAAGGAAGATTCTGTTAGCGTTTGTTTTGGTTTCGGGAGAATTCCTCTTTTGTCCGTAATGAATTATATTGCATAGTTTTTTAATCCATTTAACTTAAGATATAATTAGCATGTGATAAGTTTTTGAATCAAGCCGCCTAACGTATAGGATTTTGGATCAAGCTTAGCTACTTAAACATGATCAATAATTGATGAAGTTCCAGATGCTTGCTGGCCCACTTGTCTCCAACGTGATAAGTTCAATAAACAAGCGACAGGCGTTGACATGTAAATAATTCTGTAAGGGTAATGCCAAAAACGCCCCATTATTCAAATATCACATGTTAGAGTTACTTGTCTAATCTACAAACCATGAAATCCTATTCCCACTCGAAATCAAGAAACCATAGTGAGAGCTCTCAATTTTGGTTTCCTCCGGCATTTCAAGCTTTTTGAAGTATAATCAGCTTATCGTTTTTCTCAACTTGATTGTTTACTGTTTTAGGTAAGAATTTAAGAACTAAAAAAAAAAAAATCTTGAAATTCAATGGGTATAGATACGTTGCTCGCTTAAAGCCTTATAAATACATGAATAAATCCAACAATTATCACATACATAAATACTTCCCGAACTACTGCATCACGTTCAAATGAATAAAAACCCTTTTGGTGCACAAGAAATAAAGGAAGTACACATTAATTCCAAATTATAAGAATGAGTCTCACACAAAAAAAACTCCAAAGTGACAAAATAGTTCCGTCAATGTTGCTTGTTTAGACTCGATATCTACCTAAAAAACCCTTTAACGAATCTTGTAAACCATTTGAAGAAAGAGGATTAATCTAACGAGACGCGGCTTGGCTTCGGCAAACACGCATAGCCTTATTATTATCATACAATTACGAGATAGTACGATTGAAATATTTTACATAAATACACAAGAATACATACGCATACGATAAAAAATTATTACATAAGTTCGATAAATAGTACGATCCTACGTGTCCTTGTAGCCAAATAGAATTCTCGGATCGTCAGCTTCACCCCAAATTCTACCACGCTCAAAGTCAAGTATCATGACATCAACATGAGGAAGGTGCGAACCTTTAACTTTTACGTTTTCTTTGCCTTGTGTCGGTTGTTGACTTGTCCCACAAACTTCCTCTTAAACTTCGCTTTGGCTTGCTAATTGACTTGGATAAACCTTAGTCTCTTCCTCCTCACTTTCCTCTTCATCTTGCTCATCGTGCTCAACTGTTCCAGCAGGTTCATAGATTACAAGTCGACTACGGTCACCACCACCTTCCCAAATTATCCTTCTTGTATCATCCCCCAAACGCTTTTTGCGACCTTCATCTTTCACTCGAGGACGCAGATACTGGGGAGTATCAAGACCTTCCTTCCTTCTTCTCTTAATGATAACTGCTTTAGTTTTTCCTTTTTTAGCTTCCTTGGCTCTATCCCTATATCAAAAGACACAAGAAATGAATATAAGACAACTCACTTTCAATTTTAATACCGACACAGATTCAAGAAATACCCAAAATGCCGGGACCAAAACTGACAGAGTAATTTTGAAAACACAGCATATAGATTCACGTTTCCGGCATTGAACAAGTAATATAGACAATGCTGGTTTTTCCTAAGCAGTTCCTGGATACCAAAAGATAACTACCGGCATACACGAATAAATGTAAACCAATGCCGCAACTTTCTTCCGGCATAGTGTTCTACCTAAATACTATGCCGGTACGGAACATTCAGTTTCAGGTGACTCTTGGTTTGAAAACGGCATTGTATTCATACCAACAATCAATGTCGTAACTCAATACCGGCATTTCCTTCATTTTATATTAAATGTCATAACCCAATATAGGCATTGTATTCATACAAAAATCAATTCCGGTACTCACTGAAACTCAACTTTTTGAGTTCGGGTTCTCGATTCTAGCGATTCTAACCCAAACCCATTGTTATAAATCGATTCAAACACTTATAAAACAGTTCAAAATCACTTACCTTATCACGGAAGCCATGTTTACGAGAGGTTGATTGTCCGAGTTCGCTTCTTGTTCTTCTTCTTGCTCTTGAGCAATCAAAGCAAGCCTTTGTTCTAATTTTTGTTGAGCAATCGATTTTGATTTCGATTGGGCAACTGATTTCTTTCTTGGAGGCATGGTTTTGATTTGGGTAGAGTAATCGACGAAGAAATTTTTGAATCGACTATTAATCGTCGATGAAGAACGATGAAGAATTTTTTTTGGAAACCCTAACCTAGATGAAGAGTGCCGGAACTAATACACAAATGAGGGATATGTATTTTGGTTTTTAGAATTTAAGTTTCAGTAGAAAGGGTAGTATAGTCTTTTCATAATGTTTTTTAATTAACCAAAGTGTATTTTAGCACTTTAAATGTATTAACAAGTAGTAGAAGAAGAACAAAAGAAAATAGAAAGATAGATTTAAGAAAATACTAGACTCCAGTTGCTTACAGTTGGTGAAAAATTTAAATGTATTATGTTACCGAAAGTTGTTGCCCAAGTTAACACTAGCACTTTATCTTCATTGCAAAAATATTCATCCGTCTTGAAGGTAAACTTTTCTACAAAAGTGCTACAGTTTCTTTTCTTCGATAAAACCCAAACAATAGCTCCTGGAATCAGATTGCCATTAGTTGATATATGGTTATTACACCAAGTTATAGCTAAATTAATCATTGAATCCGGATATACCCATTTGGTGTAATGGGGCACCAAAATTTGTGTGCGACTTTGCAGTGGATGAATATGTGATCCTAAGATTCTGTATAAACCCCACAAAAACTACAAGAGCTATAAATATCAATCCCCTTGATATGCATCATATCTTGGGAGTTTAGATTTCCGTGAAAAGCACACCCTAATAAGAAATTAACCTTGGGAGGAATACAACAAACCCAAACAAAATTGTGAGGGTAATTATCATCTCCGTCATTACTAAACATCTTAGCATAAGAGGACTTAGAATAAACGGTTCGACCTTTAGTTAATGGCTATCTTCTGGTGTCTAGAAGAGCATTGAGTGTAGGTGGATTTGAATCAATGGTATGCAACAAAATACCCAGAGAAGAAGATTCTTCATTTGTCAGGCATCTTTTGAAATCAAACTTCCATGATCCATCAGCTGTGATGTGTTCAGCAATGCTAGCATTCTGCAATTTGTCCATCTTATACAAAGATTTGAAAGAATTCATGAAACATGATTCCCCAATCCAACTGTCATGCCAGAAGGAAGTATTTGCACCTGAGTGAATACTTATAGAATTATTCTTTGTAATAAGTACACTGCATTCAACAATAGTTCTCCATCAAGAAACTCCATGAGGAGAGATAACCATATTTGGAGTCCAAAAAGAGAAGTTAGGGCCATAATTCTCCTTGATAAGTTTGTACCAAAGATGATTCATCAATATGAGATTAAGAACCCTCAGAACCGCTCTTTCTGTGGTGGCCATAACCGTTTTCTAGTTAATCAAATGCGAGCATTTGCTTAATTTGTGTATTCCCATAGAAAATTTCTCTAAAATATTTATAATGGATATGGGAGATTTAAAGAGAAAAAAATAATACATGAGCAGTGAACTGAGAATATGTTTTAGAAGAGACAACTTGCCACCTTTTGAAAGAGAAATTTGATTCCAAAAATCCTTCCCATAAATAAGGCTTGAAGATACACACTAATAATTCTAGCTAAGAGAGTATACAGGAAGATATGGATACAATACTGTCCGTTAAATCTAGAAATTGTACTTTGTGTTACTACTATATATATGTTCCCGCAGCGGCAGGTATAACAGAACGAGAATGATTAACATGTCCTCAAAAAATCCATACTCCCTCCGTTTCAGGAAAAGTGTTACTTTTATTTTTTTTTCAATTTGGCCTATTTTTAGGCTAAAATGAAAAAGTGAAAGTAACATTTTTCCTAAAACGGAGGTAGTATTATTTTGCTTAGTCTTCATATATAAAGTAAAACAATTTATCAAAGGAAATATAAAAGTATGCAATACATAAATGTCGTTCGAGTACAATATTGGATCAGATTTGACTCCTTGAACCTGGATGTTAAAGAATACAAGAATTTCGCGATTCATAAATGTCAATTCAAGTATAAAGCGCTGTTCTTACCACTCCGATTGCTAGCTAATTGGACAATCCTTAAACTGAAACTTTATGATATTCTTTAGGAATTGCGTTGTAGGACATAAGTCAAATAATCACCCCCAATTCTTGTGTACTCTGTTTAAAAATCGAAAACGAAGATACTGACCAATCATTTTAATATCTGCTTATTTTCTTTAAAAAATTGATTTTATTTTAAGTTACAATCTCAAAATTGAAGATGCCCTACCAAGAATCACCCATGTACTTGTTAAAGCAATTACTATTAATAGTGTGTATTTTTGTAGAGCATTTGCATTTTTCTCTTCACTTTCCCTTTATAAATAAAGATGACTTGTATTCTCCTAAGAAAAAAACAAAGCTTGAACATTGGAACTTCAGTTTTCTCCGGCATCTCAAGTTTTTGAAGCTGTAATTTGATTAACTGGTTTAGAAAAGAAAGGTTTCAAGATAATTAGCTCATGAAACTCAAACGATAACTATTAGCAGCTCATGAGCGTTATATAAAAATGAATTCATGTATTGAACAACTAACAATAACTTCATTAATAAAGTTCAAAATTTCGAATGAAAAACTTCCCTACCAATTTATAAGGCGTGAGGTGGTACATGTAAGGCCTAGCCCCTGTACTGTTTTCGCTTTTTTATTAATTGACTTAGTAAAAAAAAAAAGAGGTGGTACATGTAACATGTTAATGTCTCATTGGCATGCTAGCTTCGTCAAGTTTTAAATGAAACAAAACTTTTTTTTGTTGATGAATCCAATTTTCCCTGCATTCTTTTACAAAGCACAGTTTAGTCTAACACTCTTCTTTGACTTTAGTAACCAGTTTTATGTTCATTTCATTAAAACCACCATTTAAATGTATCAAGGTTTTGAGGAATCTGGCATAAGTTTGGTCATCAGTCATCACACAACACACCCAAATGTGGATATTTTCTAATCCCATTGAAATCAGAAATTGGACCTAACAATTAGAATTGATGCCCTTTTATATTTGGAAGCCATAACAATATCTTCAAAACAGGTTGGGTTTCAAAAAATTAAAAATACGTTAAATCGATCCTCTATTAGCTGACCAAATGGAACTATAATTGAGTTTGGGTCGTTAGTCAACTATATATTTCTAGTCAAACTCTTAACTCTACTAAATCTGTTAGTGCTAAATTTCCTTCCGTCAAACCTTATATTATCGGGGTAACCGCTAAATTCAGGTGAGAGCTTCTAAGGAATCCATCTCCTTTATTTCAAATTCAAAGTTCTCCTCGATGCATAAATTTCAACAGAGGCTAGCCTTAGTCTGATGGATTGCATACGAACGGATTAGACGAGATTTTACAGGTTTCGGAAGAATACAGTGAAGCAATTCCAAGTAATAATGGATCTGGATAACAGTATTTTCCTAGAAAACATGGTTAGTGTTGTTGTCGAGTCGTTGATATCGAAGATTAATGGTGGCCAGTTGAAAGGTATTTTAGATTTTTAATGGAATTTTGAAACATGGGTTTGTATTGATTTCGAAATTGCAGGAGAAGATTGATCTATAAAAGCAAATTCCATCTACATAAATAGAGATGTCAACTGCACACAAGATGCTCGAGATAATCCTCCACAGGGGAGGAGTAATTTCCCATGTTATCCACTCCATTGAAACACTTTATTCCTTCAGAATCTTAGTACAACATCTGATCAACATCATCAAATGGTTGATAACAATTGAGTCCTTGCTGCATCAACAATTTATTTAATCCAATAATATCTGGTCGTTTACCAATTGAGAACAACCACCATTATTATTGGTAAAGGAGCTTAAGGATAAAAAAAAAAGTCTGAGTTGATAGGTGAATTCACATAAAATTGTTCTTGAGGTGGTGGAATATTGAGTGTTGGGCGATGAAGATTATTGTTTGCAGACATCCCTACACTGTTGTTAACCAATATAAATGATAGTTTATAAGCTTTTTAGCATCACACCTCCCCCCACGCTTATTTCCCAACAATTTTCTAATTGGATGATCATTATCGATCATATAACCGGCTTTAATACTTCTATAAGGACTGCAAAATATGTTATCCTCTTCCTCCGTAAATCATATACAGTATGACACTGGGATGAAGATGATTCAACCGTTACAAACTAACGGTTGTTAAGTTGAGTTAACAGTTTGACTATTGACTAACGGGTCAACGACCCAAATTCAAAAATGGACAAACTTACGACCCAAACTCAAAGACATACCAAAACTTAATAGATATTAGAATACGGGCATCTAAGTCAAAACCAATTAGCAATGAGTGGAGAGGCTCTAAGGGATTATAAACCGCAGGATCTTAGATGCCCAGACAATGTGGGACTAATAATCTTAACAATAGAATAGTTCACAAGCCCATCTTCTTTAACACACAACCTAAGATCCATTGACTTTAAAACAAAACCTAAGCTTGATGATTCGTAAAGTGCAATTACGAACAAACATATTAAAACAAACACCGGTTATCTTATGCTTCATGTCTCATGTGCATTTCTCTTTTCTCTTTCTGTTTGTAAATAAAACTGATTCCTTTTTTCTGAGGAAAGAAACAAAGGTCGAAGGTTGCAACTTTGGTTTTCTCCGACTTCTCATGCTTCCGACCAGTAATTTCACCAGTAATTGTTTACGAAAGAAAAGTAAGCTGTCAAGAGTGTTAGCTCATAAACTTAAATATATAACCACCAAATATTTGTTCGACAACATGTGAGTAATATGACTATTGAATAATAAGATCTTGTTGAACAACTTCATTAGGTTCAAATGTACGATAGGCATGAGGCAATGAAGAGACATACATTTGATGCCTGGGATACAAGGAAAACTAAATAAGAAAAAAATTAGAAAACACAAACTTGTTAACTACTCCCTCCGTTTCAAAAAAATAGGCAGATTTCCTTATTTGGATATGTCCAAAAAAGAGGCTTGTTTCCATATGTGGAAAGTCAAATGTTATGATTTTACTACTATACCCATAGAGAGACCACTTCTCTCTCTCTCCTTATTCTCTCTAATACAAAAATGGGACCACTTCTCTCTCCTCTTTCTCTAATATCAAATGAGTTGGGACCAAGGGATAGTTTAGGAAAAAACAAGAAAAAGTGGCTACAATGATTGGTTTTCTTAATTTTTGTGAAAACCAAACTTGACTATTTTTTTGAAACGGATGGAGTATTTACTTCTACATTTCCATCATCACAGGAAGCCATGAGACTATGAAAGCCACACGATCTTTCACAAAACATTTCCATGGTCGATCTAAATTTGTTGGTTTTATATATAGGATTAACTAATGTGGTAGAAACTCATAGATCCCACTGGTATCGGTGGACCCACTTGGATCTACCAAATTATTTTATGTGGGACTCAATTAGGAGTGATGCTACGTTTATCGGGAGGAAATCCCGCAGTTCCTCCCGCGTGAAACAAAACTTTTGTTGGGCCCGCGGAAATTTTCAGGGGTCAGGATTAGTGGTGGAGCCCATTAATTTTTTTTGTTTCACGCGGGAGAAACTGCAGGATATCCTCCCGATAAACTTAGTATTGTCGCTCAATTAGTGTGAAGTTCGAACCTCAGACTGATGTTGTGGGTCCCTCTTTAGCAGTAAAAGTTGACTTTGGAAAAAAATAGAGAAGTACACATTAGATAGGGAAGGATCTCAGTGGCAGTGGAATCATCATGGCTTCAATGCGGATATCCGATACTGATACGGTGTCGATACGGATATGTCGTCAATTTTGAAGTATCCGTTCTTAATAGTTTATGGATGTATTCTATGTACTGGGTTTACATCAAAATTTGTTGAGTATGAGTCAACTGTCAGAAAAAGGATATTCTATGAATATTTATAATGGTGTTTGCCAAATTAAAGATAGAAGAAGAGGACTGATAGAAAGAGTACAGATGACTAAAAACATATTGTTTCCATTACGTATTTAGTATCAAAGAGGGAGTTATTATAGTACTCATTTGCATAATGATTCTTAGTTATGGAACAAAAGAATGGGTCATGTAAACCTTAACAATTTACAAGCTTTAGCAAAGAAAGAGATGGTATCAGGTTTACCCATTATTTAGCTTCCTGGATCAAGATGTGAGAATTGTGTCTTTGGAAAACAACACATAGATCCATTCCCAGTGAATAAAGCTAGAAGAGCTGAATAACAATTGGAGATAATTCATAGTGACTTGTGTGGTCTTATTGAAGTAACTTCACATGGAGGTAACAATTACTTTATAACTTTCATTGTTGATTTTAGTAAAAAGGCATAGGTATGTACGACGAAGATTATGACAATTGAGATTCGTCACCATCATTTATGATGTTGTCTGAAGTTGCACGTAGCGAAGGGATTACCGTAATTGTTGGGTCCTGAACATCCATCAGTTGAACTAATTTTTCACGATCCTTTATCTCACCATACATGCATGTTAAAATCCAATTACCTACAGAAGCATCAGTGTTTAACATAAAAGAAACAAGATTTCTAGATTCTTGAGTTACTTCTATATGAAAACCATCATTCCAAAGCACACATATTCCACCCGATAAACCTATAGAACCCTGTATCCAAAAGTTTGGATAATTAAACTCTCTCTGATAAAATTTCATTTTATGAAAACCTATTTTGGTCTTAAAAAGAAAAATAATATCCGGAGAGTGAAATTGAATTTCGCTTTTCATATGATTACGAGTCTCAGGATTCCCTATTCCTTGCACATTCCATGCTAATAACTTCATGTCGATATGCTTAGACACACACAAAAAATTCCATAGTAAACTAAAGTGGCGAAGGCAACTAAGTACCACACTACTGCAAACAACAGTGACACCAAAATTAATGCTTATATGCAAAATTATCCAAAATTTAAATGCTTATATGCATTGTCTTTACTTTATGAAATTGATTCTTCCAAAATTCAAATGACTGAAATCTTACCATTGCAAACAGAAATCCTTATAGATCTCTTTTAGATTTATGAAAACCTGAAAACATAACACAATTAAAAACTTCATCTTATAGCATGTTAAAATCAAGTAAAATTACAAACCCAGATTCAGTATTTATGAATGCATGTGTAAGGACAAGGAGCAACAAAGGACTTGTGCCTGTATTTGAATCCTTTCCCTAGAAAAGGAGGTTTTCCATGTTCTCCAACATGTGCAGTTATAGAAAATCTTATTCTGAAGTTTTTGTTTACACCATGGTTATGATATCTGAAGCATAGAAGCGCATTGAGTTAATGCTAAAGGAACTGGTGAAGAAATGGACAAGCTGCAAGGTTTCTACAAGGTGGTGTTCATGGTTTTTCTGCTACTGCAACCATTATTTTCTCATTGGGAGGTTGTTTCTAGCAGTAAGTAAAGTTGGATTCTCTTATTTCCATGACTTAAGGATGGATAAGAGTGAATGAATGAATTAAAGAATGAATGTAATAATGATTATGGTCAGAGTCAAGATGGTAATAATGATTACAAGGCTCCAGGTTGGTGTGTGCCTTTGTTGGAAGTACGTGGTGACATGTCCGAATTCAATCTTTATGCTTTAATTCATTTTGGTCTCAAAACTCTATAAATATAGGAGTTCATCTATATTTACGATATAGTAATTAGATTAATTTCTTTTCTTTTTACAAGTTTTTATACCAATCGAGGTCCCTCCAATTTTTCAGATGAATGGTGCAGCGGTGAAACAAGTTATTCTTCCAACTCCTTGATTCAGGTGTCTCTCTCTCTCTTACTCATATATATAAGATGGATGTGCTCTGCCAATGCTCAACACCAACTTTTAGAGTTGCTACAACTGAATAGAAAAAAAATCTAAAAATGACAAACCCTTTTGAGGCAAGCCCTTCAAAGCCATATTTCTTTTAGCTTTCGTGGATACCTTACCTTATTTTCTTTTCTTGGTGACTACGTACAGGTTCCTTGATATTTCAAATGCATTATCTTTTTTTTTGTCCCTTCCTGTTATGGCATGTCTGAGTTAATTTTGAAATACCATTTTTTTTTAATTGCTGATTTCAGTTATGCATCTAGATCTAATTAGTTTCTGCATTTACTATATGACCCACGGGAATATTGTAGAACTGTTTTTAGATATCTCTTTGCACTCCCTTTTAAACCTTCAGTGTGATTAACGTTAATCAACTTAGTGTGGCTACCAAATATCGATCATAACTCCACTTTTTGTTACATAACCATAATAATATATGTGTGGAAATCTGGATATCACATTATATTGGCAAGAGGCCACTCATAAGTTTAATCTAGAGAGTTTAAGAAAAGGAAGTGAGTGGGTGAATCATATTAATAAATCTAAACCGCGCAATTGTGCGGGTTTACTGAACTTGTTTCTCAATATTAATCAATTCTATCAGATAACATGAATTGCATATAGTACAATATTAGTAGCTTGAATTCATGACTAATACTTACATTTTACTTGGAGATGGAAGGTTCACCATTTAGCTTCATCATCAGTAACTACTACCAATGTTATGGATTCAACTCTGTTTCAATTGTGTAAGCTTATATACTGAACTAGCATCAAATTTATGTACCTTATTTGTGGCTACCTAATATGTTATAATCTTGTACCCATATGACTAATGAGGAACCAAGCTTAAGGGGTCATCTTCTTCAAATGTTGGCCAAAACGACAAGGCTAATGCCTCTTTAAGAGGTAAAATTAAGAAACTGAAGGAGGACCAGGTTGGTATGCAAAACAACATGAAAGACGAACTTCTTCAGATGGAGAAAATTGTAGATGAGATGAAAAAGGATAGCGAGGAATCAGAAAAAGATAGATGCCTTAGTGCTACTATTATCTGGTCAGGTATGTATCCATAAATATTTTTGGCAGTCTATTATCTAGAATCTTAAGATTTCTCGGGCATGTATGAGCATATCCGTAAATATTTTTGGAAGTGTATTACTATCTAGAATCATAAGATTTATTAATTGCATTTTGTTGTGTAGAGCGTCTCCCACATCCAGAGCCGTAGATTTATGACCTTGCTACACGAATCCAAGATAAAATTTCTATCTTTATCAGTACAAATGTCTGTGCATAGTTCTATACCTCTATTCACAAAATTATAGTTGCTTATAAACCACTAAACATATTCCCATTGCTGCAACATATTAGAAAGATGATGGCATAATTATTTAGTTATAAGGCGCATGGCGTGACTAGCTTGGGCTAGGTGCGTGACCAAGCTAGGGTTTTGGGGCAAAGGTCATTTGGTAACCTGAGACGGCCAGGATTTTCTCTTGGGATTGAAGGGCAACAGTTGATTGTTGCACGCCTTCGTTTTGATAGCCGCGTAATGAATGCCAGTATAGTGGCGCGACATGGGGACATGGTGAGGTGCGTTTGGCATGGCACGATAGGTGTGGATGGCATGATTTGCCATTGGCACGGAGGTGCGGCTAACATGGTGGGCATGCTTTGTGACGGTTGGTGTGGCTGGCATGATTCACCATTGGCACAGAGGTGCGGCTAGCATAGTTGGCATGCTTTGGCGCGGTCGGTGTGGCTGAAATGATTTCCCATTGGCACATAGGTGCGGCTAGCATGGTTGGCATACTTTGGCGCGGTCGGTGTGGATGGCATGATTTGCTATTGGCACATAGGTGCGGCTAGCATGGTTGGCATGCTTTGGCGCGGTCAGTGTGGCTGACATGATTTTCCATCGGCATAGAGGTGCGGCTAGCATTGTTGGCATGCTTTGGCACAGTCGGTGTGGCTGGCATGATTTTCCATCGACACAGAGGTGCGGCTAGCATGGTTGGCATGCTTTGGAGCGATCGGTGTGGCTGGCATGATTTTCCATTGGCACAGAGGTGCAACTAGCATTGTTGGCATGCTTTGGCGCGGTCGGTGTGGATGGCATGATTTACCATTGGCGCACGTGGGAATTAGAGTTTGGCTTGTCATAACCCTAATTTGAAAAAGATACCCTGGTAATTATTTTAGAGACACATTAAAGGTTTCAGCAAATGTGCCTAGTAAATGCTTGTTACTTTAAATGTCGTGACATCACTGTCTGCTAGAGTTTAGTGTTTTACGATTTTAACCCTAAACTAAAAAACACCTTCAATAGTAGGCCATTAAATTTTTAGATTTTGATAAATATTATTTATTATAGAAGAATTTTCAGATTAAAATTTCAATAAAACAAAAAGGTTTTCTAAAAATAACATATTTTTCGATTTCGATCAATTTTCAATGGTTTCTCTTAAAATTTATTCCACTGAATTGTTAATTATAGTGATTTTTCATTTGGGTTGAAAGAAACTTTGAAAATTTTGATCAATAATTGAAGATTTTAGAGCCCCAAATTTAACTCAGAAAAAACAGGTCAAAATCCGGCCAAAAGGCGGGGGAAGAGGAAAGAGTCTGTAGATCGGTTTCACACATTTATAAACGTTGTTATTTGGTGACGGCAAGGTAGTCAATATCGGTTGTATTGGCCGATATTACAGTTTTTTTATCTTGTATCGGAAAAAAAGTTTATGATATCTAAAATATCGGCGATACAAGGATTGAATGATAAAAAAGCTCATATCGGCAGGCACAAACCGATATATCGAGTTTAAGAATACACTGATAATATCGGTAAGGGTAATTTGGTAGAATAAATAATTTAAATATGTAAATTCGTAAACAGAACCCTTCTTACTAATCATCTTCTTCTATACCCTTTAATTTGCATTGTGAAGCTTTTGATCTTGAGAGTTAATGCATTATCTGACACCGATGTTTTTATATTGAAACATTTATGAATATTTAAATTTTTATTCTGAATGATGTATCACCGATAAAAACCGATATAATCTTTTGTAAAGGTGTATCGGACACAGCCGGTACGCTACCGATACACGATATTAACTATTTTGGGTGACGGTAAATATTTTAGAAACAGTTCCTTTCAACTAATAGTGTTCTTTAATAATCAACAAATAGTACATTTGTCTGTTTGCAACACTAGTAGCGTTGCTATATGATGGAAGCGGTGGCGTTTCTAAACGCCTTGTGAACTTTTTTCTAGGGGTGGGACTTGGGTTGGTTGGGCGGGCTAGAAGGCTTGGACGAGGCAGACCCGAGATAGGAATTCTATGCCCAGATTGCCCATCGAACCCGTGGAACCCATTGAGGCATTGCCCAAGTCCGCCCAAGTTATGTTCCTCGGGTTCCTCGGGTTGGCCCAAGTTCCACTAGACATACCAGTTTGTTAATGTGATAATAATAAATTTAGTAATAATAAGATTTAATTGCTCCATTTATTTTAAATTTCCAAATAACTGATGATTATTTACAATAATATAAACTCTTTTCATATCGAATGATTAATGAGATAGATATACTTTATATTTTCATTAATAGATTTGAAGATAATATCTAAAATTTCTCTAAATAGATGATAATATTAATTATAAAAAATGTCTTATATATAGTTCTTCGGGTTGGGCGGGTTGTTTGGGTTAGAAATATTTGTGCCCATGCTTGCCCAAATTTAACTCGGGTTCATAAAATTTAGGCCCAAGCTTACCCAAAGTTTTGAAATACGTTGCCCATGTCCGCCCAACGTTCGGGTTGGGCATGTGTTGGGTGGGTTGACCCAACCCAAGTCCTTAACAGTGTGATTTTAGCAATCCACTACTAGTTATAACAACTACATACGTTTCTAAATTTATGTAACAAAATGAAAGAATTAGTTAAAATTGATTTGAGAGGTCGGCCGCCTACAGCAGTAATCTAGTGTATGATTGTTTTACATTCGTTCATTAGTTTGAGAGTGACTCATATTTTGATCGTGTTGATCTTATGTCATCTATTAAACATATCAAATGAAGGTCTTACCAGTTTTCGGTATGAGTCGGTTACTTATTATTCAGATCCAATTAAACTTCAAGATCAGCCCTAGAGAATATAATCACTCCATTATAACTAGGCTCCAACTTTAGTTTCCTCCCACATATCAAGATTTTCAGATAGAAGTAACGGATGGACGATGGAAATCATTAGTGTTTGATACTTTCTTCGTGTCTTTGTGTGTTGGTACTAACAGAATCACTTTCACTTCACGAATACTTTTCTCACCTATTATCAGGGGCGGAGCTATGCCAAGACTAGGGCTTGCTTAAGCAAGCCTAAAAAGACCAAAAACCCTTTTTTTTCACTACCTATTTCATTTGGGCTGATAAAAATAAGCCCAATTAATAAGCTTAAACCACCCCTAAAAACCTAAAGCCACCCCAAGTTAGATTTCCAGTTCCGCCACTGCCTATTATGAAAATAATAATGGTAGTTGTTGTCTTTGTGCTAAACTTTTTTAGGTTTATCATTAGCTTCATAAGAACTTACTTTGCACGTAGTTTGAGATCTATATATATACACACACGTATATAGCACAAGAAAAATGCCTATACAGTAAAATTTCTCTTGAACTATTCATTCAAGTTACATCCGAAACAAGTCTTGTGTTTTCAAGTGCAATGTCACACAAACGATACTGATGCTCCCAATTTGATTCCCCGCAGAATTGCATGGAAGGTATAGCTCTATGTGAATGATCCAGAAATGGATTTAACTAGTACGACCGTTGCCACGGTGGGAGGGCCGACCGAAGAAGAATCTAAAGATGGGGTTTGTCTGCGACTATTTTCGCTCTGTTTACAGGAAAATGATATTTTTGTTCCGTTTCAGAAAAATTGATACTTTTCCCCGTTTCAGAAAAAGTGATACTTTCGCCCTGTCTCCGAAAAAGTTATACTTTCTCTCCGTTTCAGGAAAAGTGATACTTTCGCTCCGTTACGGAAAAAGTATCACTTTTCCCTAAACAGAGCGAAAATATCACTTTTCCCGAAACGGAGTGAAAGTATCACTTTTTCCGAAAAGGAACGTGAAAGTATGATTTTTTTTAAAAGGAAAAATCGGTCGATCCATAAACCAAAATATGGTTGCATGATGCGTTATACGTCTTTTGTAGTGGTTTGTATAATAGCTATGCATTCAATTTTCAAGAATTGTGCATAAAATAAAAGTATCGATTTTCTTCAAATAGAGGGATTACATCGTTTTATTAGTTGCAAAGAAAAATTAGTTGATGCATAAACCAAAGTATGGCTACATAAAGTATTATATATCCTTTGTGGTGGTTTGCATAATGGATATACATTTAATTTTCTAAAATTGTGCCTAAAATGATAAACACTTCCGATTTTTTCGTAAAAAATCTAAATTTGATATTGTTGTTTGTGCTCGTTGGATAGGTTTTTTATTATCTTTCCAACGAGATAAAATTTGTAAAATTCCAAGGCACGGATTTTTAGAAATATTATATTGAAGTTTGGTTGCCAATTATACCCTTAAAAAATAGGATACATGAGGAATTATAGTAATTTGACTAAAAGTGAGGGATATTTTGGTATTATCAAGTGCACACTACCAAAATCCAATTTTTTTATGTCAATTGATCACTTACAATTTGATTCCCCGCAGAATTGCATGGAAGGTATAGCTCTATGTGAATGATCCAGAAATGGATTTAATTATTTGTTCTCATTGTTGTCAAACGAGCACTATTAAATATCGGCTTTGGCCATGAAAGGTGCAAGAATCATAATTAGTATCACACATGGTCGAGCATATGGTTTGCAAATGGTTTTATTATTTCAAACACAAAAAGGGGTATCCATTTCGACATCAGTAATCAATCAAAACGAAGAAATCAAACTAGTGGTGGAAGCATTAGACGCTGGGGCTAACCATGTTACAGCAACAGGGCTGCGCACATCGCGGAAACCATTAGTCCATTCAATTGCCCCGAACTCCATTTTTTTTTTTTTTTTGACTCAAAGAAAGGCAATAAATTGATAAAAAACAGAATTACCACAAAACAGTGGCAAAACTGTGAAGAATACAAAAGCTCATGCTTTACTGAGCAGCAAAAAAACGTTAAACAAAGAAACACTAGAGCAAACCCCAAAGATAGGCTATTGAGACTGTAACAGACTTTCCCAATTGTACAAAACCCTATTAAGAGAAGCATTCTCAAAAGTATCAGATCCCAAAGACCAGTTAAACAACAAGACCTTCACTTCTTGAAGCAGCAGCTCATAACATTTGTAAACTCCTTGAAAAGTTCTTCTGTTTCGCTCATTCCAAACTGTCAACCAAATCGCAAAAGGGATTAAACCCCATAACTTTCTTTTTATTGAATTTCCTTTCTTCCTACACCATTCCCATAATGTTGCTCTAACATCAAATCCAAAGACCCATTGTGTTTTGAAGCTGTTGAAAAAGAAATTCCACAGCTTACCTGTTTCCTCACAGTGAAGGAACAAATGAGTATTTGTTTCTGGGGCTTTCTTGCATAAAATGCAAGCATTAATCACGATTGAGTTTCTGATAGAATCTAGAGTAGGAGCAGCATTATAGCACAAACACCAAGTAAAGAAGATAACCTTCATTGGAACTTTTGGGTTCCAAAGACTCTTGTAAGGAAATCTAAGAAAACCCTCATCTTCAAGAGCCAAATAACAAGATTTTACTGAAAACGTGTCTCCTGGAATCCACACTATAATGTCATCACCATTCTCTGTTATGACAGGGTTGCTTATGAGTTGAAGTAAATTTGCCACCATATCTACTTCATCATTTCTAAGCACCCTTGAAAAATTTAAATTCCAAGCCTTATTACCCTCAGTGACTTCCACCATTTCACAAATAGTTGCATATTTGTTCCTTGAAAGCCTAAAAAGAGCAGGAAATAGATATGCCAGATTGTAGTACCCTACCCATTTATCCAACCAAAATAACACTCTATTGCCCCTGTTAATAATCACCTTTGAATTTTGTTGCACTATAGGCTTAGATTTTAAGATCCCAGACCACAGGCTTTTCCCTACATATTTAGAACAGTCATTTGGCAGCAAAGCATCAGCATGGCCACCAAATTTTTGATGAATGATAGACCTCCAAAGAGCTTTCTTTTCTTTCCCATACCTCCACACCCATTTAGCATGTAATGCTTTGTTCATAAGTCTCAACTTCTTAATGCCAACACCCCCTCTTTCTTTTGGCAAGTTTATATTTTTCCAACCTACCCAACTTCTTTTCTTTTTAGAATCATAAGAACCCCATAAGAAATTCCTCATTATAGAGACCATTTTTTCTCTACAGATGCTGGTAATTGAAAAAGAGATAAATAATAAATTGGAAGACTAGACAACACACCTTGAATTAGCATTAATCTGCCTCCCTTAGATAAGTATCTCCTCTGCCATGTACCTAATCTTAGTTGAAACTTGTGAAGGATTAAATCCCAAACAGTGATTGATTTTGATTTACTGCCCAAAGGGATGCCCAAGTAATTTAAAGGAAATTGAGCTTTAGCACAACCAAAAATTAAGGCACTAGAATCTGCAAATTGAGCATTCCCAACTGCCACCAGTGCACTTTTACTGAAATTCACCTTTAATATAGAAACTATCTCAAAACCAATAAGAAGATTCTTAAGATTAGTTACTTGCTCCTCACTGTCATCTAGGAACACTATAAGATCATCAGCAAATTGCAGATGAATTATCTCTATGCCTTTATTTGTTGGTTTAAATCCTTGAATAAGCTTCAAATGAGCTTCTCTCTGAATCATTAATGAAAGAATTTCCACCACCAAGATAAATAAATAAGGAGAAATTGGATCTCCTTGCCTAACTCCTTTACCACTTCTAAAAATATTAGAGCAAGAAGCATTCAAATAAATTGCAAACCTTACAGAAGAGATACACCAGTGAATCCATTTCCTCCATAAATTTCCAAAACCAAATCTACTCAAAGTGTAATCCAAACAATTCCAATTTACATTGTCAAAAGATTTTTGAAGATCCACTTTGACAATTAAACCTGGAATGTTCATTCTTTCTCTAGAATCAATAAGTTCAGAAGCAATTAAAATCCCATCTGTGATCTGTCTAGAGTCTACAAATGCACCTTGGAAATTTGAAATAATTGTTGGCATGACCACTTTCATCCTGTCAGATAAACATTTAGAGATAATTTTGTAGATACCTCCAATAAGACTTATTGGCCTGTACTTATGCATTGAAGTAGCTCCTTCACATTTTGGTAGCAGAATGATATTAGTGCAATTCAATCTCCAATTCAAAGTGCCAGTAGAATGAAACTCATTAAAGACTCCCATCAACTCTGGTTTTATTATTTCCCAAGTGGCATTAAAGAATTCCATTGTGTAACCATCAGGACCTGGAGACTTGTTCTTCCCAAAACAATTAAGCACCTTCTTTATTTCTTCCTCCTCAAAGGGTTTTTCAAGCATAATACTATGATTAACACTTAGAGAGTGAAGAACCAGATCATCAAAGGCAGGCCTTAGAGGAGTATGTTCAGCAAACAAATCAGTGTAGAACCTTTTTGCTTCTGCATTAATAGCCTCCTTGTCATGATTCATAACATCATCAATGATTAAAGAACAAATTCCATTAGCCCTGTACCTGCAAGAAGCATTTTTATGAAAAAAAGAAGAATTCCTTTCACCATCAGCTAGCCACTGACCCTTTGATCTAGCATGCCACTTCCTTGCCAAGTTTAAAGAAGCAGACTTATGCTTAATTCTGAAATCTTCTCTTTCCACAAATTCTGCATCAGATAAAGTATTTATCTCCTCCAGACTATCCATGACATCAATAAGATCTTCAAGCCTATTAACTTCAGCCTGCAGAGAGCCATAATTCTCTCTACCCCATTTTTTAATGAAAAATTTAAGGGCTTGCAACTTCTTTGCCAACACAAAACTTGGCTTACCATAAAAAGTAATATTGTTCCACCATATTTTTAAACAGCTTATAAATTCAGGGTGATTCAAAAAGTAATTTTCAAATCTAAAAGGATCTTTGATAGTAATACCTCCATTACAGCTTAGCAACACCGGAGCATGGTCAGAAATTGGCCTTTTCATCCTGGATTGAATTAAAGCAGGACAATTTTCTTCCCAGTATGGGGAAACAACAAACCTGTCCAATCTTGAAAGAAGAGGTGGATTTTGGAGATTAGACCAAGTAAAACGACCCCCATCCATAGGCAAATCCATTAGATTTTGAGAATTCAAGAAGTTTCTGAAATTTCTTCTGTTAACCAACCTGCCACCATCTCTATTTCTCTCAGCTTGAGTTAGAATAGCATTCCAGTCACCACCTATGCACCATGGCTCATGCATAAATGTTCTGATATCAGCAATTTCTTGCCAAAATTGAGCATAGTCTGAAGGGTCAGAAGCTCCATACACAGAGGTGAAAAGCCAAACAAACCATCTTTCACATTACGAAATCTAATCGTTAAAGAAAAAGCCCCCAATAAAGTTTCCTCCATGATTACATCTCCACCATACCACATAACAATTATACCACCAGACCTTCCAAACGATGGCAAAAAAGCATATTCACAATTGTTACTACCCCATAAAGAACGTACTAAAGAATCAGTGACATTCTCCATTTTTGATTCTTGGAGAGCACAAATAGAAACTCTATTTTTCCAAATTGCATTCCTTACAGCTTGAATTTTTAAATCCTCATGAAGACCTCTAATATTCCAAGACATTATTTTAAGATCCATTACATACCTCAGTATTTCCCACTGCAATTGAAGAGTTCGAATGTCTTTCTGAATCAACAATCAACTCCTCATCAGAATCATATTCCCCCATTCCATCTAGATCTTCATGCATAGCTAATGAATTAGCTTCTTCCGATTGTTTCAGACGCAAAAGAAGATCTTTACAAATTGATCTGGAAATTGGGTTATCACAATTTATTCCCAACTGCTTATTGAACGAGACATGAAAATCAACCATTTTTTGAATTTCAAAGTCTTGTGAAGCAGTGGGAATTGAGTTATCAACGGCTCTTTCATCTCCAGTTGTGTGAATCACATGAGTTGAATCTAACGCCTTATAATTTGAACTGATCATAGGGCTAGTTGATCGTGCCGATAATAACGATAAGGACCCAAAATAAAACTGAGAACCATTAACTCTAGACATATCTGGTTTACACGCACGCGAGACAGCATTGTCTGAGTTGGATTTCAAATTCCATTCTGACTCAGCTATTGGACCATGGGTGGAGCTGACAAGAAACTCCGGAGTCGAATCCGCACTTAAGTTTCTCCTCCCCATCAAACCCATATACTGATCCGGTGCTGAGTATCCGGACCGAAACCCGAATTCATGTTTGAATTTAATGGGAGACATCCTGCCATCTGGCCCAAAAATCGACCGCTACCTGTCCTATTCTTTCTTCTAACGGTAATCCATGGATGGGTTGTGTCATTACCTTGATCCGAAACCGTTGCCAGACCCAAATCCTTATAAGGAGTAAATTGAGAGCCCCCTTTCTTTGGACTTGGTTGTGAATATAAATTCCCCTGGGACTCATTTACCGCCGATGTTTCCGGTAAATATGAATTTAAATCTCGGGGAGTATTCACTGGCGAGAAAGATGGTGGAATACCAGAGTTATTGTTTGAAACAGAACCCTTTGATTGCGCAACTGAAACCTTAGGAATGTTTGAATGATTCATGATCTGTTGACCATTATCATCTAACGTAACAATTGCCGATCTCAGTTTAGGTCTTGAAACAGGTTGAAACTGTTGGATTTCCGCAATCTCTTGTATCCACTCAATTGTATCCACTCTATAGTTAACAGGGATTTTATTCAAGTTACAAGAACTTTAACCTTCAACTATTTAATAGCGTAAAAGAAGGAGTTGCATTAGAAATGACTTTTGCCCATGAACTACATGCTGATTGAATATCATGTAAATTCCACCAATAACCTCTAATACCAATCCAATGATGGTCACCCGTAGCATTGAAACACTTTATGAAAGAATCTTGTTGTACCCATTGGCTTAGAGATACAGTTGCTTTACCAATCTTTAGATCAAACTGTTTATTAAAAGAATTATAAACATCCAATGAACTGGCCAGAAATACCGCAGTTTTCCCGTTCAAGTTCTTTAGGTTTAACTTATGAGACCAACCAAAGTGTTTATAGATGCCTGAAGAAATCTTATTCCAACCGATATTGGCATTTAGAATTCTCACTGTTATTCCTAAAGCGCCATAATCATTCTTTATGGAAGAAGTATCACCTATAGCAACTTGCAAAAATTGTGGACGTCCTGCCGTTTGCTGAGTTCCTGGTGACGATGTTACTGGTAACGAAGTAACCTGTGATGAGTTAATCTTAGAAGTACTGCTATCTGTAGAAGAAACAGATCCCCAAAAAGAAAGCCAAATCGAAGCATCATTGCCTCTTGGGATACAAATAAACCTCTGTTTAGAATCTGCTGCTGTTCTTGTGATCTTCAAATAATCCCCAAACTTGTTTGAAAGCATCTCGACCAGAAGTACCACCTGATGGAAACGGCATGACCACTTTTGATTCGTTGTAGCCTTAGCTGCCTCCTTTGTTGTTGTTGAAATCCAATTAACAGCATCAAAAGGGATGAGAATCCAATTGCTATTACCCTTATATCTCTCCAGAACCTTTAGATGTTTTGTTTTACCTTTGATACTCCATGATAAATCAAAAGACTTTGATTCCAGAAGAATCGTTGAAGAGAACCTCATCTGAAAAGTTTTAAAAAGTAGCAAAAGAAAAAAAGAATAAGAAAAACAATGACGAATGAGCCTCTACTAACCAATAAATCCCGGCCCCAAGGGGAAGGATCAAAGATCCGTCCTTGGACGGCGAAGAAGTTCAGTTAGCACACTCCTAAACTGAATCAATCACAGGGATTGAAACGAGAAGGAGGCTGAGAACTCATGAAAAAAAATAATCGCCATTGAAAGAGCTCCAGGAAGGCTTGAGCATGTAATTGACTTGTTTCTATGTGATACAGAGCCTCAAAGTAGTATTAGAATCAAAGGGATGACTTTTAACCCTCACTCTGTAAATTGGAAATACCAAGCTCCCAACGTTGGTCACAACTCTCTTGTACTTGACAACCGACTCATTGGATGACTTGAAAACAACTGAGAACGATGGGTAATTCAGATCGCCTGGACCTGCAGCCAATTTGTTTAACGAGCAATCCACCTTCCTATCTTTGACAAAGAGCGACATTTGTGTCTGATTGTAACCAAGGGAGCTAAGGAACGCTTCGTAATCACTTGGCTGGATGTCGTATACCAATCCCGGGTGTAAGGCTTTCTTGGGGTCAACATGTCCAGCACCATGTTGGAAAGGATTCGAGATGTTACCAGTAGCAAGATCAGTAATTTGATTTCCTGCATTATCTGTATCATAAGTTGTTGTCATCAGAGCAGACTTGATTGCAGCTGGACTCCACTTAGGATGAGCCTTCCGAAGCATTGCAGATACTCCGCTCACGTGAGGGCACGCCATGGATGTTCCAGAAATTATATTGAAGGCGACCCGTCTTTTATCAACATCTGAAGTCTGAACCTGATGGACCAGCAACTCCAGTCCAAGCAGCCAAGATATTGACACCCGGTGCGATAACATCCGGTTTGAGAATTTCTGGTGTTATATGGTTAGGGCCACGACTTGAAAATGAAGCAACTTTAGGAGCTGAAGGAGAAGATCCAATCACTGTTCCCCTGTATACAAATGAAGCAACTGGTTTTTCTTGCGTCCTACTATAGCTTACTATCTCAACCGCTTCATTGAAGGCCACCGTAGCTCCTGGAATCATAGGTGAATCAGCAGTCACTCCATCTCCGTATTCCATCATATTGGCCGTAATCAATCCAACACCACCAGCTGTTTTGACTGCACTTCCTTGTTCTACGATATCACCAGGATCACAAAGAACAATCTTTCCTGCAGCTTGGGTTGAATTAATCTCCCCCTTTACACAATCTGCGCTACCAATATCACCACCAAAGACTAACTCTGTTTTGTTTGCAAGTGACTTGCCGGAATATAATGAAACTCCACCAAAAATCCTATCGTCTCCTAGAATCACATTACAGGGATATTGTCTATCAATTGTAGATGCTCCAACATTTAGAAACCAAGGTGCGAGATGTTTGGATGTGGAAGGACCTGGTCCTTCGTTGCCCGCAGAGGCAGAAACTAGTACTCCTTTCTCAACAGCACCAAATGCGGCAATTGAAGTCGGATCTTTGTCATAAGGAACTGCTAAATCATTGGGACCAATGGAAAATGAAATCACATCAACTCCGTCGGCGACAGCTTGATCCATAGCTGCAATAATATCTGCATCAGGACATCCATCACTCCAGCATATCTTGTAAATAGCAATTCTGGCATTTGTTGCCATTCCTTTTGCGTCTCCAACACCATATTCATATAATCCAGCGTTCTTAACAACAGATCCAGCTGCGGTTGATGCTGTATGTGTACCATGTCCATTTGTATCTCTTGGTGAATTCGTATCTTTCGTCTTGTCTAGATCAACTCCTTTGCTGTAAGTTCGAGCACCAATTAGCTTTGGGGATATTGGGGATATGCCCCAAAATCGACTGTCATCTTGGGGATATGCCCCAAGATTCCAATTTTTGGGAATATGTCCCAGCCGTCCAAAATTCCATCCAAAACCGTTAAGTAGTCAATATGCGCACACACTTGGGATCACATATGCGAATTAAAAGACAGATATACGACATATTAACACCTTGACAAGGTTCAGGAACATATTCAGACGAAAAAATCTCGAAAAAAATAGAGAGAAAGTTGAAACACATTTACGATAAATAGTCTATTTAACGGTTCATTGACGGAAACCGTTACTTTGGGGCATATTCCCAAAAACTGGAATCCTGGGGCATATCCCAAGATGACAGTCGATTTTGGGGCATATTCCCCATTTTCCCATTAGCTTTTTGTTGCAAGATGTCTTGGGAAAATCCAGTGTAGTCTCACAGACACCTTTCCATTTCTTCGGTACAGGAGTGGTTAACCCCGAGTCGTTGAAGCTCTGACTTTGGGGCCAGATTCCGCTATCAAGAACTCCAATAATGTTGTCACTGCCGTATTCTGTGTCAGGCAAGAGACCAAAATTTTTATTCTGACCGAGAAAACTAGGAGTGTGAGTTGTCTGGATTTTGTGAATTCTTTGAGGGAGTACCGAAAGAATTCCAGGGAAACTACCGAGAAAGGAGGCTTGAGATTGTGTGAGCCGAGCAGCGAAACCATGGGTAACATGGTTGTATGTGTAGATGATGACCTCTCGAGGATTAGACAACAAAGAAAGATGAGCAGGAAAAGATTGAAGTGCTGAAGTATACCAATCAAGATGGGATGAAAATATGGATGGTTTGTCTAGTTTAGAGACATAAATAATGAAATTTTGTGGCTGTTCATAATTATATGATGGTAATGATGATAGTGTTTGAGAAAAGGAAGATGAAAGTAAAAGGATTAACAAAGTTATGATAGATGGAGTAGTAGCACTCATGTTTGACGCTGCTTGTTATTTTTTTTCATCATCATGTGGTGGTGATTTATAGGAAATTTCTGCATCTGATGTTATGGAAACAATATTTCTAATGCATTGTGATCAACATGCATGTTAATATATTCAAATATCATGTCACCTAGAGATTGCTTTGTCGTTACAAATCTTATCATATGATAATTATTTGTTTCATACTTATAACAATCAAAATCTAAATCACATGTCACCAAGAGATTGCTTTGTCGTTACAGATCTTATCATATCATAATTATTTGTTTCATACTTATAACAATCACAATCTAAAAACTGTAATTTAGCAAAGGCAAACTACTTTTTCAGATGAATCCTTTCATGGCTAGCTCGTTAGAAAGTTCTAACTCCAAAAGATGTTTTCCAGAACCCTTTTTTACACAATGTATCCCACGCAATGCAAAAACTTTCCGCACCCATGCTAGGGGTGCAAAATAAGCTGGGGACCATTTTATACCCAAAACAATTACAGACTTGGAAGCCAGCTGCGGTAAGGGCCTAACTACACACCCATGCACTAAGCTGGGTCGCCCCTGCCTGAGAGTCGCTAACCCACTCTAAAGGCTGATTCTATTAGTGGTTATTTTTGTTTTGGGAGAATTCCTCTTTTGTCCGTAATGAATTATGTGATAAGTTTTTGAATCAAGCCGCGCGCCTAATGTATAGGATGAAGTTCCAGATGTTAGCTGGCCCACTTATCTCCAACGTGATAAGTTCTGTCAAGCGACAAGCGTTGACATGTAAATAATATTTTATAGGGTAAAGCCAAAAACGCCACATTATACAAATATCACATGTTAGAGTTACCTGTCTAATCCACCAATCTAGTTCGAATCTCGTCAGATGTAAATTATTTTCAAACTCATATAGTAATCAAAATCTAATCTATAATTTGGCAAGGCATGCATACAACTGTACCATGTCAACCTTGTTGATCTTACTCGTCACTTAAGCATATTTGGTCCATTTGGTTCATTATACGAGCTAAGCCTATTAAAATATGGACGCCACCTTGGCTAGTGATTGTGGAGCGTGAGAAGATGGACTACTTTATGAGAATTTCAATATTTAGTTAACCATTATAGCCTGATGCAATGACTGCACACCGTTGCAAAAGAAAAAAAAAGCGTTGCAGAGATTAAAATTTCAGACATTCCTGAATAATAATACAAACCATTGCATGAACCTAAGAACGGATAATCCTTATTATGGTCCTTTACCAACCGCCTGCGTGGTAAACCTAGTCAATTTTGTTAACCTAGTCAAATCCAGGTGCCTGTGTAACAACAAATTCATCCCCGCATTACCCAGATATTCACTGAAATTCTTCAGATTTTTTAGGTAAAATACTCAACACATATTATCAAGATTGAATCAAAAACAAAGAGTTTCATTGAATGAGTTTTCATTTAGATAACATGAATACAATTTATTTTATATTTTTGATTTCAATGAGAAGTGAATATATAGAGATTACAAAGGGAAGAAGACAAATATGGTTGGTGGCTATGGAGGCTTCAACAAAGGAGGCTTCAACTATGGAGGCTTCAACAATGGTGGCTATGGAGGCTTCAACAATGGAGGCTATGGAGGCTTCAACTTAACACTCCCCCTCAAGCTGGTGCATATATGTCGCTCATGCCTAGCTTGCCGATAAACTTCAGAAACACCTTACTTGGAACTGCTTTAGTTAAAATATCAGCTACTTGATCTTCCGATCTAATTCTAGGTAACTCCACGATCTCATTGTCCAACTTCTCTTTAATGAAGAACCTATCTATATCCACATGTTTTGTGCGATCATGATGAACTGGATTGTGTGAAATATCACACGCCGCTTTGTTATCACAGTACACACGAATTGGTTTCCTAGGAGGATACCCCAATTCAGTTAGCAGACGTTTTAACCACATCACTTCGTAGATACCCAACGCCATACCTCGCCATTCATCCTCTGCACTTGATTGTGAAACAACTCCTTGTTTTTTGCTTCTCCATGTAACAAGATTACCTCCAACGAAGGTAAAATATCCTGAAGTAGACCTCATATCATCGTATGACCCACCATAGTCAGAATTAGTATATGCGTCCATACTTTTGAAGTCTTGACCTCTTTTAAACAAGGTTCCTTTCCCCGGAACAAACTTCAGGTATCTTAGGATTCACATTACCGCATTCATATGTGTTTCTCCAAGATTATGCATGAATTGACTAACAACACTCAAAGCATATGCAAGATCAGGTCTTGTATGTGCCAAGTACATTAGTCTACCCACGAGCCTTTGGTATCTTCCTTTATCAACAAGTACTTGGTTGACATGGTGAATGAAAATCCAAACAAGCATCTTATGGACTTTCACACCATTGTCACGGCCATGCTTCCAGCTGATGTTGAGGTGGATGGTGCTATGTTGAAAGTGTTTCGATTCTCTTTGGCGGATAATGCTAAGGATTGATTGTATTATTTACCTCCCGGAAGTGTCACAACATGGAATGGGTTGAAGAAACTCTTTCTAGAGAGATATTTTCCTGCATCAAAGGCTACTCAAATTCGCAAGGAGATTTACGGAATGAAGCAAAATGTGGGAGAATCCTTATATGACTGTTGGGAACGATACAAGAGATTGGTGGAAAGCTGCCCTCATCACCAATTTAGTGACGCTATGATCATCCAATACTTCTATGAAGGACTCCAATCAAGTGATAGGAATCCTATTCATATTGCGGGTGGTGGTGCACTAGTGAGCAAGACGGTGGCACAAGCTAGAGAGTTGATTGAAAACATGGCAGCAAACTCCAAACAATTTTTGAGTCGTGGCTCGGATGTGCTTCTTAGGAGAGTAAATGAAGTGAGCGAGGTAGAGGAACTTCGTCAACAAATGGGTAACATGTCGGCAATGATGCAACAAGACGCAGCTGCGGTGATACCAAGTTCTCATGGGTATGAAGACGCCAATGAGCAAGCTTATGTGATCTTTCCAAATCAGAAAATATGGTATGATCCTTATTCAAATACCTACAATCCGGGATGGAGAGATCACCCCGATTTTAGCTATGCCAACAAGCAAGGTGTAGTCCAACAACCTACTTTCAACCGTTCGAGTGGATTTCAACCACAACAACAACAATTCCAGGCGCAACAACAACAATTTCAGCAACCACAACAATCAATGCAAAATCAAGGTTCCGATATCGACTCAAAGCTTCAAACAATGATGCAAGGCATTTCTACTATGTTTATAGACAACCAACAAGAGACTAAGAGTGCGATAAAGGATTTGCAGACCCAAATGGGTTCCATGGATACTGAGTTGAACCAAGTGAAGGCACAAATTGGTGGGAAACTCCCTTCTCAACCTATCAACCCAAAAGAGAGTATCAATGCAATTACGTTGAGAAGTGGTACACAACTTATGCAACCCGAAGTTACTGATTCGGGCAAGGTGGAAACACCAAAGGAACCTGTTTTAGAGGAAAAGAATGCGGATTCTCCCCAAACTTCTGAGGTACCTATTTATAACTCTAAAACTCCGGTTTCTACTTATGTTCCTCCTTTACCTTTACCTTTCCCTCGCAGATTTGCAAATTCCAAGAAGGAGGCACTAGAAAAGGAGATTTTAAACGTTCTCAAGAAGATTCATGTGAACATACCTCTCATTGATGCTATTAAGAAAGTTCCAAAGTATGCAAAGGTGTTGAAGGAATTGTGTACCAATAAGCAAAATATCAAAGGTAATGAAGTTCTAAGTGTGGGGGAGAATGCATCGGAAATATTACAACACAAACTCCCACTGAAATGCAAGGACCCTGGTAGCTTTGACACACCAGTCACAATTGGTAATACTACATTTAATAAAGCTATGTTGGATTTAGGTGCATCCGTAAATGTTATACCTGCATCTATGTATAACTCACTTGATCTTGGTCGTCTTAACTTGTATTTCCAGCTGACTTTTGTGTCTTAGAGATAGATGAAGGTTCACCGGACTCGTCTCTTCCATTGCTACTTGGGCGTCCCTTCATGAAAATGGCTAAAACCATTATTGATGTTGACAAGGGAACGCTGACTATGGAGTTTGATGGAGAAATAATACGTTTCAACATTTTCGAGACGATGAGATATCCTAGTGATGTCCACTCTTGTTTCTTCGTTGATGTGATGGACACATTGGCGCAACAAATGTTTGAGTTGAATGGTGCTGATTCTTTGTAAACCGTTCTCACTACACGTATTGATAACGGTTTGGAGTACAGTGATGAGATTAAGGAAACCATTGGTTCTCTTGACTCATTACCGGAAAAATCTGCACTTAAGAATATTTCATATGTTTCTTTACCTTGCAATGATGAAAAACTTTTACCTTCCATTGTTAAATCTCCAAAATTTGAATTGAAACCTCTTCTAAGTCACTTAAAGTACTTGTACTTGGGTGACAATGAAGAGTTACCTGTAATTGTTTCTAACGAGCTTAGTGAATTACAGGAGCAAAACTTCTAAGAATGCTAAGGAAGAACAAGACGGCCATAGGATGGACAATTACCGATATCAAGGGTATAAGCCCTGCCGTTTGTATGCACAAGATCCGTTTGGAGGACGATGCAAAGCCTACAAGGGAAGCGCAACTTCGTTTGAACCCTCCCATGATGGAATTTGTGAAAAAGGAGATACTCAAGCTTTTGGAAGTGGGTGTTATCTACCCTATATCCGACAACAAGTGGGTGTGCCCGGTACAAGTTGTACCAAAGAAATCAGGTGTGACGGTGGTGGAGAATGATAAGAATGAACTTTTCCCAACTCGTGTGCAAACCGGTTGGAGGGTTTGTATTTATTAAAGGAAATTGAATGCCTCTACTAGAAAAGATCACTTTCCATTACCTTTTATTGATCAAATGCTTGAACGTTTAGCTGGACACTCTTATTATTGCTTCCTTGATGGCTATGCAGGTTATAATCATATTGTGATAGCGCCGGAGGATCAAGAGAAAACCACTTTCACTTGTCCTTTCGGTACTTTTTCTTATAGAAGGATGCATTTTGGCTTGTGCAATGCTCCATCTACCTTTCAAAGGTGTATGGTAAGTATCTTTTCAGAATATGTTGAAAACATAATCGAAGTATTCATGGATGACTTTAGTGTCTTTGGTGATTCATTTGACCTTTGCTTGAACAATTTGTCACCAATCCTTGAATGATGTGTTGAAACAAACCTTGTGCTGAATTGGGAGAAGTGTCATTTCATGGTAACTCAGGGCATAGTTTTAGGCCATATAATATCTTCTAAAGGCTTGGAAGTTGATAAATCTAAGATAGACCTTATTCGTGCTCTAAACCCTCCCACAACGGTGAGGGAGATACGTTCTTTTCTTGGTCATGCAGGTTTTTATCGTAGATTCATCAAGGATTTTTCCAAGATAGCATCACCACTTTGCAACCTATTGCAAAAAGATGTGGTTTTTAACTTTGATCAAAAGTGTGTGGCGGCATTCAATCGTTTGAAAGAACTTTTGATTTCAGCCCCTATCATTAAACCACCGGATTGGAGCAAGCCGTTTGAGATTATGTGTGATGTTAGTGACTATGCGGCTGGTGCGGTGCTTGGGCAGCGTCTGGGGAAGATACCTCATGTCATTTATTATGCTTCTAGAACGTTAAATGAAGCCCAACAAAACTACACAACCACTGAAAAAGAGTTATTAGCTATTGTTTTTGCTTTGGAAAAGTTTCGCTCTTATCTAATTGGTACAAAAGTTGTTGTTTTTTCTAATCATGCAACACTTAGGTACTTGCTTACAAAGAAAGAGGCGAAACCGAGGCTCATACGATGGATTTTACTCTTGCAAGAGTTTGATATTGAAATCAAAGATAAGAAAGGAATTGAGAACACCGTTGCGGATCATTTGAGTCATCTTGTTGTGGACAAGGAAACTATCCCATTGCGTGAAATCTTCATAGATGAGCAACTATTCTCAATTGCCTTCGGAGAACCATGGTACGTTGATATTGTTAATTACTTGGTTTCTAAACGAATCCCAAAGAACTTTTCTCGTGCTGGGAGGGACAAACTTAAGAAATTAGGAAAGTAATACGTATGGGATGATCCATACTTATGGAAACATTGTAGTGACCAAGTAATACGAAGGTGCGTTCCCGAATCTGAGTTTAACTCTATTTTGTCTTTTTGACACTCTTATGCTTGTGGAGGACACTTTGGGAGTAAGAGAACTGCTCTCAAGGTACTAAAATGTGGTTTTTATTGGCCAATTTTATTTAAGGATGCACATGCATTTTGTATTACATGTGATAGGTACCAAAGAACAGGCAATCTATGTGCCCGAAATCAAATGCCACAAACTATTATTCAATTTGTTGAGGTCTTTGATGTATGGGTAATTGATTTTATGGGCCCTTTTGTCAATTCTAGTTGGAACTATTATATCTTGATTTTTGTTGATTATGTCTCGAAATGGGTGGAATCTAAGGCCACCCCAACTAATGATTCTAAAGTTGTTTCAGATTTCGTGCAAGCAAATATTTTTGCAAGGTTTGGAATTCCAAAGGCTATAATTAGCGATGGAGGTTCACACTTCAAAAACAGTTTTTGCAAGGATTGTTAAAGAAGTACAATGTGTCACATCGGATTGCAACATCATACCATCCACAAACAAATGGACAAGCCGAGGTTTCTAATCGAGAGGTGAAATCCATTATAGAAAAGAAGGTGAATCCAACAAGGAAAGATTGGAGTTTGTTACTAAATGATTCTTTGTGTGCGTATAGAACCGCATACAAGACACATATTGGGATGTCTCCCTTTAGGCTTGTGTATGGTAAACCTTGTCACTTACCCATAGAAATTGAGCATAAGGAGTTTTGGGCTATTAAGCAATGCAATATGGAGTTAGATGGTGCTGGAAAGCAAAGGAAGTTGCAACTCCAAGAGTTAGAAGAGATTCGCAATGATGCATTAGAAAGCTCACGGATTTATAAGGAAAATACAAAGGAATTTCATGATAGTATGATTACAAAGAAACAATTTTGCATTGGGTAGAAAGTGCTTTTGTTTAATTCTCGTTTGAAATTATTTCCGGGTAAATTGAGGTCACGTTGGATTGGACCTTTTGTTGTGACTAAGGTGTTTTCTCATGGTGCAGTTGAAATTCGTAGTTTATCTATAGGTAATGAACTTAAAGTGAATGGGCACCGGTTGAAACCATATTATGAGAACTTCTCTTCGGATGTTGTGGAAGGAGTTAACCTTGTGGAAGTGCTCCCTCTAGAGGAGTCGTAGCAAACAAGGAGACCGTCGGGCTGACGAATTTAAACCAAGATCTAAGTGGGAGGCAACCCACCGGTTTTGTATCTTTACCTTTATCTTTTAATTTTTTAAGCATTTGCTTTTATCTTTATTTTCTTTGTTTTTGCATATCATTTGCGGAATTTCCCACCTTGGACTTTCTTTGGACGATTCAATTTTACATTGAGGACAATGTAAAGTTTAAGTGTGGGGGAGCATTTATATGTTTGTATAGTTTGTTTTAGTTTATTTTATGCCTTTAGTAAAAAAAAAAAATCATAAAAATAGAAAAACCAAGAAAAAATTTGTGCTTTTTGAACTCCGAAAGCTAGAAACTTGTGCCTTTAGGATGACACCATTAGTGGATGGAACCATTTTGATTGCAGGAGTTGAGGAACCAATTAACTAAAAGAACGGACATAGCTCATAAATTATAAATACCATGATAGTTTTTACCATATCTCGCAATATCACCATATCACATTCTATTTTTATTTTTCCATATTTATCTATTGCTTTCTAAGTGCTTTGGTGGGTCACTAAACATCGACTTGTTATTACTACTAGGATGAAATAGAGTGATTGAGTTGCTAAGAAAAAAAAGAAAAAAAAACCGACCAATTAGACCAAACGAAATAAAAAAGACACTTGGATAGCAGTATGTGTGAAACGTTGTCCCTGTCTCCGTCGCCTAAACAAGCGTGGAATGCAGGATCCAAGGGAACTATCACATACTTGGTGACAAGAAGAATGCGCTTGGATCCAAAAGATCTAATCATGTTGTCTAAAAAAAAAGTGAAAAAGAAAAAGAAAAAGAAAAGAAAATATTATTATTTGTTGAAAAAAGTCGACTCCTGGTTCCCTTGTATATGCCAGTTGAGTTGATGTAGAAATAAGATTATTAACCACTGGTTCCCTTGTATATGCCAGTGTGTTGACACTAGAATTCATACCAGTATCTCAATCCAATAGGATGCATAGGTTCATCTTGGCAGTGACCTTCAGACAGATATTGGAAACATCGATCACTTGTCAACATTCGCCAACACCTACATCTATATCCATCTTCTTAATATTTTCATTGTGATTGTGGTTTGTTAGTTCTCGAGTATTGTGGCTTGTTCGACTATCTAATTAGAGCTTTATTTACTTGAATATGAATTGAATTTGCGCAAGGTACCTCCTCCTGTAGTAATTTTGGGTTCGTTCATTGATTTGTCACAAATAGACGAAGTTGGAAATATAGGTTTTGTTGGCATACCTCTTGTAAACCTTCACGAAACTAAAACTCGTCCACTAGGGACACCTAGGGGTTCAAAGGTTTGTTATTTAAGCTAAAGGTAACCGTAGCCTCGACGAGACGGAGTTGTATGTATGTTTTACAATTATTTTTTTTGATTTGCTCGAGGACTAGCAAAGTCTAAGTGTGGGGGAATTTGATAGGTGTATAAAACACCTTTATATTTATATATTGTTTATGCTTTCTCTGCTAGTTTTCTTGTAAATTATGTATCTTATGTTTTTTTTTGAGTATTTAGGTACTTTGGAGTCATTTGGAACAAAAGAGGAAAAAACAGTGCAAAAGTCTCATCTCGCGTGCAAATTATCTTGGTGGCGGATTATTTCTCGTTATTTGCTTTTATTTCTTCATCTCTGACTGAAAAGCACGTCGGCTTTAGTGATGCATAATTTTGTCTGAAAAGCACGACATCTTTAGTGATGTATATAAATTAAAGAGAAGAAGTGAATTTGAGAAATAAGAGATGGCTATTGTTGGTGGAAGAACTCGAAAGAAGAAAAAAAAACATTCATTTGGAGCGAAAAGACAAAGCCAGTGGCGAAAGAATGAGGCCGTTCCGATGTCTCATGAGGAAGTTATGAGAAAAATCATTGATTTGAGCCTGCGGTATTTCTTATCATTACCACACCCTAGAATTCAGAAGAGAATTCATTTCTCAATAATTTAGTCCCTGACTCAGAGAGAGGAGATGGAGGAGCATGAAGTGTGTCTGAAAGAGAGATGAAGAGAGGTTGTAGTTCTACAAGAAACAAATGGGGTTTGATTCTCTAGTGAAATTTATGAAGAACCAGAAGAAGCTGATGTAAAATCAAGAGATGAATTGATGGCAAAATTAGGGTTTAGTGTTGAATTTTAGATTGGTAAAGATTAAAAGGGGTTTCTGAAGAAAAGGGAGATAAACTTGATTTACTTCCGGAAATCAGAAAAGAAGGCATTACTGTGGTTTGTGACTAATTTTGTACGTCTACAAAGGGAACAATTGAAGATGTGTTCTGGTGGTTTTGGCTTGATTAGTATGGTAGTTGGGTGATGACTGAATTAGGTTAAGTTTCAAGAATGGAATCAGTTGAATGAGAGGGGGGTTTGTGCTGCTGAAATTATGGTCTATGTCGGTTGTTTTAGAGAAGATTAAGAAGGGTTGAAGAGAGTCCGTGTGAATGAATTAGACATGCTCAAATATACTGGGAGAAGTGGTGCAACCAACACAGAGAAGAAAAGCTATTGCTGTTCATCTTAGGACAGGGATTTGTGTGATGAATTCTAGGTTTTATTGAAGAACACGAACTCAAATATGATGAATGAGATGGTGTCACATAGTGATTTGCCTGAAAGAAGTTGCAGCTGGTGTTAATGGTGCCGGAGTGAGTTGAGCCTGAGGTTGAAGTTTAACTGAAGTTAGAGCAAGTGGTGTATTGATTGCAGTTGAGGTGGTGGTGATGTTGAGACACAAATTGGGGAGATTGACTGTTGTTGGTGGATTCCTGGTGAGCTGTGAGGAATGGAGATGTTTTAATGAAGAGTAACTTTGTGTTGCAGATGGTTTGCTACTGAAATTGGCAGTAAAATGGTTGTATTTTGAGTTGATTCAGGGAATGGTATTGAGCATATGGTGGAAGAAAATTGCAGGTTATGAAATTGGCAGGCTAGCTGGTGTTGGCAATGAAACTGGATAATCGAGGAGTTTGTGGTTCTTCGTCGAGGTTTGTGATGCTGTGCATAAGGGCTGGGACTTTGTGTATGAGAATTGGTAATGCACAGGAACTGGGAGATGAGGCATAGATGCATGTTTAGGTTATGTTGTAGGGTATTGAGATTGAGCTGCAGTTCACAGTTCAAGTTGTTGCAGCAGCTGGAGATGATGCTTGGAGGAACATAAGATTTTATTTTCCAGCATAGGTAACTGAGATGGTTAAGGTTGCAATTGGTGATTGTGTGTGTTGATAGCAGAGCAGGGTTTGTGTTTAGTAGTGGTTTGAGATTGAAATAGGATGATGCAGTTTCAATTGAGTGGTTATAGTTGGTGTTTAGCTTAAGTGCTAGGCATTGGCACTGGTAGAATAAGAATGTTGTTGCTACAGCAAGGTTGAACTGATGCTAGTGGGAAGTAAAGAAGATGAGATTTGATCTTATAGAGGAGATGGCTCATGATGCAGTTTTTAGGGAATGGTTACAGTTGCAGCTTAACTAAACCAATACAGAGAAGGGATTTGATTGAGATGTTGATGCTCAAGGAGTTGCAGTCTGTGTGGTAGCTGAACTGAAATGGGTTTAAGCTGAAATGGTCATGGAAGAGTATGAAATTCAAGATGGAGAATGAGGTGTCAAAATATTGAAAAGTTGAGCTTTACATTGCAGCTAGTAAGTGTTGCAGTTGGAGTACAGTTGCAGTAAGAGGCTGTAACTGCAGAGATACAGGAATGGATAGCAGTGAAGGATTAGTAAAGGGCCATCTTGGCTGTGAGGTAGTCTGGGTTGCAACATCTCATGGCTTTGGCCTAGATCCAAGTTAGCTGAGTTAGACTATGATGAAGATCTGACTAGAGTGGTTTGACACAATTCAGTTGACCAGAGGTCTGATTTGACCGTTATCCTGAGCTCCGGTCTGGTGCCGGATTCCGGCAAAATTCTGGCAGTAAACCCAGTTTTCCGGTGGCTACTTTTGGCAGAGATTTTTACTGGGTTATTTTCACACATGGGTTTAATGGGATTGGTGGACTTTTTGGTGATGGAATTTGAAGACTAGACCTAGTTTTACAAGGAAGAAAAGCTACAAAAAGGAAAACTTCTACAACTTGGAAAAAAAACATGTATTGTTCTTGGAGCAGAGGAGATAGCCGCTGAAACTTACGCTACTAGGGTTTGCTTTTGTTTTATCTTCCTTAATTCATTATTATTGATTATGATGAACTCCATAGCTATGAGTAGCTAAATTTTATATTATTGGTTAAGGATGTAGTCCTATTTCTAAAACTTGTGCTTGATTAATGCATTAGTTTTCTCTCTTGATTAACGTTCATATCTCTAATGTTTTTAATATCACATGATTGATGTATTGTGATAGGTTTTTGATGTTTGTTTAGTTAAGTGGCCAATTAATTGAACTTGCATCTTGTCCATAGCTATTTTAGGGTTTTTCATCGAGCGATAACCCCAAATACAAGTAGCATGATATGATGATTGTTTGTAGAGATACACTCTTATAATCATATGTAGAACTTGACCATTGTCCAAATTGTTATGCGCAATGTATGACAATTGCAATGATTAGCCTATTTCCAAAATTTAATGCTCCTGGGAATTGAACTTGATTAGCGCAAGGAGTTAGGTTATTCTTTAGGTAGAATTCACATACGCAGCTCTAATGTGTGTGTTGATTAACTTGGGAAATTATTAGATTATCTTGCTCTCTTGATATTCTAGGCTTTTGATAATAAAAAAGATTAAATCGTAATTCTAATCATTTATGCAAGAACATGTTTAAGATTGAAGATGAATTCCTTGACCAATATCTTTCTCTCATTGATTATTTCCAACTATTTACTTTGCTTTTATTTTAGTTTTATTTTACAAAAATCATAAATCCCCCCTTTTGGTTACTAAGAAACTAGAATTTGATAACAACAATCGCCTCTTTGTGGATACGAACTCTTCCTTACTTTATACTTCATTTATATTTTGTTGAGTAAGAAAGTGAATTATTTTTGACGCATACGACTGCGATCACTGTGACCGTAAAACTAAGACCCTGGAAAGCATCCCCCAGTTTGTGTTGATGTCTCGAGTGTTGGTTGCACCTTGAGTGCAAGTGGTAATGACAGGCTGCAAGTGGTGCATGTGGCATGTGCAGAATGCCTTTGTTGCGGGTTGCACCTTGAGTGCAAGTGGCAATGCCAGGTTGCAAGTGGCACATATGGCATGTGCGGAATGCCTTGATTACAGGTTGCACCTTGAGTGAAAGTAGCAATGCCAGGCTGCAGGTGGCGCGTGTGGCATGTGCGGAATTCCTTGGTTGCAGGTTGTACGGTTTGTAAGCCTAGGATACCAGCGAGCATACTGGCATGTGCCAATGGCACGCACGGCCAAGTTGACCTAGGTTGCACGGTTTGCAATCCTAGGTTACCAGCAAGCGAATTTGGCATGTGCCAATGGCACGCACGGCTAAGTTGACCTAGGTTGCACGGTTTGCAAGCCTAGGCTACCAGCGAGCAGATTTGGCATGTGTCAATGGCACACACGGCCAAGTTGACCTAGGTTGCACGTTTTGCAAGCCTAGTCTACCAGCGAGCGTATTTGGCATGTGCCAATGGCACGCACGGCCAAGTTGACCTAGGTTGCACGGTTTGTAAGCTAGGCTACCAGAGAGCATGTTGGCAAGGGGGAGGCCGGTATGGTGGCACGACTAGGGCCAAGGTAAGGGTGTTTGGCTTGGCCTGGTGTAACTAGCATAGCTAGGGCCAAGGAAAAGTGTGTTTGGCATGGCGCGGCTAGCTTGGGCTAGGTATGGCTGGCATGATTTTCCATTGGCATAGAGGTGTGTCTAACATGGTTGGCATGCTTTGGCACATTTGGTGTGGCCGACATGATTTGAGATTGGCACAAAGGTGCGGCTATCATGGTGGCATGCTTTGGCACGGTTGGTGTGACTAGCATAGCTAGGGCCAAGGCAGAGTGAGTTTGTCATGGCGCGTCTAGCTTGGGATAGGTGTGGCTGGCATGATTTTCCATTGGCACAGAGGTGCGGCTAGCATGGTTGGCATGCTTTGGCGCGTTTGGTGTGGCTGGCATGATTTTCCATTGGCACAAAGGTGTGACTAGCATGGTTGGCATGCTTTTGCGCGGTTGGTGTAGCTGGCATGATTTTCCATTGGCACAGAGGTGTGGAGGGCATGGTTGCCATGCTTTAGCGCATTTTGTGTGACTAGCATAGCTAGGGCCAGGGCAGAGTACATTTGGCATGGTGTGGCTAGCTTGGGCTAGGTGTGGCTGACATGATTTTCCATTGGCATAGAGGTGCGGCTAGCATGGTTGGCATGCTTTGGCGCTTTCGCTGTGTCTGGCATGATTTGCCGTTGGCACAGGGGTGCATCTAGCATGGTTGGCATGCTTTGGCGTGGTTGGTGTGACAAGCATAGCTAGGGACAAGGCAGAATACATTTGGAATGGCGCAGCTAGCTTGGGCTAGGTGTGGCTGGCATGACTTTCCATTGGCACGGAGGGGAATTAGGGTTATGCTCGTTGTAACCCTTATTTGAAAAACTACCCCATATTAATTACTGACTACATGCATTAAATGTTCTAATAAATGTGTCACCGGTGACATTAGGTTATTCGGGGTTTTACAGTTTTAACCTTTGTCTAAAAACCACCATCAACACCAAGCAATATGCATAAAATGTTTGTGATGTAAATTCACCAGGTCCATCTAGCCGAATAGACTTTATAGGAAAATATGGGAAATGTGCACGAAACCTAATTACTTCGGCGAGAAGCCGAGCAAATGCAACATTTCTTGTGGATAAGAGACAAACATGTGACCATCTAGTAGATGCATCAATTAGGACCATAAAATACTGGAAAGGTCCACACTGAGGGTGGATGGGTCCACATATGTCTCCATGGATCCTCTTAAGAAAAGTTGTCGATTCAAGAACAACTTTTTTTAATGACGGTTTGAGGATCAATTTTCCCATAAAGCAAGCAATACAATTTATATCTGTGGTTAACAAAAGCTTCTGGTTTTGCAAAGGATGTCCTTGAGAGTTATGTACAATTCTACCCATCATGGTAGATATTGGGTGCCCTAGTCGGTCATGCCAAAGCTTGAACATTTTTGGATCATTAAACTTCTGGTTTATGACACTATAAGATTCAATAGCTTTGATTGTTGTAAGATACAACCCAGAAGAGATAGCTGCAAGCTTCTCTACAACACGTTTCTGGCGTGTGTTAGATAGTGTGATATACAAGTACTAAGTATTATCTTCACTTATTATTTATAAATGATATCCATTTCGGCGAATATCTTTGAAACTTAACAGATTTCTCAAATATCTCGGAGAATACAAGGCGTCACTGATTCTAAGTTCTGTACCTCCTGGTAAGATAATATTGGCTCTTCCGGAACCATATATTAAATTTGTTGAACCAGAGATAATGTTTACTTTTTCCTTATATCCCTTTAAATCAGTAAAATATTTATTATTGCGTAATATTGTATTAGTCGTTCCGCTATCTACCAAAAAAATATCTTCACCATCAAGATTGCTTTTTGATAGATTACTTCCGGAATCCATACCCTTCACAAAAAAAAAATATAATACATGAAAAACATAAATTTAATAAAACATACGTCGTATATTAAACATGTAATTATACATAAAAAAATATAGCACATAAACCAAAATACAGCTTAGAACACACACAACTATGTTACAAAATTTACAAAATTCACAACTAGTATACAAAACTAGTTAAGTTCTTCATCAGCTGACTTATTAAGAAAATCAGATATGTCTCACTTCTCTTCTTCTGACTTTTTAAGAAAATCAAAGTCTGAGTGGGGAGAACTAGTAGAAGCCTCATTGGTCTCTATAAGATTTGTCTCAATATCAACTGCGGGTCGCTTCAAGGATGCTTGATATAGACTAACAAGATGCTTGGCAGTACGACAGGTATGTGATCAATGACCAGTCATACCACAATGGTAACAAACATCTTCCTTGTTGTTTATAGGTTTGTCAGACGAATATTTTCCTTTATCTGGCTTCTGCTCTTTCTTTGGGGTGCCATCTTTCCACTCCTGGTGGTTTGGCTTGAACCGTGAATTTTTGTCTTGGTTCTTTTTATTACCACGACCACGTTTCCCTTTACCCTTATTATTACCCCGCCCATTACCATTGGTAGAACTCGTTGTTGCATGTGCTTCAGGCACAGAAACAGAGCCCACGGGGTGGGATTCATGATTTATTAACAATAACTCATTGTTTTGTTCTGCAACAAGAAGACATGAAATCAACTATGAGTATTACTTAAAACGACGCTCTCGATATTGTTGCTACAAGAAAACACTCGATGCGTGGAAAGTGGTAAAAGTTTTCTCGAGTAATTGTTCATCATTTACATCTTCGCCACACAATTTCAGCTGTGAAGTGATTTTAAACAATGCAGAATTATACTCAGAAACAGATTTAAAATCTTGCAAACATAAATTCAACCAGTCATTTTTGGCTTTAGGCAGAACAACCATCTTCATGTGGTCATATCTATCTTTCAAGCAACTCCATAGAATCTCGGGGTCCTCAACGGTCAGATATTCTGATCTTCACCCGTCGTGGATATGATGACGAAGAAAAATTAAAGCCAATGCTCTATCCTGCTGGGATGCAACATTTCCCGCTTTAATGGTATGGGAAAGATTCTTAGATTGGAGATGTAACTCCGCATCCAAAACCCATGAAATATAGTTGTTACCAGAAATATCTAAAGCTGCAAAGTCTAGCTTAGTTAAATTCGACGACATAACAATAATAGTAATTAAAGTTACCTTTCTCTTCAGAAAATTTTGGCAGCACCTATTTTACCAGAACCAATAATAACCCAAAGATCGAAGAAAATAGAGCTAACTCGTCGCTGATAACGTGTAATAATTAATTAGGTTACTAAAATATTAGCTAAGCACTAATATTGGATAATATTCACTAATTATAGTTTCCACACACTAAAAGTCTCAAGTAATAAGAGTATGAGAGAGTAAGAGAGTTTCTTATTTTCTATTGAGAAAGTAAGATACAAAAATACACTAACCAAACGGGTATACACTACACCAAAACATCTGATTTGGGACGGATATAAGTGTTGCAATGAATTTCACCAACGCGTACATCCGTTGGAAATATGGCATAGCAAATTTGTGTGCAACGCCAAAATCCGTTGGTCAAATTAATTTGTGCAACGTATAAAAACGTTGGTGAACCGGTTTACCAACGTTTTTTGAGCAACGGATTCTTTAATTTGTGCAGCGGTTACAGTAATTTAGCTAAAGTATTCCTCTAATTTTAGCAACACTTATATACATTGCAAACCAATTTACAGGTACAAAAAAAACCGACGATAATTCCGGCAGATTTCTGCTCCTGTATATATATTATGCACCTTCATATACCCATATGAACATATGATCTATCAAGATAGATAATGAGAACCAAATTAATAAATAAATAAATATCTGTATATTTGAAATTCCTGTATTACAAACCCATGTTGCAATCAATCCTGATTTTTGTAGTAGTCTAAGAGCATTTTTTTGGGCATAATTTACATTCAAACCTAAAGGAATGCCCTTAAAAAATCTAATGGTGGAATATCAAACAAATAACTTGAAACTACAAATATTATTACTCCAAAAAGTGCTTACTTCAGGTGAGAACCTTCCATATCCATTTTTTATTTCCTTGTACAAATGGTTTAGCTTCACCGTCACCTGTTATTTCACAGGGTCCAGATTGGGTAGTAACAAAATTTGGCTTGATAGTAACAAACAAAATTAAAAATTTTGATTTTCCTCAAGTCGATGTTCTAACATCATGGGGAATAACAAACTAATATGCATTATGGTTATGTGAAACCCTTACCTCTTATCGACTTTGACCATTGTTGGAAATATTTATACCCTTCTCACAAAATAACCTGGCAACAAGCATAAAACATGTAAGTAAAGGGTAGTGCAATACTTCGAAAATTAAAAAGTCTGAGCAAAATCTAAGAAAATTGCACAACAAAGTCTATACAATTAACAAAATAAGTACAGTTACCTGGAGTGGCCTTTTCTTACACTTCGAAAGTTGGACGATATTTCCTTTGGTTGCACGAAGCATTCACCACTTGAGCAAAACCATCCCAACCCTTTTCCTAATTGGCTCTTCAATTAATTTGTTAAACGATGATAAGTTGCGGAATGAAGCAGTGGAAGCAACTCACTTTTCTGAGCAAACCCATCACAATCTATTATAAGAAATCTTGTGCCTATAAGGTGAAAATACATGTCATACAATTTTTAACATGGACACCAGTGACACTACCACACTGAGTTGGATAACTTAGTAAGAATTTATCTACAAAACGATGCACAAATAAACAAAGTGCATATCTACCAACCATCAAATTGTCCTTATTTTTCACGTTTAAGCGTCCTAAAAATGTACATTAAGAAGAAGTACAAACAAAAAGCAACTGCACTTTTCTTTATATTCTCGTTGTAAAAGCCCAAGGTAAGTACCGCAGTTAAGCTTCACAAACAATTAAGCTAGTTGGAATGAAATTACTATTGGTCTTCCGAGTTGTAAAATAGGAAAACCTTGGCTGAGCTGTTGGAAATAAAGTGGGATGACAACTATAAAATATGTTTCATACACTCTTTACATCGCTATGGTCAACACCAATTTACATCTACATCATGGGGATACCCATAATTCCGAACAATCTAGATTCACTTGCTTCAGAATTGAATGGGAACTTACTTGTTGTGGGCAATGGAATATTTTGACAAAAGGATAATCTTGCCTCTGAAAAGTTATATGGAATCCAGGATACTTATGACATTCAACCTGGATTAAAAAGATATGAAGCATCCCAAAGAGGTCTCAATGTCTCCTGAATTCATATAATTGCAGTTAGACATAAGTGGATAGGTATGTCAGATTCTGCAACAGGGCAAATCCAAAATAGTTACAAATCTATGATTTAACTGAAAAAGGAACTAGGTGCATAATTAAATAGCAAAGTCCATGGAGAAATAAAACTTTGATTCTCGCCTGGTTTGTAGTTATTTAAATGATGGATGATGTTCCTTGTCTATTCTAATCACAACCGAGAGGGAAAGAACAATGAGGTGCATGCATATCTCCAATGTGCGTCGGTTCTACATATAATGATAAACCCTTAGGAAAAGTTGTCACACTTGCACCTGTTACATGTTTAATCTGAAAAGGAAGATTGATTGATTAGTTTTTTTATCTTTTCAAGGAACAATGATGTGAAGCCATATCAGAGCAAAGGAGAACCACATTCAAGAAATAGATAACAGCATAATTATAGAAAAAATCAAGTGCATTGCTATTTCTGCTACCACCACGAACAACTTCAAATATAACACTGTTATAAGGAAAAACATTTAAATGATCTTATGTGCAATCTCAAGCGAACAACAGGTAGGAATAAATATAGCGCAAAGAGCTAACATAAAATTCCAACAAATAAAATTAAACTAAAATTACATACAAACTCCCAAAAACACCATGTAAATGTGTCTAGTGTTACCTCTTTGGCCAAAATCACTCTATCTTTCGCAATCTTGGGGGAGCCATACTTTCTTTCCTTCCCTTAGGGCCACTAGTAACTCCAGCAAGTTAGCACATACGTTATCACACCAAATATTAAAGTCAAAATACAAACAGATAAACAGACCACAAACTTATGTGCAGCTTCTTAGTAGCTGACCCATCCTTGCTGAAATACAGCTAAGAATTTCTGAAAAAGAGTCCAAAATACAGCTTCTTAGTTGCTGAAATACAACTTCTTAGTAGTGAGCTTCCAAGATATTCAGTCCAATAACCAACAAAACAACTTCAGTTTCTGAAAAACAGGAAAATAAAGTCCAAATCGAAGCAAGGAGAAGTCAAATTACATATAAGAAAAGAATCCTAAGCATAAAAAAATCCCTAAAACTAAGAAATTAAGACTAAAAACTGCATGGACTAGATTTAAAATAAGGATTGAAAGCTAAGAATTGGAATTATCGATCTTCATCTCTTGATTTCAGAAACAATTAGGAAAACGAATTATAAATCTAAGGCTTTAAAATACAATAATAAGAAATAACAACTAAATATGACAAGGGTAACGAAACACCATAAAAGTTATACCTCTTAGGATCCATTAGTTCATCACTGGAAGAAGAAAAAATTAGGTTAGAACCAAGCACACCATACATAATTGTTTAACTACACATTAGAAAATTGAACATCGCACATACATATACATTGAAAATCAATGAATGAACATAGATAAATTAGAGTACCTGTCTTTTATACCATCTCAATTCTGAACGATTTCTATGAAAACATAACGAGAAAAAACCCAATTTTTCATTTATTTATTCATCAGAAAACCCAAAAATCTCATATACTATGAGTTTTAATTAATGATATTAAGGTTTGCGAGAGACATATTTTGATTTCTGAAATTTTGGTTTTGATTTCGAAGATCTTGAATTATCGATCTAGGTTTAGAAAGAAGAAAACAAAGATGAGAATAAGAGAACATTTACGGAGAGATAAGAGTTTTAAATCATGAGATTAGGGTTCAGTATAGAAAGATTCTGGTTTCTGCAAACCTGATTCTGGTTTCTAAGATGTCGATTAAGGTTTAGAAGAAGAGAAGAAAAAAAGGAGCAGAAGAAGATAATGTTTTGGGAGAGAAAAGATAATAGAAGAAAAGGAATAATATTTAGGCTGCAGTATACATTTAAGTCCTCAACTATTATTCTAAAGGAAAGCGTGTCCTTTTTTCCTTTTTTTTAAATTAATATTCTGGATTTAGAGCAACGGATTTGGCGTATGACCAACATAAAAAAGGTCTCCAACGTACATATCCGTTGCACACTGAAAAACTAAGATGTTGAAAAAACCTAGATATGGTGTAGTGATATATAGTGTTCTCAAAAAATCAACCGGATGTCATCCACCAACTTCACGTGTCAAGCATTAAGTTTACATTGACATGATAACCAATGATAGATGCATTTTTGTGTCTAATTTGTCCTCAATGTTTCATATTGTTAGTACTCGTTTTTGTCCTTATTATGGTGTTTTGTGTGTTTGTAGGTATTTTTTGGAAATAAAGATTGTTGGAAAATTCGGCTCGAAAAGTTGCTCGGAACACCCCTGGAGGACGTTTGCTATTCGGACTCCCATTTTGGATAAGGGGTAACCCAATTACTAAGGGGCACCCACAGGATATTCGCACCCCACAGCTGGATAGGGGGACACCATCTTCCTCATGGCTTCCAGAAAATTGGCGAGAAAAAATAAAGTTTGAAAAACTTTAAAGTGTGAATTATTCTGGGAGGATTTTGGGCGAGATTTTCTCTAACTTATTCCACCATTTGGATTTAGATTAGCCTATCTTCACAAAACATGGAAGGTATTCGGTCCATGCACGTGAAAAGGGAAAGATCTCTCTTGATTATCGTTAAACAGAGAAGAAATATTCTCGGATTCTCTGTATTAATCTCTTGGTGGTATTTTGGGAAGCTGTACGAGTATTGATTGTCTACTGCACGTGTTGGAGGACTCAAGAAAACATTTGGAGCGTGACTTGATAGTTGCAGATGCGTTTAGGAAAGAAATAAATGGAATTATTCCCGAGAGTTAATGAAAAGATTTGGGGATTGATTGCTGCGATATTTTGAGCCCTGTGAAGTATATAAATGCCTTAGGGATCATGGAGAAGAGGATGGAGAGTTTGGGGGAAGAACAGAGCATCACATAATCAAGAAATCGAGTTGCAGGAATTCATTTTCTGCTGCTGCATTTCTGAAGAACGTGAAGAACAGACTATCCAAGACAGTCGTTCTTTTCAACAGTAACAACGACAGTTAGTCGGGCATCGCAGAGATACAGTAACAGCAGCAGTTTATTGTCATCGTTTCCTGTAACGGTGTTTGCAACAATTATAAACGTTGCAAACATCTGATTTTTATCATTTTCTCCCTTTTCATCATTTGTAAACCATTTTTGAGCATGAATCAATATCTTGAGAAATTTTACACAATGATGAGCTAAACCCCACCACTGGGACAACGGAGGAAGCTGTTTTTCACCCATGTGGTAATTCTATTTAATTTCTATATGACTTTTGCACTTATTTTGAATTGTTTTATGATTCGATAAAATTAGTTGTGATTCAATTAGATAGGTTATGCTTTGAATTAAGATAATATATGATTAGGGGATACAATTAATGTTTTGAGGATCTACTTTGGCAAAGATTTAGAGTCGATGTTTGCTATTTTATGAGCTTTAATTGTTTGGAATTAATAGTTCAACCGCATGAATGTGAGAATTGGTGGAATCCCGAGTCCCGGTCATCTCTTCATCTGTGACAATTTTTGTATATCTTTTAATCTTATTTTAATTTTATTAAATCTAAATTCCTTTTCTTTCACAAGTCCCACGAACCTTTTACTACTACAACATCATTGATAAATACCATCAACCAACACGTACTTACAATTGATAAATACCATCAACCAACCTTTTTGGCACCGTCGACACGGAGCTTGTCTTTAGGCTAAAGTTTTTAGATTTTTATTCTTTTTCTTTTTTTTAGGTTTTTAATTGTTTTTATTTTATTTGTTCTTCTTTACGTTTTTGTTTTTGTCTTTTTACTACAGATTTTGGAATTTGGAGCGAAAGAAAAATTTGCCAAAGCTTTTGGTGAATACTTAAAGTTTGGAGTTAAAGACAAAGCGAAAGGAGCGAAATGAGAAGATTTTTATTTATTATTATAAAAAAAGAGAGGAAAAAAAAGAGTTTATTTTTATTTTATTTTAGATTGTATTATGATTTCTATATTCTTGTAATTTTATTTTTCTTTTGCACTTTACTTTTTGGACTTTGAACTTGGACATTAGGACATTGTTTAATTTTTAAACCCTACGGAAGGGTAGTTTCAATTATCAACTGTACATGGAAGGACGGTGATTATGATATCACCTCGGCCCCTCGGGTTCGTACATGACATAGGAGTCGTGGCCCGAGTCGACTTCAACGGTTCATCCCCCGTCTGGAACGGGAGGTAAGAATTTTAAACACCCGCGAATCCCCTGTTAGCGGGTTTACTGGATGATTTCGTTTGCATGTATGTTGAGGTTTTGAAAACGGTCGCTTTAGTTTCCTAGTAAAGGGCAAGGACTGTCCATACAAGATAAGGGTTCGGATTTCATCACCGTTCTCTTCTCGCCCGCCTTAGAAAAACAATACCAAACGCGAACCTAAGCTTAAAATTTGGAATAGAACTAGACCGATAGGGTAACGAGCTTAATAGGAAAGTCGTTCGAAAAATATTGGTTACTCTTTTGAGCATGCTTTGAAGTTCATGACGGTTTCTGTAGGTTGAATGCATGACTGCGCCGCCTTGTAATGTGGTGAGGCCTTGGGTATCAAAGATCCACGTAGCTTCCCTTGCCTCTATTCAACTAACTTAAACTCGGATTGATTCCAGAGGGGTTTGCTCAGATTGTAACGAATTACCTTTCGAAGGAATAAAAGCTGGTCTAGAAACAATCTAAGTGGAGCCATCATGCTTTTTGTTTGCTAGAAATCAGTAGGTTTGTTGTGGTCAAGTCAGCCTTGTTTGTGTTTATGTAGAATTCCCTTGCAGTTAGGATGTCAAACTGGTATTATAATAGCCATCACAATGAATATGAATATCCAACTGAACAATATGGACATCACTCATTTTATGACCATAGTGTGAATAGTGGTTGGGAACGCCAATCTTTTGAAGGTTATGGCACATACCATGGTGAGACCAATTACTATCCACATGCCCACCGGTCATACGAGCAAAATTCCTATAATTCCTCTAGATGAAGCACGTAGGATACTTGAGTCAACGCGTAAGTTACTTGAGTCGTCGACACATAAGTTAGCAGACACTAATAACTTAGTTATGGATGAAAGAACTATAACAATAAGTGAACCTTCTTTAAAAGATAACCTCAGGAGGTTAGCAGAGTCAACATGTAAGTTAACCGAGTCAACACGTGAGTTTGCTGAGTCGACACGTAGGCTTGATTTAGAGACGGAAGAAAGAATTGCTCGAATTACACATAAACTTGTTGATGTCTGGCTGAAGACTTTAAACTTGGCACTTCTTGGGAGGTAACCCAATATTCTTGCAACACGGTAATATCTTTCCTTATTCTCTTTTTCAAGTGGTAACAGTTTCTCCTTGTTCATGCTTTTAATTTCATCTTTAGAACATTGAGGACAATGTTAGATTTAAGTTTGGGGGTATGGGAGAAATTTTTTAGTTGCATTTTTGAAACTTCTAGCATCACATGGTATCCGGTTAGCTAAGTTTACATACTATTTCTCACTGAAAAGATAGAAATTGGAATGCTATGGATAACAACCAATTGAGACATTAGAGAAAAATACATTGAGATCCTTGAAATTCAGGAGAGAACTTGTTCCTTTTATAGGGTAACCGTGATGCACCTAACCATCCATGATGGAAAGGCAAGTAGGTCAGGAAATGCCAGAAAGACAAAGAAACCACCCAATGTAGTCTTAGTTACTGGATTATAACTCTCTCTCAGTAGAAACTTATCATCATAAACAAACGGATTGGGTTACCTTTGTGTGGTCACCCTATCGAGACGGATACCCATGCTTTGTTTAATTGTCCATATAGTCGAGGTGTCTGGTTTGGAGTCCATTTTAGAATCGATACTAATAATATCAATGTTCAGAACTGGGTCGAGTCTTGGATATCCAACAATGATGATAGCCCGTTAGCTGGGATTCTTTGGAATCAGTTATATGCTCTTACAGCATGGTACATCTGGAAATCCAGGTGCCTTAAAAGCTTCCAACAACAGCTACAACCACCTGCAATTACAATACACCTGGTGGAAAATCACATCAAAACCACCAATGAAAAACACCCTGAGCAATCGTACAACAGAACCCCAAATCAGAACCAACTAAACCAGTTACAAATTATGCAAAACAGGCACAAATTGACCATTTACTGTTACAACGACTGGCATGAACGATCTCGCACGGCTGTATTATTAAATGTTTTGACAGATGAACAAGGAGCAACAAAAGGAAGATGGGCCTGCCGATACGCAGTGAGCTCGCTCGAACAAGGTGCAACTATGGGAATCATCGAAGCTCTCAAATGACATCAAATCAACAAGCACAGGACGCGCAACATTGAGATAGCTTATCATAAGCTCCTCAAGACTCTAAAGACTAAATGGAGGTTCCCTCAACGAATCTCCAATATTACTCAGTTTGAAAACAATATGGAACTTTTTAATCACTTTCGGCAACTGAATTGTAATTCCCTAAGGCAGGAATGGAAGACTAAACTCCAATCCATGGCCAATGTTTTTTGCTTCATCCTCTGGTGAGGATTGTGATTTTTTACCTATGTTGTATTGTAATATGTATGCCCCAAACAATGCTGCTCAGAATTCTCTGAGAAGCTAACTTCTTTTATCTTAAGTTTCAAGAAAAAACAAAAAAAAAATTTAAGGAGAAAGATACAAAATTTGGAGAACAATAAAAAAAATTGAAAAATAAAAATTTGATATCATTGTTTGTGCTCATTGCGTAGCTAATTTAAAGGGCTTTTCAAATATATAAAATTTATAAAAATACGACTTGTAGTTTGAAATATACGAGGTTTTTAAATATATAAAAAATTAATTTACTCTTGTACCCTTCCTTTTTGGTTTATTTACGAAAATGTCTAATACTTTATTCTCCTTCCTCTTTGGTTTATTTACGAAAATGTCTAAAGTAAAATAAGTAAAATTTGATTTAGAGGTGCTGTGTCGTCCTTTCATCGTTGAACCAAATCCAATCTTTTTGTGTAAATTGGAAAAAATGTCACGCTTCACATTGACACAAAGTCACCATATATAAAGTCCTCCATCGCTTCGCTCGGTCGGACTAATGATATTAGAAATAAGTCCTTTTATTATATCTTTATGCGTTGATCAGTACTTCTTTGGCCCACAACATCTTCTTCTGCTACTCTCCTCTCCCGAGTCTCGACCATTATCATTTTTCCTTCATCAACTAAGTAGTCACAAACTCTTAATCATTATAATACCCAGACTAGCAGACTCAATCAAATTCCAATTGGCAACAGTAACAACATTTTTCTTAATCAGTTTTCAAAGTAAAAAATTAAACTGATGATGAACAACAATAAATAATGATCCTAGCAAAAGAAAAATCTCTGATCCTTGAATAATGAACGTTTACTGAGAAATTCTTCTAAAATAAGAAGATCTTGATTCCTTAATGTAAGTGAAAATGAAAATTGTGTAACAAATAATGATCGAGATAGAGTGGTAAACACAGAGAGAACAAATGGAGAAAAGTGATTTTATTTCTCTAATGAATTAACAAAGCAAGACAAGATAAGAATAGGTTTTCAGTGATCTCTTCTACTGAAATTACAAGTCTATTTATACTAAAATTATCTGTGAATCTCTAACAACCTACTGACATGGAAAGGACTAAATCAAACATACACTCAAACTACTGCTCCTATTTTTATTCCAACTGAAATGACTAAATCAAATGACTAAATCAAACCTGGAGCTGCACTACTTTGTCACACTCCCCCTTAGTGCAAACTCCCATCAACAAGTCCAAGAGAACTTCGGAAGACTTCAAATTTTGCTAGCGGAAGCGCCTTCGTAAAAATATCAGCAACTTGATTTTCAGATCGAATTGTATGCAGCCTAATGTCTTGAGTTAACACCTTTTCTCGAACAAAATGGTAGCGAGTTTCGATGTGTTTAGTACGCGCATGGAACACAGGGTTTCCATCAAGCCTTATTGCACTTTCATTATCACAATGAATGGGAACTGGATAGTTGACAGTTGCAACAATTTCCTGAATGAGTCTTTTAAGCCATACACATTCTTGAGTTGCCATAGAAGCTGCCACATACTCAGCTTCACAACTTGATAGAGCAACAGTGGTTTGCTTCTTACTGCACCATGAAATTGCAGATGAACCAGTAGTGAAACAATAACCTGTTGTAGACCGCCTATCGTTTACATCACCTGCCCAATCTGCATCAACAAAACCACTCAATGAAAACAGTTTGTGTTGTCTATACATTAATCCAAAATGCAGAGTGCCTTTCACATAGCGGAGAATTCTCTTTGCGGCAAGTAAATGACCAACACAAGGCTTATCCATGAACTGAGACACAACCCCTACAGAATATGCGATGTCAGGCCTTGTAATAGTTAAGTAAAACAGACTTCCAACAATTTGACGGAAAAGTGTCGCATCTTCCAATATGTGTCCTTCATCCTTTGTTAGTTTCAGAGATGGTTCCATTGGTGTAGCCATTTCTTTTGAATTTTCCAGCCCAAAACGACCCAATAAACTAGCTGCATACCCATGTTGTGAAACAAAATAACCATCTGACTTTTTCACTTCCAAACCAAGAAAACATCCAACTTCACCCAAACTTTTCATATCAAAGCGGACCGACAAATCACTTCGAATACGATCAATTTCAGTATCATCATCTCCAGTGATAATCATGTCGTCAACATATAAAAGAAGCATAATGCACATTGTAGTTGTTTTCTTTATAAACAAACTTGAATCAGAATCTGATGGTTTAAAGCCACAAAAGTTAAGATATTGAGAAATCTTACCATACCAAGCACGTGGTGCTTGTTTGAGGCCGTATAATTCCTTCTTGAGTCGGCATACATGATGAGGATATTGCTTAGAGACGAATCCTTGAGGCTGCTCCATAAAGATATCACGATCTAGTTCACCGTAAAGAAATGCATTCTTCACGTCTAGTTTCCATAAAGTCCATCCCTTGTATGCAGAAAAGGAAATAAGAGTACGTAGTGTAACCATTCTTGCAACAGGGATGAAAGTTTCCTCGTAGTCTAGTCCATATTGTTGAGAAAAACCACGTGCTACAAGTCGAGCTTTGTAGCGATCCACACTGCCATCCGCCTTCTTCTTAAGCTTATAAACCCATTTACAGGTAACCAATTCAGCATCAATTGGTTTTGGTACAAGCTCCCAGGTACAATTTTTATGTAGTGCAGTTATCTCCTCACGCATCGCATCTTCCCATTCAACAACACCTTCAGCTTCATTATAATGCCTAGGTTCATCTTCATATGTAACTCCCATCAGAAAGCAAGAAGTTACAGATAAGTGATTAGCCTGAACCTCATACTCAGATAGATGACTAGGTGCTCGTCGTTCTCTTGTGGACCTGCGAACAACATCTTGAATAGGAACACTATCTTGCTGAACTGGAGGATCTCGAGAAATAGAATCAGCATCCCCCCGTTCTCGAGAGTTGATATCAGTAGAAAAGGGATCTAGAAGAGCATCCTCGAGACCATCATACGGCGTCTCTTCATCAAAGACCACATTACGAGATACTGTGACCTTTTTCGTGTCAAAATCCATACACCTCCAACCCTTCCTGTGTGAATCATAGCCGACAAAAATACATTTCTTGGCTTTCGGGTCCAGCTTAGTTCGATTATTCTTTGGAATATGGACATAACAAAGTGAACCGAACACCCGAAAATAATTCACATTAGGCTTAACATTATATAAATTTTCGAAAGGGGATTTATCAGTACCTGGCCATGGAGGAAGACGATTGATGACATGACAGGAAAATTGTATAGCTTCTGCCCATAGTGCTCTAGGTAATTGTTTTTCATGCAGCCAAGACAAACACACTTCAGTGAGGTGAGCTAATTTCCTCTCAGTGACTCCATTCTGTTGTGGAGTGTCAGGACATGTCAGTTGGCGACGAATTCCATGTTCTCTGCAATATTGGAAGAACTCATCTGAAATAAATTCTCCCCCATTATCAGTTCGTAGACACTTAATCAGTTTCCCAAATTATTTCTCTACTTGCATCTTGAACTTCACAAATATCGAAAATGCCTCATCTTTGTGTCTCAAGAAATAAACCCAAGAAAAACGAGTGAAGTCATCCACAATTACCATCAGGTACCGATATCCAGTGTAACTAGGTGTCTTTGTTGGCCCCAAAAGATCTGAATGAAGTAATTGAAATAAAGAAGTAGATCGATTTGTCGAATTTTGAAAAGGAAGGCGACGTGACTTTCCATACTGGCAACCAGAACAAACAACATTTGTATGCATCTTCTGAAATAATGGTACACCTTCTAGCAATCTTTTGACAGAAATTTGCTGCAATAACTGATAACCAACATGGCCCAATCGGGCATGCCAAAGTGAAGTACTTGCATTTAGGCTTGTCTTTTCAACATAAGCTTCACCAGCAGATAGAACATATAAAGAATCTCTTCTTTGTCCAGTAAAAAGAACATCAGCATCAACAGATTTGAAATTCGTAAGAATTTGAACATCATTTGGACCAAATAAAACGTACCTCCCAGAATCAGTTATTTGCGGAACGGAAGCCAAATTCTTCTTTAATCCTGGAACATGAAAAACATCTTCCAAAGAAACACCATCAACAGTTGATTTGTCCTTCACAATCAGGTGACCTTCTTTTACTACAGGATGTAGTGTGTTGTCAGCAGTAACAATGACTCGCTTCCCTTGGTGTGGACGAACTTCGGAGAGTAGAGATGCATTACCTGTAGCATGATGAGAACAACCAGAATCGACAATCCAGTCTTTGTTGTAATCAATGGAGACCTTAGAACTCCTTTTTGCATTTGAGGATTGTTCACCAACTTCAATAGAAAAACATTGCTCCCATACCGGTTCATCATCTTCCTCTTCTTCATGAATAATATTAGCATCTTCATTGGCAAGCTTTACACGACAATTTGGTTTGATGTGACCAGATTTGTTACATCTTTCACAAGTAATTTTCGCACGACAATGTCTTTGAATATGTCCATTCTTACCACATCTACGACAAGATATAGTTTCATCTGTTGGTTTTGGGGTATACTTATTTTTACCTTTTTCTTTGGTGAAGAGCACCTCCTCGACTTCGGAAGTAGACTTGCTGGACATTTGCTTGATTAATGCCTCTTGATTAGACAACAAATTTTCAAGATCAATGACAGAGGGCTGATTTGTCCATCCTTGCACCGAAGTGATAAACGACATAAACTCCTTCCTCAAACCACGTATAAGATAGCGGCGTAATCGTGGCTCTTTAATGGGATCATCTGGTTCTAATTCTGAAATCTCATAACAGAAATTTTTAACCTTCAAGAAGTATTCTGGAATAGAAAGATTACCTTGAGTTGCAGTAGCAAGTTCATTCTCCAAATATTGAAGTCTTGCGGTGTTTTTCTTAGTAAATAACCTTTCAAGAGCATCCCAAATCTTTTTAGGTGTATCCAGATCACGAATATGATCAATAATCTCTTTACTGATCGATGTTCTTAATGCATACATAGCTTTCCCACACTTGACCTTCCATTTACGACGTGCCTCTACATTTTGCGGAGTATCCACTGGAATCCTTTCCGCACCTGAAACCAACTCCCATAGATCTTGTCCTTGAATATATGATTCCATACATAACTTCCAATATTGGTAATTACTACCAACAAGCTTCTCTACAGTAGGTTGAGAAAGATTACTGCTTCCACCATTCATATTGATAAGATAGTAAACAGATACAACACTTCTGCAAGAGAAAAAAATGTTAAAACAGTTCAATGAGAAATAAAATCAAACACTCTGTGAGCAGTGAAAAAAAAGACACACTCTATCACTAACCTAGCTCTGATACCATGTAACAAATAATGATCGAGATAGAGTGGTAAACACAGAGAGAACAAATGGAGAAAAGTGATTTTATTTCTCTAATGAATTAACAAAGCAAGACAAGATAAGAATAGGTTTTCAGTAATCTCTTCTACTTAAATTACAAGTCTATTTATACTAAAATTATCCGTGAATCTCTAACAACCGACTGACATGGAAAGGACTAAATCAAACATAGAGCTGCACTACTTTGTCACAAATTGATCAAATTTCAAACTCATTTCTCGATATATCTTTAAGTCTGTGATTTTAATTTAATTCCTTAGTTTATGATTTGATATAAAAAGATTCGAATTCGAGCTCATATAAAAGTGGTTTCTAAAGAAGGATATTTCGATTGTAGATTCGAGTAATTCCACATGCATTTCATAACTCCAAGGTTAATGGGTCTAGAATCTAAATAGCCATGATCAATCAGACTAAGCAAGCATAAATAAGTTTTTGAACAGTTGTTACAAAGACTTGATTCTTTATTACGTTATCTGTTGATGGTGATTAGGATTTCACCTTTCACTAAATGGGTTCCTTTTTTTCCCGTTTGTTTCTTCTTCTTTTTCTTTTAAATTTTGAAGCAGGCTTGCTTAATGGAGATGAACTGCAACTCTTTCCTAATCGCATTCAAAAGGACGTAGGATGAAATATAAAAAAACTACCAGGACCTATTATTAATACAAAAAACTGCCATCTGTAATATTTTAGGAAACAATAAATAAATATAATCCGACCGTCCGTTAGATCATCCAACAGGGTATAAACTGCTAGCTTATTACGCGTCCCCACGTGACGGTGTGGGATAGCATGGCCCAAATCTTTTAAAATATTTTCATGTTTTAATTTTTATAACAAAAAACGTTAAACTAAAAAGATAACAAAAATAAGCGTAAATTTTTTTTTACCAATTTTCGTATTTTTGTACCAAAATTATTTTCTAATTTTTATTTTTAAAAAGAGGGACATTTGGTACATAGACTATTTTTTTTTTGAAAAATCTTATTAATTTCCATATATTGGTTTTTATACTAAGTTGTTTTTTTTTTCATGTTTCGACCGTCCGTCCATTAAATACGGTTTGAAAAAAACCATGAACTAAATTTTCCTAATATATTTTTGGTCATATTAGTTTTTTTTTTCCCGTTCTCAAGGGTGCAACAAGATAATAATGCGAAAGATTGTCTTAAATTATAGATGCTATATTTTCTTTACCATACAAGACAAATAAACTTCGTAACACCTCTGATGGTTTTTTTGATGATTATGAGTTTATGAGTCATGGGTTTATGTCATAATCATCGTCTCTATCTTCTTCTTCTTTTTTCTTTTTTTTATTTACATCATAATCTCTTTATAAATTACATTTTAATACTGCTTTTATACTTATTTCAATCTTTCTCCTTTTAGTTTTTTTTTTGTTTTTTCGTTTCTAATGGTGATCTCTTCTATTTTTTTTAGCACATAACATCACACATTCTTAAACCATTGATGTCGACATTTTAGCCTTCACGTCAATGCAAATATTAATTTTCTTAGATTCAAAATCGTGAAATAGATGGTTTTTTGGTCGGCCCGGTGCGTAGCACGGGCACAAAATCTAGTGACTATTATGGTGAAATTAACACCGAAAAGATTTTGCTATTGTATTTTGATGCATAGCTTTATAATACTGTAGTAAAATTTAGAGGGGCATTTTGACATTGCCCCTAGTTGAAAAGGATGTCCCAGATTTATTTTTTTTAATTATTTTTTTTTTGATACGATCAACAGAAACTATCCATTTTCACCGTTAACTTTTTTGTGTGACATACATGCGTACAAAACCCATTAAAATGTACTAGTTGATCCTCAGGGAAAAAAAATAGTACTAGTTGATCCTCACATCAAATTTTGATGTTACCCCGAAGTCAAATATTCAAGTCGAAGTAGGGTAACTCAGCTGGCTTTCCCGACTAGGGCAGAGGTAAAAATGCCCCAAATTTTAATCGTGTATTATACCTTGTTATATGGTGTATTTGTGCATACTATGATGTGCTTTCTTAACGTGTTGTGATGGGCCATGTATTTATCCGTGTCGTGCCGTGTGTTGTGTTGTGTTGTGTTATTGTGCCGATTACGCTAACCGAGCACAGCCGACGAAACTAATGTGTTGTGCGGTGCTGGGCTAAATCACATGCTGAGCTGGGTTGGGCTCAAATTTTAGCGTGATGGGATGGGCTGTGCTATTACTGTCACAGCCCAATATACTCCTCTACTTCCGAGCATTAAAATTTCAACTTCCCAAATTTCTAAAGATTTCAGCTTCCCAAACTTCTAAAGATTTCAACTTCTCAAACTTCTAAAGATATGTGCTTCGGCACACTTGCGTATTCTATTGCTAACCACATGTTTTGATGGATTAGCTGATATCAAACTCTTGATGAATTCTCATTTGAGGTGAATTCTCGATCTTTGCACGAGTGAGTTGCAGCATTTCGCCGAGCAGCTGGGTGCTAAACTGGCATTTATGCTACTTAATCATGTAATCGACACCGTTTTTAATTTGCTTGGCAATGCATAGCAGCTGACACTGAAAAGAAACTGGTTTTGAACTTGATTCCTATTGCTATTTATGTGGTTCTTGGAATGAGAGGAACACAGGAAATTTTGGTGGTAAAATGAAATCAATCCGCCTAATTTTAAATGCAGTGAAGCATTTAATCAATTCTTGGGTTTTAGTTTTGAAGATCTTTAAAGTGTTTCTTTCCGAGATGTAACGGGAAAACAGCTTGCAGACTTCCGACCGTCGTGATGTTATATATATTTTTTTCTCTTTTTTACTTTACATTGGGAATTTGAAGTTAAAATTAACTTGCACAATTGTTGCCACGGTGGGAGGGCCGACCGAAGAAGAACATGAAGATGGTGTTTGCCTGCGACTACTTTCGTCCCGTTTCAGAAAAAGTAATACTTTTGCTCAATTTTAGAAAAGTGATACTCTCCCTCCCGTTTCAGAATCGGGAGGGACAGTATCACTTTTTCTGAAACAGAATGTAAAAGTATCACTTTTCCAGAAACGGAAAATTATTCGATCCATAAACCAAAATATGGTTGCATGATGTGTTATTCATCATTTATCGTGGTTTGCGTAATGGTTGTGCATTTAATTTTCGAAAATTGTGTCAAAAGTAAAAGTATCACTTTTCATCGAAACTGAGAGAGTACATACGTTTTTTTTTTTTTTGAGCACGTAGCATACATTTTATTTAGTTGCAACCGAAAATTAGTTTATGCATAAACCAAAATATGACTAAATAAAGTAATATATATCCTTTGTGGTGGTTTGCATAATAGATATATTTAATTTTTTAAAATTATGCCTAAAATGATAAATACCTCTGAATTTTTTGTAAAAGTTTTAAATTTGATATTGTCGTTTGTACTCATTGCGTAGATTTTTTTATAAGTTTTTCAACGAGATAAAATTTGTAAAATCGAAGACATGAATTTTTAAATATGTGGTATTAAAATTTGTTTTCCAATTATTCCCCTAAAAGATAAGATATATATAAGGAGTTATAGTAATTGGACTAAAAGGGAGAGACATTTTTGGTTTTTCAGGTGCACACTACCAAAAAGAAATCCAATCTTTTTGTGTCAATTGATGACTTACAATTTATAAAAAAAAATGATTATATAAAGGTCCTCATACCACCAAAAATCTTAATAAGACTTGGATAGTTACCCCTGCAGTTGGAGATGCTTTATAAATCCTTTAAATCTACAAACAACAATGGGTAATAGGATCAAAAGATCTTGTTTAACTTGTTCACTCTTAACATTTTTTTTATAATGCAGCTCTCTTTTATTTCCTCATATGAGAAAACACCTTGTACTCTTAGTCGCCGATCAGATTTTCTCTTTTCTAGTAATATCTTACTAAGATTAATTGCACCGTGGATCAATTACAGTATTTTTTCACTTGTGTAACTGCAAGATTGGAGAAATCCCGGAACAAGAAAAATAGTTCTGTTTGCAATGATAAGCTTTCAGTCATTTGAATTTCGGAAGAATCAATTGCATAAAGTAACCACAATGCATATAAGCATTTAAATTCTGGATAGTTTGACACATGTTGTAGACGTGGTTACAAAATGATTATGTACATATTATGTCACAAGCCTATTAGCTTGTATGTATGGAATATTAACATCTAAAAGTAAAGAATCATCTGCACACAACATGGAAGATTAACTAGGCCCCGACTTTAGTTTCCTCCACCATCTCAAGTATACCTGGCTCATGAAACTCAAAAGGTATAAAATCGTTTGCAGTTCCAGCTAGCTTTGGGCTTTATATAAACATGAAAATGACATACAAAAATAATTCACATAAAGTAACACTTCCTCTTTTCAACTTCACCATTTTCAAATGAAGAAAACCCCTTCAGCCCTTCCCATTAATAAGGTGTGAAGAGATACACACTAACAACATGTTTGGGTTCAAGAATCCAATTCCTGGGGAATGTGATCAATTCCTTGAACCAAACAACCAAAATCAACTCTATGTAATTGAGAAATTTTGATTCCTAGGATTCTAGTTCCCTCCAAAATAATAGATTTACATTGTATTGGTCTAGTAGTGCAATTGAATTGAATTCCAGGATAAAAACAAAAGTAATTGAATTACCTTAACCAGACGCTAATTTTCTGGATTTCAATTGAATTCCAGAAATTGGATTACCCCATAATTGGATTCCAATTCTTCCAACCAAACAAGGTGTAATATTAGATTTGTGGTACCTTGGGTCTAATTTTGGCTAAGACCGTAATACAGATATTTCAATTCGATATTGTTTGAAGAGAAACGGTAGATTTTGGTTGACACTAAATAGTATTGGTTGATGTAATATATACTTAAGGTTGCTAATGTGAATACGTGGTTTCCTTTTTCCACATTAGTGCTTGCTCTATTTCATCATAATATCATCTACATGTTTACCCATAATTTATAAATAATTAATACAATGCGCACAAGGATGCTCTTGTTTGTTACCTAAAATTACTTTTATGCACTAAACATGATTGATTGATGATGATATGGAATTAGGGTTAGAAAAAGAATTGAAAATAAAGAGAGGAAACAAAGAATTTACGTGGTTTAGCGAGCAATGCCTATATCCATTGATGACTCCTGTAAAGAGTGATTTTATTGATGATCATAATACAATTGTACTTCTTTATATCTTTTTAGGATTTAAGATACCTGTATTTATATCGTTATGTATACTCTATTTTTAATGTAAATTTGATATAAAAGCAACTAATGAATTAACAGCGTGTTTGGTTCAAGTTGTTGGACGCCTGGAAATTGGATTCCGAGGGAATCGACCCAATTCCCCCGAACCAAACAGTCCATATAATCTCATAAATGGATTCTGAGGTAATCCAATTCCCCCCAAATCCTTCCTTTCCATTTCATCAGTATACCAATGGAATAGAATCCAATTCCAGGGGAAAAAAAATACGGAACAAAGGAAATGACCTATTTGTCCTTGAAACAAAACTTAACCTGACTTCTCATATCTCTTTCATTTTCTGAAAATCGAGAGATTGAGTGAACGAGAGGAAAAGAGAAAACCTAGAAAACTCATGGAGATCGACTATGAGAGTTGATTACCATTAATCGATGATTATTCTTCTTCTTCTTCAATAGGAAACCATATTGTAAAGCAATTCCATCTCTGATTTCGTGGGTGCAATCGCGGTAGGATTTGTGGATTTAGGGTCAAAGTAATGCCTCACCTCCCTTTCTTTCCCATTTCAATCATTTTCGTTTAACCATTTTCATTTCGATTTAGTTTTGATCTAATTAAACTAGTACTGCCATTATTCTGATTTGATATCCTTTTTAGGTGTTCTGTAGCTTTAATGGCTAGTTTTGCAGTACTATTACTGTATGATTTCAATTTGAGAAAGTTTTATAACCTGAATTTTAATGCAGGAGTAATTTCAGCTACTTGATTTATGGGTTCAATTTAGTTGATGGTTAGTTTATTAGCTTATTGGGTGTTTGTGAAAATGCCAAAAAGAGATGTAAATCAAGTTTTTGAATGACAGTTTGCATTAACCATAGGTTTCTGTATTGTGTTTGCCCAAAAGCTACAAGTTGATTTGTGGTTAGTTGAATTTTTGACGGGTCTTAATTTGTCCTTCATGTAACTTTTGAATTGTAGGTGAGAAGGAAAGGAGAATTGACATCTGTGGTGTAGAAGCGGTTTGAGTTTCCTGATAATAGTGTTGGACTCTATGTTGAGAAAGTTACCAGCAGAGGTTTGTGTGTTATTTCTCAAGCTGAATCTCTCAAATACAAGCTTCTTGGTGGGCTTGATGTTGGTAGGTGAGTATTTACAATGTTAACATGAATTTGATTTATATACTCCTCTTTTCGAATTTGTGTGTTGGCAGGATTTCATAATGGATGTTTGTTTGTAAATTTTGTGTATAGCTAGGTGTGTACTTACATATACGAAATGTTACATAGCTTTCGTGTTATCATTTTTTCTTGTCGAGTCTGCACCATAAGCCATTACACATAGGCTACTAATCTACATCAGTTTAGAATCACTGAATGTAGCTTTACTGTATTCTATGTATGTGCATTATATTGTGTCTGAATGTGCTTAAATTTCTGTTTATTTGTTGATGGGTCTGTATAGACTTAGTTGTATCAAACTCAAGACATTGTCGCTTAATTTTCAGCATTTTACATTTTTAGGTACTTGTTTATATGTTTGCTTAAATTGGTGGTGCAAATTGAAGATATTGTCTGCTTTTGATCTTGCAGTCTCATACAAATGCAAAGCGACTGTATGGGAAAGAATTCCCTCATTTAGATGCATTGGTTGAGATATTTGTTGAAGATAGAGCAAATGGTAAAGGGGCTGCTTCACTTGTTGGAGAGCTAGAAGAGATAGAGAAAGAAGACGAACAAGAAAAGGAAGAAAAAAATCAACATAATACTGAACAAGAAAATGACCAACAACAAATTAATCAGTCCGAGTCAAACAGTGGTTTAGAAATTTGAAATATGAACTTTTAGAATTGGTTTGTTTTTAGGTATACAATTTTTCAAAGGGGAGGAAGGGTAATAAAGTGATTTGGCATTTAATTGATTACCCTGCAATTGGATTATGTCAACCAAACAATAATATTTGAATCAGGAATCTCATTCCTAGGAATCCAATTCCTGGAATTGGATTACTTTGTAATTGTATTCCTAGATTCCCTAAAACTTGAACCAAATGCGCTGTAAAATCCTGAGAAGAGAAGGGACTAGTGGGAAGAAATTTCCTAGATTTATACTTGGACGGGGGACCCATATTTTTAATTTAAATCCACCCCTGATCGAGATGCTAGAATTATTCCTTTACCTAATATTGTATGCCTCCTAAGATTTTCCTTGGGATGAATCCCTGTTGGCGCAGAATCACCCTGAGCAGAAATCTTTATATAGAATCTTAGGAAGAACTTAAACTTAACAGATTATCCGGTAAGTAAACCTTGCGTAGGCTGCGTACGCCGTATGGTCAGTTCTTGACTGTATATACAATTCTCCAAATTAAACCGGGTCAATTAATGTTATGCAAAGAACATCAAAGTATCCTACTTTAATTATTGTCTTTCTTTTGAAGTTTGTACAATCTACATTTTCATTTGCCCTGACAAATAAAAATAATTGATATAAATAATCGGAAAGAAAAGTAATAGGAAATCTTTAGCTTTGGTTTCCTCCGGCGTCTCAGACGTCGCAACCAACATACTATTTTTGAAAAGGACAGTAAAATTCTAATTAGCTCAAAAAACTCAACATGAGTAGTTAGCTTAAGAAATTCAACAAGGTATATAAGTCACTAGTTCCAGCTTTGATCGAACCTTATACAAACATTAATGATCCAATCCAAGAAAGGTCGTGTTCAAATATAATTGGCTAGCTAGAAACCATATCTCCTAACAACTTCATTTATTGGATGAACAAAAACCCCTCAAAACCCCTCCTCTCATTCTTTTTTAAGCTTGGTAAAAGGGCTTATTGGTAGAGGGGCGTCAAGTGTGATAGCAATGTCCCTCTTATTGGTTAGGGGGTGTCCTATAGGGGTGTAGATTGACTAGATTACCCTTTCACCTTAAATTAACCAAAATCAAATCAATTTTTTTTAATTAACCAAAATCAAATCAATTAACCAAAATCAAATCAGTTTTTTTTTTCATCTTCTTCATCTTCTCTTCTCCTCCATCAACCCTAACCTCCATTAAACCCGAAAATGTCATCGTCTTGATTAATCGGCGATTTGAAAAATGTTTGGAAAAACCCAGGTTAGGGTTTAGTTTATCGTGTTGGATTTAAGTTAATTTTGTATCAAAAATTAGGGTTTTGAATGAAAATTGAAATTGAAATTTCGAGGTTTATGCTAGTTACGGTTGGTAATAACTCAAATACGAACCGAATCGTTGATTGGGTTGATGTTACGGTTGGTTTAAACTCAAATACCAACCGTAAGTTCTTAGTTTTGAGAATATGTTCGATTACGGTTTGAAACTCAATTAAACTAACCAACCGTAAATTATCCGAAGGTTAACAACTTATCAAATAGTTATGTACGGTTCAAAAGTTAAGATGACTTACCAACCGTAGGTTAATTACTGATTGGTTTTTATTCATTAGTTACCAACAGAGGTTAGTTACGGTTGGTTTCTATTCATTAGTTACCAATCAGTAGGTTAGTTACGATTGGTAATGAGCTCCATTCCAAATCAGTATGTTCTTCGAAATTTTGGGTTTTCCCAAAATTGAACCGGTCTGATTGGTAATTGATACATTACGCATCAGTAATATATAGTTACGGTTGGTAGCTGAGCTCAATTCAACCGTATGTTCTTGAAATTTTAAAAAATTTGATTTGTTACGTACTTTTGAAGTATACCTAGTCATTTTCAATGCTGGGTTTTTCACTTTGTTGGTTAATTTCTTCAATTGGTTGAGGTTGACCTTCACAAATATCACAAAAGTTTCTTTTTTCTTCTCTATTTTTTTTTTATAACCTATTTAGAGTTATGAATCATATGATAAGTGAAAATTAATTATCAACATTAATCTTGATTATCAACACTAATCTTGATTATCATTACTAATCTTGATTATCAACAATAAGGGCTAATTAGTCATTTCCAGATTTTATTTGATAAGGGACACTTGAAAATTACTTGTAATGACCTTTTTGTCTTATTAGGGTGCCGCCCCTCTACCATTATGTGACGCCCCTTTACCAAGCTTGTTCTTTTTTCTTGCGATATCACGTTATTTTTCTTCATTTCAGTTTCTGGTTTCTGGGTTTTAGATGAAGTCATCTTTTGAAATACTAACGAGGAGACCAAACTTGCGGGACCCACTGGATAGGTTGACCAGCTCGATGAAACCCACTACAGAACCTAGGTGGGCCCATCCCTTGTAGGTTCCCCTTTTTTAGGTTTTTCATAAAAATAGAGGAAGATACCCTCTAATATTACACATTTGTTATAAACGTGTAATTATGTTAAGAATATTTAGGGTGAATCTCGTTTATTATTGGGATGTCCTTGTGTCTAGCCCTATAAATAGAGGCTCTAATATTTGTCTAACACACTAATGAATAGAATTTCTCCCTTCTTCTTCCCCTCTATTTTGTGTCTCTTGTTCTTTGTTTTCTATATTACAACACGTTATCACGCACGTTGCCCTACCAATTGATGCATGGAAACGAAGAAGATTACTTACATCCACATCTAATCATTTCTTTTGGTTTGATTTGGTTTGATTATTTTTATTTTTATTTATTGAGAAAAATTCTAATAATGTTTATGTTGGCTTTATTCTAGGTTTGTGATATCTAGACCATGTGGAATTTACAAACAGAAGAGCTTCTCTATGATCTCCAGTCTCCACAAAAGATAACAGCCATAAAAGAAACGGAAACGGCGCTGTGTCAGTATCCTAATAGCGCCGATCATTTTTTTTTTTTTTTTTGGCTTATGTTCTTTTGATCAAGTTTTTAAAGTTTGTTGCTATCCACATGCAATTGTTTGTTTCTGTGTCAACATACCTCACCAAATCACTCGTTTGAAAGTGTGTTAAGTTTGGTCTTGAACTTTTGATCAAAATATGCACAACACCTTTTTACTTTTTTTAACAAGGTGCCATCGGTGGATCAGTGGATTATCGGTGTATTATATACATCCTCCTTTATTCCTTTCTTATGGATTTTATATATCTATGCAACCCTAACTACGAGAAGGGATGTGGGTGGTTAATTTTCCTTCTTCTCTTATATTTTCATAGAGAACGGAAAAACAAAATCCACCAAAAGATGGTTTACAGTTTCTATCACTTTAATGAAACTATAATCAACAAGAATTGAGGTTATCACAATTGGATTTTCTTTTACGATAACTAATCACGTGCATGGTTGAAAAACCTACGGCCAATTAAATTTGGTATCCTTGTTCTCTATACAAGGATCATGTGATTTACATATGATTTTTTTTTTTACAAGAAATCATCCATCAAACTTGAAGTAGGTTTCCTATGCGATGACTAAAACGACAATATTTTTATTTTGTCGATACGAGTTTAATTAATCGTAGAGACCAATTTATGTTGGTTTTCTCCCTCATTTTTATAAGATGAGAGAAAATAACTTGGCATATTCTCTATTTATTTTTATTTTTTGCCATTTTCAACCAATAATTGACAACGACAATGATTTATTTATTTTTACAAAAGAATCATATATGCCAATTGAAATTGGTTTCTCTATAAATCCTAGACGGATGAGATGTCGTTAGCATATTATTCACAATTGCAAAAACCAATTGCTGCATTCCTAACGGATATTGAGCAAATTTTTCTTCTTCCTAATACTAATCTCCTAAATTAAGACCATTCAACTTGATGTTGAAATACAATAGGACACAAAAGATCAATGGGTGCGCACCCGGCTTCTTAGCCAATATTATTAGTCCTCGTAGTGACTATATTGATCTTGATTTAATTTTCTTTTGATAAAGAAAGTGTCCATAGCTTCATTCTAAATCACGTTGGCCGTTGAGGTCACGAAAGTTATTAGAGATTGTTTGCATATTTTCAATACTTTTGGTTTTTGATATATCATTTTTATTTTATTTTGATTTTGTTTTCGAAAAGTAATCCACGGTTGATGGTAAATATGAGTATATGTCTCGAATTAATCGGATAATATTTTATGAAATTTGTTTTCGTTTTTATAAGATGAAAATATTTCCGCCATAATCAGGGGGAGACTATACACTACGAGCAAAAGTTGGTGTTAATTAACTTGAATGTTATATCAGTTTCTCTCCCATCATGATCAAATTGGAAAAAGGCTGCCATTGACTAGGCGTGAATTATCATATTCGCTTTTGCATAAGCGTTTACCTCTTTAAGAGGAAAATACAATCACATATAACAGAAAGTAGCATTTTAGAATAAGCTACATATAGTACTTCAATAGATTCTATCAAAACAAGATCCACATTCTCATAGTTCATATCTCTTCACTGGAAGATGGGGAGATTATAATGCCCGCGGGCGCTGGTACCAGTATTTCTGTGAATTTTTCAAGATATGCATACATTTGAGAATTATGTGGGATCGTAATTAATTAATATATTGTCGAATATTCATTTAAAGTAGCTACTGAAATAAATGATGGTGGTTTTGAACCCCTATGCAGAGGAATATCGACATATGTGATTGGTTGGCATATAATCCAAATTAAGTTGGATTAGTTTCTCAATTAACGCAATTTTTGGATCCAAAACTTAACACTTAAAAAAAATGCCAAGCCTATTAATTACAGGCTAGTGTAGTCATAATGCGTTATACGAAAAAAAATTCGTTGTAAAAACGATTTAAGGGTTTAATTTTATTTCTCAGACCCTAGGATTGATTCATTAATTGTTCTCTTTATACAATGCACTTGGCGTGGTAGTCTCTGAAGGACTCATATTGCGTTGACACAAGAAATGTGTTCGAAGAACATATTGAATTTGTAATCTTTTGAGGATTCAAAATTTTATTCAAGCAGCCACCTTATTTGCTTACATAAGGTTTAACAATCCTTTATGTGTTTTTAGAAATTTGGTACACAACCACAAATCCGGATTAATTAGTTGATGATTTCAACGTTATAGGTCTCTTGAGGAGTCCTTAAAAACACATAAATCCACGCGTTAGCAGCATAAATTCTATTTTTTTCTTTCTCTTTCTTAAATCTGCAGTTGGAATTATGCTAGCTTAAACTCTTCTTTACGATAGACTAGAGTTTTAATTTTGATGCTTATTTCTTGAAAAACTCGTGTAGTTGAGTTAGCATCAATAAATATGTCAAAAGTTGTACTCTTTTCCCTTGGATTCAGGTTTTGTCCCATGTGGTTTTCCTGACAAGGTTTTAACTAGGAAACATCTCTGACGTTTAATTTTTTATTTTTTTTAATGTTGATATTTGTGCTCTTTTTCCTTCGTCCAAATTTTTTCCCATTGGGTTTTATTGGAAAGGTTTTAGTGAGGCAATTTAATTCAACATGATGGTCATCCAAGGGGGGAGTTGTATATATTTTGGTTGTTTAGTGGATGCCCACATTTGATTAAACCAAATCAACTTAATCATCTCCTAAGAATTTGGATTTCCTTATAACAAATACGATTTTTTTTTTCACGTATGATAAGGTATTCATATCTTGGCACTTTGTTCTCCAAGAAATCAGCAATCCAGGACACAAGTACTTAGTGTATCTGAAACAAGCATGAAGACTCGAGAACACTACCAATAGAAGACTAACACAAACGAAGACTTCATCAACTGGAAGATTCTCACGAACGCATTATTATATTCAACATTCAGGAAATTCGTTCACCGAAATTGGGAAATCTCATCTCAAAGATTTGCAAGCCAAGAATTTACTGAAGTACTCATCGGGGGGAGCACCATCGCATAAGGTGCATTCTGTTGGACTTATTGTGTTGTACTCTTTTTCCTTCATCAAGGTTTTTTCCACTGGGTTTTCCTTGTCAAGGTTTTAGCGAGGCAACATTTGCATGTTCAAATCTTTTTTAAGTTTCGTTAATTGTACTCTTTTCCCTTCGATCAGGTTTTGTCCTTTTGAAATTTCCTGACAAGGCTTTAACGAGGCAATTAGCTTAGACACAATGTCATCAGGGGGAGTGTTATAAACGTGTAATTATGTTAAGAATATCTAGGGTGAATCTCGTTTATTATTGGGATGCCCTTGTGTCTAGCCCTATAAATAGAGGCTCTAATATTTGTCTAACACACTGATGAATAGAATTTCTCCCTTATTCTTCCCCTCTATTTTGTGTCTCTTGTTCTTTGTTTTCTATATTACAACAACATTCATATTTTTTGTCAGCACCAGATTCGTCCATAAAATGTTTTCATTAAAATAGATTTTTGTTAAAGGGAAAGCCAAAACTTATGGGGGAAAGCTGACTTTCAGTCAAATGTGCTTGACCTTGACTCAATTAGGGTGCAAATATTAATAAGAACTAAAACTCTTCCACCCTACTAAGACGAACCAAAACTCATCCCCGACGGTAACTCTTCCACCCTACTAAGATAACAGTAGCGATGATGGATCAATGATAGTTCAAACTGAAAGTTGCACTCTACTGCTTAGACTGATTCATTAATTTGTTGACTATTTTTTTAGATTGGTACTGTTATTATTGGCAATCTCAAATAGTTTTTGTTTAATTAGTATGCATTATCATATCACAAAAGTGATCAGATGTTATGTCATCATCGAGGTTAATAACTATAAGATGATAATCATATAGATGATGATAAATACATAGGGATAACCCATATACTACTACTCCAAGAAAATAAAAACGTCCCCCATATAACTTGTTAGCTTTAATATTTGGTACTAGACTACAGTTTACTTCACATATAGGATGGGCTCAATTAGGTCCAATTAACACTCAGTTGGATGGTTGATCAACATTTCGGTCTTTTACATGGAAGAACTGAAGTAATTGGGAAGCTCCCCTCTACTTAATTGGAGGGAGTATAAGCGAATAATGGAATACGCATACGTTTGGATCCGCTTCTTTACAAGTGAAAAAACCAACGCCTAACTTTCTAACAATCTTTAATCAAAGATCCATCACGATTGTTATCTTGTGATGTTAACAGTAATAGATGAGGAGGAAGAATTACGACTAAAGATGAGCTTTAGTAGTAATTTATATTTGCACCCCAACCGAGTCGAGGTCAAACAAAGTCAACTTTCCCCCCGAAAGTTTTGGCTTTCCCTTTAACAAAAATCTTAAAATACTGAGAATTAAAGAAATTCAAAATATAGCCTAGATCCTCTTTTTTCCAACAGGTTTGGAGATTGAAAATATAGCAATAAGCTGCAGTGTTAGCTGCCCATATTATATTCAGTCTAGTAGATAAAATTTTTTTTGAAATTTTAGAGTTTATGACTTCCACATTGATCTGAAAATTATTGCTAATAGAATATCGATGTTTCCTAGCTTCAACATACATTCCTTTCAGCAGCATCAAAGTAGGTAGAGAGTCACTTTGGAAAGCCACCTCATGACCACTTCATTTTGTTGCCCAATGGAAAGCTATCTCTGCTCCTCTCCTCTCTAATTCCTCCCTAGTATTACAATTGCATGTGGCTCCTCTAGCTTCAATTGTATAGCCTACAAAATCTGTAAGAGTTATACCAATACCAGAAGAAGAAATATGATTCATCATAGTAAAGCTATGCTGATTTTTTAAATAATTTTGGATCTTATAATTCCGTTTTCAGTTGTACAAATATTCAGAAAATCTTCCTTCATAGGATTGTAGTATAAGGATTGAAAGATACTATATCTTTGGTTTGTTACTGTAGATAAGCTGTTGATATATTTAAATATCTTGTTAGTTGTCTCCGCACTATTTTGCTTCTCTTTTCTAAAAACCCAATCACATATGAATTTTCAGATGTGCCAGGTAATGATGCTACAAAATTAAAGCCACTTCATCACCAAGCCACTTGGAGAGGTATTAGAGAACCAAAAATTTAACCAATCATGAAAAATCAAACTATTTGCAGTCACATAATCCATACTATAATTTAAATGCAACCAAAGATGTTTAGCAAAGTTACAAATCAGGAAAAAATGAGTTAGGGATTCCTCGCCACTATTACAAAGGGTACAGGTGGTACTTATTTGAGGAATAACATTAGCTGATTTTCACATAAAAGTTATAACTGAGGGTGGAACATTTAGTTTCTAGATTTGATTCCAATCCCTATTATTATCACTCATAGAGTTGAGTGTGTTATACATCGATTTTACCGTAAAATTACCTTTAGTACTTAGAGCACATTCGGTTGTATCTTCATTCCTAGCTGTTAGGCTTATTCTACAAATGCATTCTATAGTGTTCTGATCAAAACATATTCTCAGATTGTCTATATCCCAAGTATTCACATCAGTTATCAATTGGCTTACCGTTATCATATCCTCAGCTCCCCTACTTGGTTTCTGAATGAGAGGTTTGATTTCTGGAATTCAGTAATCATTCCAGACATTTATCATAGTGCCTCTGCCTACTTTCCATAGAAAGTGGTTTTGTATTTGTAGGTTCCCCTTTGATTGTTGATGTTGCTCGGGTGAAATGTTATTTTTTCTAATCAGAAATGTTGAAATTTTAATCCTTTTTCGATGTTTCACTCTAATCAACCTCACCAACGACGTTGAGCAGATTTTTCTACAGCTTCTTTTCTGATCAGGAACAAAACATCGGATCATTAATTTATTGGATTCCATTTATTGCATGTGCTCAAAGTAAAAACCTATGTTGTGCTTGTTGCTTGGGGTTGGTTTGACAATCTTAATAAGATCAAAACCGGAAGAACAAGCAAATTATTTTAGAGATGTACTACTTACACACAAGAGCTTCTCCAGGTGATTCTGTTACATATGTATACATAGGAATGTTGTAACCTACTTTAATTTCTGAAAAATTAGAAGAAAACAGTACTTCTTATTAATTGAGCTCCGATTTTAATTTTCTCCAAAATCTCAAGATCATCCAACTCTTGAGTAATTTGACCATTTGTTTTAAATATGAAAATCATGTTCCAAGAATAGTTCATCGTCAAAAGGTAGAAAACCATCATTTTTCCAGCTTTGTCCCTTTTGTAATCATTGAATCACAAATAGCACTTTCTCCATACAACTTCACTAAGTGCAAATGAACAAAACCTGCCTCTTCCCATATACAATAAAGGCATGCAGAGGCATACACCTAATGCCCAACTAACATGATTAATTTACTTGCGAATTTCAACGATTGCTATATGGGGACCGGAATTAGTGGGGTACCGTTTGAGTGATCCGACAACTAGGATCAGATATAATTTTTTTATCTCATATGAAACGGTACTTCCTGCTAATTCCGGTCCCCATTAGCAATCATGCGAATTCCGAGTCTTAATAGGCATGCCTTTCCAACTTCCCCCGGTGTATAAAAATTTGTGTCCATCTATAGTTTGTTCTGTAACAAAGTTTAGCTTTAATGAAAGCACTTAGCTAATACAATTTTGGACAGAGTCCAATGAGTAAGCCATTTTTTCCGGACACTAAGAGCTTCTTCAATGGTGGTTGTGTGTGTTTCCTAGGTGGCAACACAAACAAGACATCTCTATTCCAATTTTTCCTTAAGTTTAGGGAGGAAAAATAGTTCATCTCCAATGGTGTTGTTTGTGATGTTTTATGAATTAAATGTAAATTTTATTTTTAGTATTTTTTAAATTTTATTATAGCTAAAAATGGTTATTTAATATATTAAAATTAATTTAGGTAAGCAAACGCTTACTAGGATAGCTTGACATTCACCTTGACAATGAAAATTAAGCCACATCATCATCACATTGATTTAAGAAGTTGAGGTTGGAGAAGAATTTTAGGAAAAATGAATGTCTATCATATGTGGACTTAGACATTTATGTTCGCATACATTCCATTGGAGAAGCTCTAACTGTACTTTGGTTTACAATGACTATTACGGGGAAATTAACAACGAACAGATTTTACCATTGTATTTTGATACATAGCTTTCTAATAGTAAAATTTAAAGGGACATTCTGAGGAAGGATTCATGGACACTCTTAATTGGACACTATCATACATAATTTGAGCCATTTTCTCTGCAAAACTCAAACGACAATAAATTTAATCTCGTATTTTGATAATACGTTCATATTATAAGACTCTACATTCCTACCAAAAATGAGCACAATCCACTACGGGAAAAAACAACGTTTACAACACAATCTAAGAGTTGTAGTACCCCTACGACAACTCCATATCCGAGATACCAAACCTCACCATTGATCAACCTTAATTTCAACCGTTAAATTTTAATGGATGATATTCAAAGGGGTAGATGGTGGTGTTATACGTCTCGAATTGTTTTCATTTTTAGTATAAATGTAAAGTCTTATCACTACGGGAAAAACATACATTGGCAACCCCCCCACAAGTGTCGGCGTTGATCTACAACGACACTTTTCGATGGGTTGCGGAAGGGGGGGGGGGGGTTGAAGAAGGTCCCCGATTTACTACGACTTCTAGTAAGAGTCGTAAACGTAGTTTTGGTTCAAGTTTGGACTACCTTATGGTTCAGTTGTCATTCTCTTTCGATTTTATTTTGGAAGCCTAACGCAACTCTTATTTATATTGTAAGACTTGATTTCACAACATCTAATCTGTGTAGTACAATTCTATAACACAACTTCTCTAATGGTTGCAAATAGCATAACTGCTACACTTGTTAGAGTGATTGAAAAATATCGCACAACTCTTATTTATATTGTTATACTTTCTTTCACAACCTTTGTCTAGTGTTGTCATAGTCTCTAACATAACATCCTTTTTAGGTTGTAATATTTGAAGTAACAACTTCTAATTTTAGTAGATGAATGTGTAACTACAACTTCTATTTGGAGTTGTGTGCATAAAACTATTTTGAAAAAAAAAATTAGGGCTAAAACCGAATTGCAGAAAGTATTTCCCATTCACATTAACCTGCCAGTGTAAGACATTACATTTATTCAAGTTACAAAATGACAAGTGAATCCCCCTTTACAGTGTTAATATTTTTATCAGTATTTCTTCTCTCCACTACAGCAAAAAATCATATCACAAATACAAAGCACTTACATCATAAAAGAAAAAATGAACATTTAACAAGACCAAATTGTATGTACATGAAGTTAATCCAAATATGATCAGATAGTGCAAAATGACCACAAGATAGACTCACATTGAGAAAACTATATAAACTGGACACTTATTTGATCCTTTCTTCTCATTCGGACATGTAGCCTTCTCATTTGGAGCCTGAGATAAGTTCTTGAGCTGCAACAATGTCTGGGAGTGCTGGGATTGCTCCAGCAATGTTTGAGCAGCAGCAATGTCTTGGAGCATCTCTTTCAATTTCTCTTCGCTCTGTGATATTTATGTTAGGAAAATATAACACATAGAAAATTAGTCGATACCCGCCTAAGGAGACCTACATATAAGTAGAGAAAGGCTAGGAAACAGACCTCATAAAGTGACGGATCTTTGTCTAGTGAGCAAAGAAGTGAGCCAACAAAAGAGCTGGATCACAAGAGTTCATACAATCTCTAGAGGGTCTGGAAAAGAAAGAAATGCACATCTCCCATCATGGATAAGCACACCACATCGTAGAAAAGGCATCCGTCGCCTCAGAGCAACCTAAATTTTGAGCCAAATATGAGTAAATGTGGATTTCGAAAATTTATGAATCATACCTACTTAAACCAACTGAGTTAAGATTAGGAAGAAAACCTCTTTGTATGAAACAACAAGCTTCTTCTCGACATAGTCAACGGACATGCTGGCACCGAAGGGGACGACATTAATGGTCCAATGTTCCATGATCGCAGCAGCCTCATCGGTGAAGTCTTCGTAGATAGTGGTGCCATTATAAGCATCGTCGCTTTTGTGATCAGATCAAGGTCGGCATCTACATCTTTGAAACAAAACTTTAACTGTTCGATGAGTTAAGGAAGCACGGGTGTGGCCAAAACAGGAAAGAGGAAAGTGTCGCCTATATTAATATTGTCCTCAAATGTGCATTCAGCAATCCCACATCCTGCAAACTGCATGTATAATAAAATTAGAAACATGCAACAGAAAGCCTGCCAGGAGCCTGAAGTTTCACCTGAAAAACAACACAAAGACATGATCATACAGGATGCCGAAGTAGACAGGAAACGTGTATAAAACTTAGAAAATGCATATTCAAAACTTTAAAGGGAAAGGGTCATATGACCTTGTAACGCCAACTAAAGTGAAATAACCAGCACCGGAAATATGGACCTGGCGCAATACACTTTAATTTAGTTTCTAGTAAAATAAGTGAGCAACAGTTGTGTGTATTCAATTCAAAACAGAAAGATGAGCACGGACTAAGAAAACAAAATACTGTGGAAGGGTTACCTTGGACCACAATTCTTAAAGCACTCCTAAAGTATATAGAATCCTATAGCTTATCTAACTCAGAAATAGAATCTGTTCCCTAATTTCTGAGATAATAAACTAATTTTTTGTTAGAAATTTATTGAAGATAGTTGAGTGCTCCGAATAGCAAAACCAAAATAGGTTTGTATTTCCTGCCCTTTCTTAGAATGCTACAGTGCTATTGAAGATCCAAACTGAAATAAGTCTGTAAATCAGTACCATAGTAAGTCTAAAGTGTAACTAGCTTGCTTCCTATCCGAGGCTGTTGAGATTTTCTCTATAAACAATGCTTTATATCAACATCTTGTTTGTGTTGCTACTGGATATATTTAGCATACATTGACATTCTATCGAAAAAAATAGTAACCCACAATCGCTTAAAATCATAATGAAAAACCTCTAAATTGACGCATGTACAACACATCCACACATTTTGAGTTCAGCCATTCATTGAGATTACACATACTGCCAAGAAAAGACATCTGAATATCTGATAGTTTGCAGCATCAAATGTCAAAAAAATAAACTACTACTACAAACATGTATATGTCAATTAACAGCATAATCATCACTTTTTTGTTTTATTAAGATTCGCAAGATTACCAAAGACATTGTACATTCCGAAACTTAGATATTCCAGCCAAACACAAAACCAAAAACAATGAAGTGTTTACTCAAATTTTAGCATGATTGACATATGAGAAACATGCACCAATATCCATCCAATGAGCCCTAAACTCCAAAACCAGTATTCCAGGACACAAAAACACATCATGCTATGTATACTTTGTAGCTAGAATCTTCACTAAATACTGTTACCCACAACATATTGTGCAGATGACAGTTACAGAACCAACATAAACAGAGAACATAGAAGTGATTAAATACACAAACCAAGAAAGAGCAACACAGATAATCTAGTCTGAAACACTAGCCAAATGTAACACCAATGATCCATTCAGATTCATTCTAGAACAATGTTACAAAGATGCAGAAGTTAAAGCAAAGGTATGAAAAATGAGCTGAATTCCATCTTCCTCAATTGAATCTTGAATGCAGTACACAAATAAGCTTACCAAATTCATAAACTTATTAGGGATAAAAGAATTATACCTTAAAACCAAACTCTTAGATTGAAACAGTTGATTTTATTTTCTTGCTTTTCCTGAATTGAACTTCTGAATCATCACTTCAAATCCTAACTATCAATTTTATTTTCAATCACCATCATCTATTCTCAGAACCCTAAAATAATTCCCAATTTCCTTCCTCTGATCTCACTTCTTTCTCTAATTTTAGTTCTAACATAGATTTATAATCCTCAAATCACCAAACCCAATCTTTAATTTCTTCTTGTTTATCACTAAATTAAAATTTCAATAAAATTCAAAACCCTAACTTTTCAAATTAAACTCCCCATCTGTACGTCTTCTCGATTCCTATTTCCTCTATTAGCATCACCTCCACGAACTAATTCCTCATCTCGATTATAATGGTGATGAATTTGAAGAAAAATCAAAGGAAAGAGTAAAGCTTCGGTGGTGGAATTCTGGAAGATGAGGAATCGAGGCCGCGAGAAAAATCTTTACTCTTGTTTGTAACCCTAAACTTAAAAACAATAAACGCTAACCCCAATATATAGATCTGAGATTGTATAAAAAATAAAATCTGAGATTACTCTGTGAAAGTGAAAGAGAAACATCAAGATAAACAAAAAGAGATATTTGAGATAACTATCCGTCTCTTTAATTTCCTGTTTCGATCGAACAAAAATGAAGGTGGAGGCGTTATATGTTAGGGTTTTTTCAGCGAGAAAGATATGAGCAATGAAAGGGATTAGAGAGAAAGATATGAGCGAAAGGGAAGGGAAGAGAAGAGAGAGAGAAAATATTCCGATTTTTATATAAAAATTTTAGGCCGGTGATAAGATATTGTCAATTTTTCATACGGATTCTTGAAAAATTTTGGACGGTCATGATTTGATTTAAGACATTCATACGGATCAAGCAAGTGTGTTTTCTTTGTGCTTTCTATTTGTGTTTTTGTGCTTTCTCTCTGTGCTTCCGGGTTGAATTTCAACGAGTCACATACGTCGGGAAGTAGTTTTGACTAGTCATATAGGTCATGAAATAGCTTTAGTTCACACTGGAAGACTCGGGTTAGTAGGATTCACCATTGAAATCGATAAATATGAAGCTCTTTGTGTTTTCTTTGTGCTTTCTCTTTGTGTTTTTGCGCTTTCTCTTTTTGCTTCCGGTTTTCAACTAGTAACATAGGTCATGAAGTAATTTGGACTAGTCATACAACTCATGAAGTAGCTTCAGTTCACACTTCAAACGTAGCATGATATATCATCCAAATCAACAAATATTGTATGCATACCTTGGCTCTGAGGTCGAAACCTGGCCGGGAGTGGACTACTATAAGTCGGAAACTTGTCAATAATGATGAATCCATCAATTTACAAGTAAGATTCCTTCGAAATATTCCCCGAAAATTTAAACAAAACCTATTATGGCATATTGAATGCATACCCTGGCTCGGAGGTCGAAACCTGACCGGGAGTGGACCAATATAAGCCGAAAACTTGGTAAGAACGATGAATCCATCCATTTACAGGTAAGATTCCTTCGGAATATTCCCCGAAACTTTAAACAAACCATTTTTCCATATTGTATACATAACCTGGCTCCGAGATCGAAACCTGGTCGTGAGTGGACTACTATAAGACGGAAACTTGGTAAGAACGATGAATCCATCCATTTACAAGTAAGATTCCTTCGAAATATTCCCCAAAAATTTAAACAAAACCAATTATGGCATATTGTTTGCATACCCGGGCTCCGAGGTCTAAACCTGGCCGGGAGTGAACCAATATAAGCCGAACACTTGGTAAAAACGATAATCCATCCATTTACAGGTAAGATTCCTTCGGAATATTCCCCGAAACTATAAACAAACCATTTTGGCATATTGTATGCATAAAATGGATCTGAGATCGAAACCTGGCTGGGAGTGGACTACTATAAGTCGGAAACTTCGTAAGAACGATGAATCCATCCATTTGCAGGTAAGATTCCTTCGATATATTCCCCGAAACCTTAAACAAACCCTATTATGCCATATTGTATACATAACCTGGATCCGAGACCGAAACCTGGCCGTGAGTGGACTACTATAAGCCGGAAACTTTGTAAGAATGATGAATCCATCCATTTACAAGTAAGATTCCTTCGAAATATTCCCCGAAAATTTAAACAAAACCTATTATGACATATTATATGCATACCCTGGCTCCGAGGTTGAAACATGGCCGGGAGTGGACCAATATAAGCCGAAAACTTGGTAAGAACGATGAATCCATCCATTTACAGGTAAGATTCCTTCATAATATTCCCTGAAACTTTAAACAAACCATTTTGGCATATTGTATGCATAAACTGGCTCTGAGATCGAAACCTGGCTGGGAGTGGACTACTATAAGTCAGAAACTTGGTAAGAACGATGAATCCATCCATTTACAGGTAAGATTCGTTCGATATATTCCCTGAAACCTTAAACAAACCCTATTCTGCCATATTGTATACATAACCTGGCTCCGAGATCGAAACCTGGCCGTGAGTGGACAACTATAAGACGGAAACTTGGTAAGAATGATGAATCCATCCATTTAAAAGTAAGATTCCTTCGAAATATTCCCCTAAAATTTGAACAAAACCTATTATGGCATATTGTATGCATACCCTGGCTCCGAGGTCGAAACATGGCCGGGAGTGGACCAATATAAGCCGAAAACTTGGTAAGAACGATGAATCCATCCATTTACAGGTAAGATTCCTTCAGAATATTCCATGAAACTTTAAACAAACCATTTTGGCATATTGTATGCATAAACTGGCTCTAAGATCGAAACCTGGATGGGAGTGGACTACTATAAGTCAGAAACTTGGTAAGATAGATGAATCCATCCAATTACAGGAAAGATTCCTTCGATATATTCCCCGAAACCTTAAACAAGCCATATTGTATACATAACCTGGCTCCGATATCGAAACCTGGCCGTGAGTGGACTACTATAAGCCGGAAACTTGGTAAGAACGATGAATCCATCCATTTACAAGTAAGATTCCTTCGAAATATTCCCCAAAAATTTAAACAAAACCTATTATGGCATATTGTATGCATACCCTGGCTCCGAGGTCGAAACATGGCCGGGATTTGACCAATATAAGCCGAAAACTTGGTAAGAACGATGAATCCATCCATTTACAGGTAAGATTCCTTCGGAATATTCCCCGAAACTTTAAACAAACCATTTTGGCATATTGTATACATAAACTGGCTCTGAGATCGAAACCTGGCTGGGAGTGGACTACTATAAGTTAGAAACTTGGTAAGAACGATGAATCCATCCATTTACAGGTAAGATTCCTTCGATATATTCCCTGAAACCTTAAACAAACCCTATTGTGCCATATTGTATACATAACCTGGCTCCGAGATCAAAAACTGGACGTGAGTGGACTACTATAAGCCAGAAACTTGGTAAGAACTATGAATCCATCCATTTACAAGTAAGATTCCTTCGAAATATTCCCCGAAAATTTAAAAGAAACCTATTATGGCATATTATATGCATACCCGGGCTCCGAGGTCGAAACCTGGCCGGGAGTGGACCAATATAAGTCGAAAACTTGGTAAGAACGATAAATCTATCCATTTACAGGTTAGATTCCTTCGGAATATTCCCCAAAAATTTAAACAAACCCTATTCTGGCATATTGGACGCATACCTTGGCTCTAAGATCGTATCCTGGCCGAGACTGGACTACTATAAGTCGGAAACTTTTTAGAACGACGAATATATCCTTTTACTAGTAAGATTCCATTGGAATATTATCCGAAACCTTAAACACACACAAATTCGTCAACTTCGAGAAAGAAACTGGCTCCGAGGTCGAAACCTGGCGAGCAGTGGACTACTGTAAGTTAGAAACTTCGTTAGAATGATGAATCTAACCTTTTACAAGTAAGATTCCATTGGAATATTCCCCAAAACCTTAAACACACACGAATTCGTCAACTTCGAGAAAATAACTAGCTCTAAGGTCGAAACCTGGCGAGCAGTGGACTATTGTAAGTCAGAAACTTCGTTAGAACGATGAATCTATCCTTTTACGAGTAAGATTCCATTGGAATATTATCCAAAACCTTAAACACACACAAATTCGTCAACTTCGAGAAAGAAATTGGCTCCAAGGTCGAAACATGGCGAGCATTGGACTACTGTAAGTCAGAAACTTCGTTAGAACGATGAATCTATCCTTTTACAAGTAAGATTACATTGGAATATTCCCTGAAACCTTAAACACACACGAATTCATCAACTTCGAGAAAGAAACTAGCTCCGATGTCAAAATTTGGCGAGCAGTGGACTAGTGTAAGTCAGAAACTTCGTTAGAACGATGAATCTATCCTTTTAAAAGTAAGATTCCATTGGAATATTATCTGAAACCTTAAACACACACAAATTCATCAACTTCGAGAAAATATTGGCTCCGAGGTCGAAACCTGGCGAGCAGTGGACTACTGTAAGTCAGAAACCTCATTAGAACGATGAATCTATCCTTTTACAAGTAAGATTCCATTGGAATATTATCCGAAACCTTAAAAACGCAAAAATTCGTCAACTTCGAGAAAGAAACTGGCTCCGAGGTAGAAACTTGGCGAGCAGTGGAATACCGTAAGTCAAAAATTTCGTTAGAATGATGAATCTAACCTTTTACAACTAAGATTCCATTGGAATATTCCCCGAAACCTTAAACACACACGAATTCGTCAACTTCGAGAAAAAAACTAGCTTTGAGGTCGAAACCTGGCGAGCAGTGGACTACTGTAAGTCAGAAACTTCATTAGAACGATGAATCTAGCATTTTACAAGTAAGATTCCATTGGAATATTATCCGAAACCTTAAACAAACATGAATTCATCAACTTCGAGAAAAAAACTGTCTTCGATGTCGAAACCTGGCGAGGAGTGGACTACTGTAAGTCAAAAACTTCTTTAGAACGATGAATTTATCCTTTTACAAGTAAGATTCCATTGGAATATTATCTAAAACCTTAAACACACACAAATTCGTCCACTTCGAGAAAGAAACTGGTTCCGAGGTTGAAACCTGGCGAGCAGTGGACTACTGTAAGTCAGAAAATTCGTCAGAACGATGAATCTATCCTTTTACAAGTAAGATTCCATTGGAATATTCTCTGAAATCTTAAACACACACGAATTCGTCAACTTCGAGAAAGAAACTTGCTCCGAGGTCGAAACCTAGCGAGCAGTGGACTACTGTAAGTCAGAAACTTCGTTAGAATGATGAATCTATCCTTTTACAAGTAAGATTCCATTGGAATATTCTCTGAAACCTTATACCTCTACGACAACTCTTATAAAGGTTGTGAATAGTGATGACAAAAAAGTTTTAGCAGAAGTGAATAAAATTTAACAGAAGGGAGAAAAATTTAGCAGAAGTGTTTATACCTCTACGACAACTCTTATAAAGGTCGTCAAAGATTGACATGAAGTTAGTATAAAAAAAAACCACAAACCTAACAGTGTAGGCATGGTTGATGGTATGGACTTGCACGCATGCGGCTCAGGATCAAATCCCAGCAACCTCATCTTTTTCCAACATCCTATATTTTTTACTTCAACAACACTTATAAAATTTGTTATACATTTTGATAAAAAAAACACAAAAATCCAAAACTTGTGAATTGTGCGGTTGGTTGATGGGTTGAACTAACACACAATAGGTTCAAGTTCGAATCCCCTCAACATTATTCTTTTTTTTCTTCATATTTTTTTTATCTTCAACGACTCTTGCGACTAGTTGTGATAGGATTATGAATTACATATCTGGAAAAAATTGTGAAAGCTAAATGGCGTCACAACTGTTTTGCTTAAAGGGTTGTCGTTTGTTTTTTGGTCGCAACCCTTTGGTCTTGGGGGTTAGTACTGATGCCATTCTACGACACTTCCCTTGAAAAAAGTTGCAAAACATAGGATGTTCTACGACATTTAACAAAGAGTTGTGAAACTCCAGTTGCAGATGTATATTTTTCCTGTAGTGTATGAGAGGAACGTATCATCAAAATATTATATTTAAATTCATTATCGTTTGGGTTTTGCCGAAAAAATGACGCAAATCATGTGTGATAGTGTCCATCTAAGAGTATCCATGAATCCTCCCTCTTTTGAAATTACCCCTAGGTGGAAAAGATATCCCAAATTGTTATTTATTTTGTTAGGACACAATCAACAGGAACTATCCATTTTCACCGTTACTTTTTTGTGTGACATACATGCATAATTTTTCGTGCGACATACATACATGCTATAAAGAATATGAAATTTAACCTAATATAGTAAAAGACTTGGCCCGTTGGCCCTGTCAAAACAAAATAAGAATAAAAATTACAGGATTGGTAGAATGTCGTACAAACTTAAATAAGACAAACTTTGACATAATAAATTTCCTATTGTCCCCGGTATGAATAAAGTAGCAAGCATACTGCAATTTTTGGGGATTTTTGTGGCTAAAGTTATCTTAGGAAGTAATAAGTGATATTTCTGACTATCAAAGTTGACGTTTTTTCCTCTAATATCAGAAAATTTAAGAGTTGCAATTTAGAAGTGAGTATAGCTCATTCCTCATCCTTATAGTATGAAACTTTTTTGTTTTGTTTTTTTGAAGGAATAAAGGACTTTGAGGAGCTCCAGTGCTTTATTTATTAGACCACCTAGTTCAAATTGGGGTTTGGAGGATTACCTAGAAGAGGTGGTAGATAAACCTTTATATACATCAGGGATTACATTATCTAGCATAAGTTCTGTCATCACACAGCACACCCAAACATGGCTATTTTTTATTCCCATGGAAATCAGAAATTGAACCTCACCATTAGAATTGATGCCCTTTTATCATTGGAAGCCATTAAAATATTTTCAATACAAATTGGGTTTCGAAAATTGAAAATACGTGAACCGATGCACTATTATCTGACCAAATGAAACTACAATTAATCAACTAACTCTTGTATCCCATGGATATGTGGCCCAATATAGTATCTAGGATTTACTTCCTATATGTATATATATAAGATATCGTTCTATGTAAACTTCTATTACTAATCAATGGAAAATCCTTCTCTTTGTGCCTCTTTTATCTTTCTCTATATTTCTCCTTCAACACGTTATCACCACGAGCTCTACCCTGCGGTAATAGATATTTTTTTTGGGTTCTTATGAATCGATCTTCCTCCTTCCTGATAATCAAATACGGTATCCCAAGACTATGAATCCATCTGCCTCCTTCCTAAAATCAATTACGGTATCTCAAGACTAAATATATCTCAAAGTACGATCTGTTTTCCACTCCAAGATTTTGGTTACCGTCGAATCATAATATGTTTTTGGGGATCTCCGTCTGTACTTCTAGTTTATTTATTTTTTCTCGGTCAACTGCTTTCCACGGTACAGTATTCCAAACCCTTAATCTCCATTTATACACAGTATGTTTGTTTTGTTTCTATGCGCACCGTCATCTACCTATACACCTGATGTTGTCATTGATTTACTTGCTTACCTATATTATTCAAATCAATGCCACCCTTGGTTTTATTTTATTATTGTTGCTTGATGGCTATTTGGATTGATTACTGATGCTCATCACATCATTACATAGTACTCCGTCCGTCCCTATTATAAAGGCAGAATTTTGGTTTTTGTTTGTCCCATTAAATAGGCGGACTTTGCATTTCAAGATGAATTTTTCCATATATACCCATATTTATTGTACATAGGTAATTGTGTTGGAGATAAGACGAAGGGTAAACAAGAAAAAACATATAAAATTATGAATCCCATGCAATTTTCTTAATCTAAGAGAATTGTCTCTCTCTGCCTATATATGTGATACAGAGGGAGTAGAATTTTTCTTTTTTTAATAAAATAATCGATTGTTTCTGTACTATGTGCTTATAGATCTAACAATACATATGTGTATGTTTTGGGATTGGGTCTTTAGATATTAATCTTTAAGTCTGTCTGTGTATGTTCCGCGACTTTGAATCCCTTCGAGATTCCGAGGATAAGGAAAATACGACAAGAAGAGAATTCCAACCGGTTCAAATCCAGTTCGGTCCACCCAGCCAAATCTGGTTCAGTCCATCCAGTCCAACTGGCATGTTCCAGTTCTGTTCCTAGTCCAGTGCTATTCATGTCTGTTTTTGGGACGTGCGTGGCTAGAGCTGTCTGGTTCTGTCTATATATAGGGGAAACCAAAGCCCAAAGGTATGTAATATAAAATAAATATGGATTTTTACATTGAGTGCTTGCTAGGCTTATTTATTTGTTTGAAGAACATGGCTAGTTTTGTTCATTTTTGGTTTAAGATAAATCCATAGTATATAAACGGTCAATTTAAATTATTTTTATTGATCTCAATCATTAAGTATTTTGGTCTTAATGCTATTTGTTCTCTTGAATATGATATTGGCTATAGTTGAATGGTGTATTTTTTTTAATTGGTTGTACCAACTCGATTCCAATGTATTTATTTGGGGTTTAAAAGTGAGCACCATTATTGTGTACTTGATATTTTCTTCCCAAATTTGAAATGTTCCGTGGGATGCAATCCATTGGCTCGACTATTAAGAGTCGGTATTTTCAAAAGATACTTTGCAAATAAAATCACATGTATTCAAATTTTGTGGAAGAAATCACAAAAGATGATAGGAGTCAGAAAATTTCCATTTTCTCTACTTCATCCATGATACTAACGAACTAGTATATGTTGAAATATGACAACAAGAGAACTATCTTTAGTAATCTACTCAACCTAAAGTAATTGGTTCACATGTGTAGTGAGATTCCCTTGGCCTATTGAGATAAAGAAATTTCTCAAATTAAGCTAAATGTAGCAAAATTGAAAATGGAAAGAACCCCGAAGTAATAATGGTTACACACAATGACTCATATAAAGCATGTGAAAAGCGACATATATATCATGAGACAAAGATGTATTTTTCCCAGTAGTAATGACACCAAAGTACATGTATCAACTTAATATGGGATGAAGCTAAATTGTAACTCTAGCTCACATCATAAATGAAAGAGTGAAAATGCACTTGGTCATAGATGTTGGTATATATAATGTAATGTGTATATCATAATAACAACCAATTTTCACATCAACTTTAATGGCAACAAGGACTTTACCGGGCCAATTAACTATCTTATTGAATTGAACTAGATCCAAATGTCTATACTCATGGAATGAAAACATGAGACATAAATTCTCTTAAGCACTTGAGATATATTGGGTGACACATAAAACTCTCAAGACCCAAATGTCTACCTGATAGTTGTTTTTCTTCCACTAATTTAAGGAATTTAAACTAGTTGTTGAACTACTTCCTTATAATGAGACTACGAGGATAGGATCATCGAGCGCATCACTGCTCAAAATTTGTTTTCAAGATTGAACAAAGACGTCGCAAAATCTCTAGAAGTACCAAGAGATAATCACACCTTGTTAAATTCTCAAGTAACTCATGCAAATGGGTTTCTTGTGGAACATCACAATGATGAGAATATAATTGATTGCATCTTTTATAGTCTCTAATATATTTGGAAGGAAATATATTTTAGAGAATCTAATGAGTCAATCCAGTGAAATGTTATTCACTATAATATGTGGATTATTGAATCCATATTGACTCCGATGATGAAATATTGGGAACTGACTCATACAGGATTTGGGCATGACAATAAAAAAACTTTGTTTGTGACATGATGATTGTTTTGAAAGAACTCATACAAATATCACTTTATTTGAGTGAATGAAAATGGAAAAAAGATTGACAAAATGCAAAGTGACGGCATATCTCTCAATAAGTGTTTTCTAAAGTACTAGATGCACAACCCCCTTCCCATTATGCTTTTAAGTAAGAGAGCATATCACTCATTTTACAAAGTCTTCAGTAAAACAGGATCGGGACCATCCTAAGATGCAAATGGTAAAAAAAATTACATATTAGAAAGCAAACGAGGTGAAACTTAGAAAAATATTCATGCATAATGCGGACCATTAAAGTGAATTATGGCTCTGGTGAATGTTTTGAAATTTTGAACTAGTTATAGTTCCTAAGAAGTTTTGCGTTTGGAAAACTACTAGCACATATTATACATATAAGGGCTCACCACCCCTTTAAAATGCCTGCTAGTGCACATCAAAAGGACTTGTTGGTTATTGCATATTTAATAGGATCAATGCAGAGCATCCTATACCTCATGGTCTCGAAAAATCTATCATCAAAGGTTACAGATGATGCCTAAGGCATGGTTATGCGTACAAACCTACCTTTACTGCTTGGGGGGATATGCAATATTAAACGTACATTTACTTAAATTCGTTTTAGAACCCAATATTAGTCAACCTTCTCTGCGTACCAGTTGGTAACTGGATATAAGCATGACATTCGTATCCTTACGCATTTTTGGTTGCACTATATATGTGCCATTACGACTCCACATCGTACTATGATGAGTCTTCAAAAAATTTAAGTAGTTAGGTTGGAAATGAGTTCTCAACAATTATCCGCATTTTAAAACTTTTGGCAAGAGATCTCTTACCGCTAGATTTGCGGGTTATCACTTTAGTGAGACAGTCTTCCAGTCATTAGGGGGAGATAAGAAAAAGTATTTTCTAAGGGAACGGCAGGAATTGTCTTGGTGTGTTCCCATTGTGTCTCATATTGATTCTTGTACTCCATAAATGTAAATGTGAAGCTATAAAGAATATTCAATTTTTAGAATGTACACTGATATTGCTAAAGTGATGAGATCACACATACCAGCTGCAAACCTACCTGCAAAGTTACAAATCCTCAATACGGGATATACACCATATACTAAGGTGTTGCAACTACACTTAGTGGAAGTGTGGTTGAGGCCGTGGCTCCATAAAGGAAGTTGGAGAGACCATTTTGTTCGATCAATACTCACCTAGAAAAGAAGTAGGTAAATAAGGCACAACTTATTTATATCATCAGAAATCATCTCATAAGATTGTCTCTGAATATGTCCATGAATCAAACTGGAGGACACTCCGAAGTTTCAAATGATTCTAGAGAGCAATGAAATTTTGATGGATTATGAGAATGCATATGTGTCAATGGAAGGATAATGCGTGCACAATAATGATATAATCCATAAATAGTTTCTCCAGAAGTAGAGCACAATGAGATCGAACCATTTTTGATTAATTTCAAATAAATAGCATATTTGGCCTACGCAGTCCAGGTAGAACTTAGTTCTTTGACAAATATACGGGTATTTGGTGTGGTAGTGCTAACCAACCTAATGTAAAGCCTGTGGGACATATGTGGTTATTTTTTATAAAGTCTGGTGAGAAGAATGAGGTCTTAAAGTATAAAGAATCACCTTGTTGCGCGAGGTTTCTCACAAACCCCTGGACCGCATACTCTTTTGAACATCATAATGTTCAGTTAATTAGTTTGCTTGATAGTTTCAAAAGAACTTGAAACATAGTAGATGTGGTTATATATCTGGATATTTAGACTCAAAGATATTTGCAAAAGTGCATGATGGCCTTTTGATTCCCAAGTCGAATGACTCTAAACAACGGAGTGTGCTTGCAGTTATATTGGAACACTAACTTATTAATTTAAACAATCATGCGGATGTGGTATACCCGTCTAAGTGACAATTTGATTGGGAAGGGATAAACAACTAAGGTTTTGTGCCATGCGTATTAAATAAGTTCCCGATTTATAATTATATCTATCTATGTCAACGGTATGGACATGATAAGTACTCTTAATGGAATAAGAGATCTTACAAGCTATTTAAAATCTGAATTTGAGATGAAAATCTTGGGAAATCTCGATCTTATCTATGTTCTAAAATAAAAGACCGAGATTGTGGTATATTATTCCACCAGTTTGCATATGTCTATTGTCAGAAAATCTAACAAGGATGTGCATGCTGCTAGCACTCCCATGATTAGTCGAGTTTCAAATGTACATAAATGACCAATTCGTCTAAAGGAAGATGACGAAGTTGGGTCGGGATATGAACTTTCCTTATTTAAGTATAATAGACGCATTATTGTACTTAGCATAATGTACTCGACCAAATGTTACATCCTCAATGAACTTGTTATCTAGATATAGCTCAGCGCTAATGCAACATCATTGGAATGGTATAGTGAATATAATCATGTACTTAAAAGTAACCATTGACATAAATTTGTTTTATCCATGCGAAGACATAGAAAGGAATGCTAACAAAAGTGCAATCCAAAGGTTGTTGATTATAAAGGAACAATAATCTCTTCTCCAACGAAAGTAATCAACGGAGATACGGTAGACTATTTTCTAGGTCATTACCGGTATTCAGTTTCGAAAAGTACATGACTAAAGGAATAGTCTGGAACAACTTTAAAAGTAATCAGGGGGAGATGCCGACATCAGGGGGAGGATCCAAGGATATGATGTCGACATATTTTACTTCGAAATTGAAGATGTGTTGTACTCTTTTTCCCTTCCATCGAAAATAGTTTTTCCCAAAGGGTTTTGTTACTCGACAAGGTTTTTAGCGAGACAATACTAAAAACATCAAGTATGTTGAACGTTGAAGACACAAAGATCGCGTTGATATTACTAAAAATATCTGAATCAAAGAAATGAAACATGATAGTCTGTTAAGTAACGTAACTTCCAGAATCAATAACATAGTCTTATAAACATTCAAGTCACCAAAGTAAAGTGTGAAAAACTCCTTTTATTTGCATTAGACTAATGAAAATTGTCTGACATCAGGGGGAGCTTCTAATGGTTTGTTGAACTATTTTCCTTCACCGAGGTTACTTTTTCCCACAGGGTTATGTCACTCGGAAAGGTTTTTAATGATTCAACAACAAACATCGGGAATGTAATTTCCCAACTAAGGCTATTGTCTTTCCCACGAGGATTTTATTCCTTAGGATTTATGAAGAAACTAGTTAACTTCAATGGAGCAAAGTGATCATATGCAACGGATCACCTTTACTTGCATCTATCACGTTGTACTCTTTTCCCTTCTTCAAGATTTTGTCCCACTAGGTTTTCCTTGTCAAGGTTTTAATGATGCAATATATTCGAGTCTAACTATGTTCTACGTTTGCGTAATATTGTACCCTTTTCCTTTAGTTCAGGTTTTGTCCCTTTGGGTTTCCCTAACAAAGTTTTAACGAGGCAATTAACTTAGACTCGTCGATCTTTGAAGATCGTATTGCATGTGATGAACTACATGTAAAGTACGAGACAACATGTGAAGTACTACATGTGAAGGATTTTACCAAGGTTTTATCCCACTGGGTTTTTCCTTATTGTCAAAGTTTTCATGAGGCGATTGAATTCAGCACAAGTCATCAAGATGAGAACGATATTTGAAGACTTACATTCGAAGCACTATACGTGAAGCACTACAAACAGAGTTCCACTGGACCGCACAAGGGGGAGTGTTGTAGGGTTTGTAGCCCATGGATATGCGGCCCAATATAGTATCTAGGGTTTACTTCCTACATGTATATATATAAGATATTGTTCTATGTAAACTGCTGATACTAATCAATGGAAAATCCTTCTCTTTGTGCCTCTTTTATCTTTCTCTATATTTCTCCTTCAAACCTAACCAAATTTTTGATATCATAGAAAAGTTCACATGCCCGTCTTCTTCAACACACAAGCTAAGCTCGATTGGCTTGAAAACAAAACCGAAGATTGATAATAGGCAAAATGCAACTACGAACATACATATTCAAGCAAACTCCATTTATCTTATGTTTCCTGTCTCATGTGCATTTTGATTTTCTCTATGCGTTTGTAAATAAAGATGATTCCTATTCTCTAAGGAAAGAAACAAAGGTTGAAGGCTGCAACTTTGGTTTTCTCCACCATCTCTGGCTTCCAGGCGATAATGTTACTAATTGTTTTCGAAAGAAAAGTTGGATTTCGAGAGGGTTAGCACATGAAACTCAAATATACAACCACTCAGGGCCGGCTCTGACGCCCGTCAAGTTGTGCAATTTCACAAGGAGGAAATTTTTCTAAGTAGCAAGGGCTTGTATTTCTATGGCCCAGTAGTTTTTGGTTGTTCAAATTTTAGAGAAATGGGAACGGAAAATACTCTCCTTCTTCTAAAAAAAAAAAAAACCCAGCAAAAGTACCAGGTTATCCCGTCAAACTCCAATAGGAACAGGCAAGACCGGGAGATAATAAAATCAATCGAAGCACAAGCATAGCGTTGTCGTTTCTTCCTGTGCATCCATATGGTATTAAGCCGAGTTTAATTCCAAGTTCTGGAGTCATAATTCATGAGTTCTAAGGTCTAATAACTAGAATTTGTGCATCCATTGATAGACTTATGTGATCAATTTGCCACTTTGCTAGTTTAAACTGGTTTCCATATCAGTTGAACTAGGTATCTAACTGTCGTGGTTTTTATTTTTTAATTTTGAAGACACATTGAATTGAATTTTGAATTCTTGGTTGCGTCTATATGTTTGTGGCTCTGATATCTATAGAGATTAGGTTTGTAGACATATGTATTTTCGAAAAATGATGAAATAGTTTGCTAACTAAAATGCAAGGAGGCCGAAGTTCAAGTGACGCTTGAAGCAAAATTAATGAGAGGTCACTATCTTATGCTAAATGCTCTTCGATTATGATTTTACTTCTTTTACTATGAAATTCCTAACTGCTTGGTAGCATGACATATACAAATGTTACTAAAAGAGTATTCCAATATTGTTACTTTTCAGACTATATCGTCCGACTACATGGTGTCTTAAGCGGTTTCCTAGTGGAATATTTTTTTAGTTGTTAATTTTCTTGTCTCAGCTGTTTTCTAACTTTAATTCTCCTTTTGTTTTTAGAAAAGAAATATTTTCACTTTTTCATTTTAGTTTAAAAATATGCCAAATTGAAAAAGTAAAAGTATCTCTTTTTCCAGAAACATATGGAGTATAATTCTAAAGCGAAGAGTAATTGGACGGCGACTTCTTCATTTTTTTTAAGTTTGTTCTCTGACAGAAAGGTTTCCAATTTCCCAATTTATTTACCATATATATAAGATACATTTCATTTCCAGATGAGTCATGCTACAGTTTGGCCACATTATTGGACATAAAATCCTTCATGTCAGTGTTAGATCCCCCCCCCATTTTATGGCCATATTATGGGACATAAAATCCTTCGCTTCAGTGTTAGATTTCATTAAGAAAATATACAAACTACATGTGTGATTCCCCCATTAAAGGGCGTTCCAAGAACTTTCGCACAAGGTTGTCTAATTATCAGAGACGTCCCTGCAACCACTAAACATTAGTTCGACAACATTTGAGTTATATGACTACTCAGTGATCTATAAGCTTTTACTGAGAAACTTCGTTAGGTATTTAGGTTCAAATGTATGAAAGGCACGAAGCGACGAAAAGACATACATTTGATTCCTGACCGGTAAGATGCAAGGAAAACTAAATAAGAAAAAAAGATAGAAAACACAACTTGTTAGCTGCTTACTTACTTCTACATTTCCATTATCACACCAAAGCCATGAGACTATGAAAGGCACACAATCCATTATAAAGTAACCTGTTATAGGGGCAGAAGAAACCTTTAGAGGGGCTGATATAATAGGATAAAAAGGGTCACCAGTTAGTAATTTTAAAAACCCATTATCTATATAATTCATAATGTCTAAAAAGCCCTTATTTTGTTAGTGTTGTTAATTTAATTAGCTAATCACTAGATTAATGAACTTTTTTTCATACTTAGTGAAAAATTAAATCAGATTAAGAGTTGGGTTTGGTGGAGAGATAAAAAAGAGAGGTTTTTTTTTTTTTTTTTTTGAGATTTATTTCAAAAACCTAGATTTTGATTTACTCCACCAAAATGAGTGATTTCAGTGGAAAATTGGAGGTGGGTGAATCTCTATATGATAAAGAAACCAAATTTTACAGATACCCCACGATGGAGATCCTATGGTTAATCTCTTAGCTCCAATGTCCATTTCAGGGCAATTTACGGTTGGAATTAACCATAGAAGCCAACCGTATGGGCCATTTACGGTTGAAATTAGCCATAGAAGCCAACCGTAGGGGAAATTTATGGTTAGTACCTGAAGAACATCCAACCGTAATTGGTTAAAATTGGGAAAACCCAATCACAAACCAGTTACAGTTAGATTTTTGTCCTGGAGACGAACCTTAAATAAGTTACGTTTCGTTTGTTGATGGCTCGTATCCAACCGTAACTGTTTACGGTTGATAACATTTAAGTCAAATCCAACCATAATCAAGCTCAAAAACTTAAATTATTTTTGCTCAGAATTTTTACAGTTGATATTGTTAAAATCGAAACCAACCTTAAATATTTTTACTGTTATAAAATGAACCGTCACTGGATATTCCAAATAATTTTATAAGATTTACGGTTGGTAGTTCTTCAATCACCAACCGTAACACCTTCAGAAATCATTTCTACAGTTTATCAATTAAGAATAACCAACCGTAACTCCATCTGCAATCATTTTTTTTAAGGTTTAAATATATTTGATGATGGAGTAAAAATAAGAAAGAGAGAACATCTTTCTATTAATCAGGGAGGGGAGAGAACCCCATTGCATAGGTTTAGCATTCTATTTATACAAGAGTAAAGGGAAAACTCTAGCATACTAATGGACCGCACATTCATGGGCCATAGGCCCTATAACATATTTTTTTATTTTTATGAATAGGTTTGAATAGAAAAGAGGGTAATTTAATCTTTTAAAAATGGAAGGATAATCTAAACCTTTAACATGACACTAGGACACCCCCTAACTAATTTGACAGATATTATTATCATTCTTTAGCCCCTCCAATAGAATCATCAACCCCTATAATAGGTTAACATTATAAAACATTTCCACGGTTTAAATTTGTTAGTTCTATATATGATTCATCACAGAACATTTCTCACCTGAACTTGGAGTGAGATTGGTTATCGTCATGAAATGTTTCCTCTGTCAAAGTTGCATCAGTAAAACCATTTAGGACAGAACCTGAGCTTACAATGAGGGTGGTCGCCGCCACAGAGTATTTTCTTTGACAAAACTACGTCAGGAAAACCACTTGGGACAAAACCTAAACGCCCGCGTCAGGAAAATGACTTGGTACAAAAAACCTGAACGCCTGCTCCTCGAAAACCACTTGGGACAAAACCAAAGCGCTTGTGCCTGGAAAACCACTTGGGATAAAACCAGAGTGCCTAAAGTTCATGATAATGCTGACGTCGATGCTTATGTTGCCTCGTTAAAAACCTCGTCTGGAAAAACACATGGGACAAAACCAGACCAAAGGAAAAGAGTACAACGGACGTCGTCTTATAATGGTGCTGGACACGCATATGATGCATCGTTAAAACCTTGACAAGGAAAACCCAACGGGACAAAACCTTAGTGAAGGAAAAAGAGTATAGTGCATTGAAGTCCACCCAATGATTCTACGAGTTTACTCTCCATGAAGCATGACATCTTAAAGCGGTTGGTGGTGCAACTATTATATGGCTTTCAGAAAACTGCATTACTATTTGCAGTTTATGGAGGATTGATTGCAGGTCTTGCATCGAGTGCACCACTAACAATGTACACTTCACATTTAGATCCTCCATCCATTGCACACCAAATTTAGTTTGCTACTTTAACTTCAGGTATAACAATGAAAGGCCTTTTGTAAACTCATAAATATTGTAGAATCAGTTTCAGCCTCTAAATGTAACCTGCAAAACAAAAATTAGAACACAACAAGATAATGCATGAATTATATTCGTACATGGTACTTCTGGACCATAAAGTATTATTTTTACGTACGTATCGGATAGATCGATCACTTTCCTCTTTTCAGGAATCACATAGTAATAGTGCTAATTTAGTAGCGTAGCAAGTATCATGAGTATCAAAATTGGATACTCTAGTCTATACAGAAAGGCTATGATAGCATGATCTCGAACTTCAGGTCGAGCAATTGTTTCACTTTTCAATGAGATCTCATAGTTTAGTTCATGCGTGGATTTTAGCGCTACTAAGGGCTCTTTAAGAAGCCAAAAATGATATCATCAATCCATTCGGATTTTAACCTTATACCAAGAACATAAAACACATATAAGGATTATTCACGAATTTATCCTATGTGGTGATAATGATTTATTTCAAGCCTGACATAATTCACAAGGTCAGGTGGCTGCCTGATTCAGAAACTCGAATCCTTCAGGGATTCATTAAAATCACCAACAAAATGCAATATGAGTCCTTCAGGGACTACCACACTAAAGTGCATAAATTGTAGGAGAACATTTTAGTTTTCTGAACAAATACTGGGGTTCAGCAGGAAAACCCTCAATCTCGCTTAAAGCGATAATACTACTCTTTCTGCGCTTTATCTCAAACACCAACCTGTAACATTCAAGCCTCACAGTTTCACGGTGTGAGTTGGATCCGATCTTTTGCGCTTTTTAGAAAGATTCCATCCTTTATCTTAGTTATAGAGGAACAAATTATATTCCCACCAATCACAATGTCTATATTCCTCTGCAGAGGGGTATATATCTACCGACTTAAATAGATAATCAATAATTATATTGATCCACAAAGTTCTCTAGTGCATGCACATTCAATTAAAATTTCATAGACTGGTACCATCGCCACTTCAGGGGCATTATCACCTCCTTATTTTCAATAAGGAGTTTCAAACTTAGAGAATGTAGATCATATCCTGATAGTCTCCACGAGAACTATCTGTAGTCTCTCTTATAGAGCACTACATATTAGAAAAGTGATTAGACTCTCTTTTAACAGGCATATATGAGGCATTTATTCGGGACTCAAGCGTGTTTTAACATGCGACTTGGTCATTGCGAGATGCATGATTTAACCTGCTGTGATAACTTCTTGTGTTTGCATCCTCAAGCAAGTGACAAACAATATTTTCCCGGAGCTACTGCAGTTATCATGAGTAATCTCCAACACATCAATTACATCCAATATCTTGGTGTGAGAAAATAAAAGAGATTTTTCACGCCAATTATAGAGGCAGCCAAACTTTCTTTGATCAGGATAAAACTTAACCAGATAACTTATTTAAATGTCGACATTTCTTACTGCAACCATTAGGTGGTGCATGTAATCTCCATGACTTCAAGGGAAAACCCTTAAATTTGTCGACATAATACGTGCCATCTTTAGACGACAGTCTTTCTCCCCCTGGTTAAGGCGGGAGAACCATTTTAGGTTATCAACATAATTCGCACCATCCTCTTGTGGTAACTTTTCTCCCCCTGATTAAAGGGGAAGAACCTTAAAGGTTATCAACCTTACTCACGCCAAATTCTGGTGGCGGGTTGTCATGCCAACTTATGTTGGCATCTTAGTCTTCCTGATCATGGCGGAAAATATTACTATCTCATTTCTGGAAACTTCTGGTTCCATCATTGCCCGATTTTCAAAGATAATTCAACTCATGATAGTTTTTGGGTGTTAATTAAACCACACAATAAGTATCCCAAAAACATCTGCAGGCTCGACAAGAGATGAGACATTTCACGTCGTTCCCTTTTTGACGGCTTAATTCCTCCCCCTAACGACGGGAATACAGTCTCATCTGCAATAAAACATTACCACCAGGGGTTTTAAATGTCTTATGAACTGAAACCAAAATATATAGTTCGGTGACGCCATGGACCAAACATGTAAATTTGAAATGTATGGTTGCTTCCAAAGCCAGTATTGATGGTAAATAGTTGGTCGAGCAATCAACTAAAGATGCTTGAATAGAAAACTCAACTATACCGTGTTGAGTACGCACATGTGCTATTTAGTTCTCGATATAACACCAACTTAAGGGAAAGCATCAGAAGCCCGTAAATTTACCATCAAGATAAATGGAGTTAATTGGAAATTCCAAAAATGGATACGCAACCACAAGATTTGCACAAACAATTTGGAAAAATCTAACATTAGGTGTTAATATAACAAGAGACCATCTAGTTGATGCGTCTATCAATACAGTAAAGTATTAAAATTTTGTATGTACTGTAGGAATGAATAAGTCCCGCAAATGTCACCTTGAATCCTTTCTAGGAATTAATATTGGTGATCCAGCAACGGGTTACCGTAATGCTAGTGTTAATGTAATTTAGCAACCATTTGTCTTAGGGGACAACAACACGATTTATATCCTCGTATATAGAAGCTTCAGGTTCTGTAAAGGATGTCCATGAGCATTTTGGGTCGTTCTACTCATCTTGGTAGAACTTTGGTGTCCATACTGACCATGCCTGAGCATGAAAAAAAAAATCGAGGTCATTAAACTTCTGGTTAATGAAAACGTGGAATTCGACTGTTTGAATTCTTCTATGGCACACCCCATAAAAGAGAGGCTTACTCTTCCTTACAACGTGCTTCTGGCACAAAAACAAATCAAGTACCAAATTACTCCAAAAAAATGCTGATTTATCTTTTAAGGTGGTAACGCCAAATATTCTCAAACACTCAACAGATTCTTCAGGAATCCTGAATAATATACAACGTAGCTTTTACACCACCAGATTGATACACGCTTTTCCGGAGCCGTCTATCATATTATTCGAACCCGAAATAACATTTCACATTTCCCAAAACCTCTACAAGGTTACAATAGTGGTTCAAAATTTGTGTTTGTTGTTCCCTTGTTTTGAGACAAATATCTCCATCGTTTATTAAACATGGATAAATTACTTCAGGAATCCATTTCCGTCAGTACAGATAAATGAGAGAAAGATAGTAGAGTCACTAACTAAAAAATTTGGTAACCATGGGCTGCTTCAGGAACCCAAAATTTTATGGCTTATTTCTGGAACCCATAGAACACTTCTGGAGCCTAGTATGGATTACAATAGAAAACCACAAATTACATGTTCGACTGCTTCTGGAGTCGTCAATGTCTCATGGATTGCTTCGGGAATCAATTATTTACAAAACAAGTAAATAAATAAAATAAACAGAACTTAAAAATAAAAGGAAACATAAACATATATGGTACTAAGAAATAAAAAATATCCATTTTAATTTACAAGTGTGCAAATGGATACGTGCTTTATAGGAAAATTCCCCAATATCAGTTACTTGTCACTTCAGGGACCGCTGATAGAAACCGGCTAGCACTTTGTAACGGGTCACTTCTGGGACCGACCTGCTAGCGGAGCGCGCGCTTTGTATCCATATTATGCTACACGATATTCCATCTTCTGGTGGAAAATTTCAAAGTTTTGGAGATTATTAAAGATGGAAAAATTTATGCTATCCTTCAGGGACGCAACAATTTCTCGCTTTACAGGTATTAAATCGTTAGTACCATAACAAAATGATAACTAAAGAAAATTATCAAAATTTTGGAATCACAATCCTTACCTTTGTGATGAATATATACTTACCCATTTTCATATATATATACCATTTTCATGGCATACCAATCGTTACCCAAACTATCCTTAGCTCGCTTATCCAAATCCAGACAGCAGCGAACTCCCAAGATAAAATCCTTGCTTAAATCTTTGTCTTTAAACACCAAAGATTTCTGTCGTGAACCGAAGGAAGAATAACAGCTCCCAACTTCAACTTTGTTGATTAACACTAACAGACTATCAAGCAACTTGAATCTAACCAGCACCTTTTAATTTGAACGTTCTTTTACTAATTAATTGATGTCGTGATTGAAAGCACCCACTGTAAATTGAAAGAGAAAGAAAAGAAGCTACTGGTCCTTTTGAGAAGAAAAGCTCTTATAGCTTTTGTTTAACAAAAATGAAAACTTTAATTCATCTCCTTTTAATCATCACACAAAAATTGTTTATTTCAAGAAGAAAGAAGAAGAGATAAAAGAAATCCTAAACAGAGAAAGAAAGGAATCAAAGTACTGGCTTAATACAAAAGCTAAAGAGAAAATGATGATCTCTTCTACTTATAAAATTTAATCATCGTTCACCTCTAACTGAGCATTTCTTACTGATAACGTGTTATGTATTATGGGACGTACACTAACTATACTATGACTCTAACAGGGAATAGATAGATGAAAGTGGAAAATGGAGAACCTTATTACTCATTTCTATTTCTCATAAAATTTGTTACATCAAATAAAATAGAGAAGTACACATTAGATAGGAAAGGAGCTCAGTAGAATCATCATGGCTTCTTCTGCTTCAGCATCTAAGTCTGATCAACATCAAATAGCTAAGGTTATGATCAGTTACACACCTGTTAAATTCAAATTCGAATTTTTAGTTTTTGTTGCAATTTTATCACAAATTAATAGTAGCATTGTCTTGTTTTATCTTAATAGTTCAAAGATTGCTCTATGTCAAATCAGTGTTTCATTAGATGAGAACACCAATATCGATCGTGCTCGTACAATGATCAAAAATGCCGCAAAAATGGGTGCAAAGCTTATTCTTTTACTAAGTACTTCAAGTTGCATATGAAATGTTTGTGTTGGGTGGCAAGTAGCATTGTGATGCTAAATTGGGTGTTTATGTTTTTTTCTTTTGCCATGTTTCGGGTATGTAGGAAATGTTGAATTGTCCTTATACAAATGAGAATTTCCCTATGTATGTTGAAGATTATGACAATAGAGAGTCATCACCATCATTTATGATGCTATCGGGAGTTGCACGTAGCAAAGGGATTATGGTAGTTGGTGGGTTGATACCAGAAAGACGTGGTAATCGGTTGTACAATAGGTGTTGCGTATTTGGCAGCAGAGGAAATTTGATTGGTAAACATAGGAAGGTTGGTATGTGCTCAATTTGGATGAAACTGGAGTAATTGTTTTGTGCATTCTGGATTTTTCTGTGTATTTGTTTCTCCGAACTTATAAACTGGTATAATGATGATATGCAGATTCATCTCTTTGATCTGACAGGGGTTGTTTGCTTCAAAGAATCTGAAACCTTTACAGCCGGAAATCGGCCTACCATTGTTGATACAGGTATACTCATTGGACATAGGACTTTAAGGGGACTTCAACTTCTGATATATATTATCGGTTGCATTCATGTTCGGTCATCACGCCCCAATTATTGTTATTTGTTGTATGACTATCACAAAAAAATACATATTATAATTTTTGTAGGAAAAAAAACTTATTTATGGAGGAAAAAAAAAGACTCACAATGAATGGAAGTCTAATCTCTGGAAGTAATCACGATATTTTCTGAACAAGCAAGATCCTGAGATTTTGTAAACACGTCTTAATTAACCAATCCTCACCAAACTGCCAAACCTATTAATTGTCATACCGGTACTTACCTAACTTTATCTGGAACTTCTTGTCACGTTTCATTTTACTCCTTTCTTTGCCTTCATAAATAGAAATGTTCAGTATACTCTAGACGGACAAACAAAGAGTAAAGTTTGCAGCTTCAGTCTTCTGCAACATTTTAGGCTTTACGAGCAGTAACTTAACTAGCAGAAGGCTTTTGTTAACTTATATACCCGTGTATATGTTAAGGTTTAATTAAGAATTATTTTATTTTTTTGGAAATTGTGTTTTTTTGTCTTATTTTACTAGAAACTGGTTTTTCTTACACTAAAAACAACAAATTTTTTTCTCAATGCAAAGAATTACTATTTTCAATGCAATAAAACAAACGAATCTTGTTTCCAATGTAAAAAATTATAATTTTAATAAACCTTAACGTGTATACGGGTATACAACTTAACAAAAAAAACCATATACAGAACCATGTACGTAAGATTTGAAGATGGTCAGCTTATGAAACTCATGTACAAAACCATTAATTATAAGCATTAAATTTGAGCCTTAGCCCCTGGGTATGTCCATTAAATAACCTATAAACACCACCGTCTTCCAACAACTTCATTAAGTTCTAATGAACATTGTGTCATTGTCCCTTCCAACTTTTAAGGATATAAATTCTTGACTGACCGCCCCAGAAACCCCAAGAAAAAACAGCATCCTCACATCTTCTAATTAATAGGGCCCAAAAATGGACCCCCGGTAATCCCAAAAAAATAGTGCCCACATTAACGTCAGAAGGCGGTTTTTGGTGCGGTGCGTTAAGAATGACCGGATTCGAAACAACAACAAAAGTAAGAAGAGAAAGAAAGCAATAAACAAAACATAAAATATAGATGGTAACGACTTGTTTGCCACTTTCTGGTACATGGTAACATACCAAGTTTCCTACCCTCATTTTTATAAGATTAGATCTTTTGGTGGAAAAATTCCATTTTTTCATGACATATCAACATTTGAAATAGATCATGGAAACGTAAATTTAATGGTGGAAGAATTTCAACTTCCAAGTTTGATTACGCTGGTCAGATTGCCACAAAATGCTAATCCTATAGCCACTCACTCCAAGCCTTTTAGATTATTTGTCTTGAAAATTTGTAAATCAATGGTTTATATAGAGTGCTAATCCGAATTGGGTTTTGTGGCAACCCAAATAGTGTTTTTCTCATAGATTTAACTCTATTTCAAATTGGGTTTAACGCGATTCGGATTATCTATATCATTTGGATTCCAAGGGATCTTTCATGAAACCTTGAACCATTCCTTGGAAAAAAAGTTTACAACCTCAATTTGAAAGCTAGTAGATTTAACATCCCACACTTGGAGTACTTTGGAATCCGCTAAAAGTTGTTCTATTGTTACACATTCACTCAACATGAATTTTCCAGTTGGTGAGGATGTCGCCGTGAGATTTTTCGTTTGGGATTTTTCCAGGTCTATCGGGAATCTGTATCTTTAAAAAAAATATATATATGCCCTAAAAAAATTCTCCTGAAAATCCACATTTACTTGAGCAATCAAGCTTTACGTCCACCTTGTTATACTCTTCAACAAGATGATATATACTAGGAAAAGGTAAGGCGCAGGAAAATAGTTCGAGATTTGATAAGCTTTTTCATTCTTTGGATGGGATGGACGATTTATATTCTCCCGCTAGACACAAACATACCCAAAACTGACTCACATTTTTCCTTGGTGTGGGCCCACTAGAAACTTGTGTTTATCCGGAGAATTCTCTAACATTCACAGTGGTTCTAAATAAACCGACTAAAAAGCAGCACCAAAATAAGATTTTTATTAGATTTTTATTATAGGGAAAGCTAATTTGTTTAGGGGAAAAGACTCTTAAGGGGAAAGCTAGTGTTTTAGAGCTATGTATAAGGGGAAGTATTTAATGAAAATGAAATTTTATAAATTGTTTTTATGACTAAGTTACCCTGTTGCCAAGATCACATTTAAAAACATTTTAACGGAATCTTGGTCATAATTACCCATCCTTCATCACAGAAAAAAGAATTAGTCAATACCCATTTTGAATCAACAACTTAAAATTCAGAACCCCTACAAAGTTGATTGACGGGAGAAGAAGATCGATACCTTCTCCTTAAAGGATTTGTCTAATTTCTTCCTCTTTGAATAAGAACGGGAAATTAAGACTCCTGGTTGAGCTGTCATCCGATTAATAATGTTCGTTGAATTAATTGTTGAGTAAGTAGGATTTTTGGCTTTTTGTTTTGTTACTTATCAAATGAAAAAGGATGGCGATTCTAGCTTAAACCACTTGATTCAGCCAAGATGGTCCGCGATCAACTGAATTTACTGAAAAAAGGTGGTGTATACAACATACCATCACACATAAACTTTCATCAATTTTCTGATCTTCATTATGCATGTTGCTTCCTGTGAAAAAATTGTGGAGGGAAGAAGAACATGGCTTGGTTACGGTATTGATTAGGGTTTAATCATGATCATAGTTGAAATGCAGTATTAATGTATTATTAGGTTAAGTTGAGGACACAACCGTAAACATCCATATTCTGTTAAGGGGAAATACGATTTGCCACTCTTCCCCTTTATTGACCCATAGTCAAAAGAAATATACCATGGTCAAAGCATTTTAGCTTTCCCCATAAATAAATTAGCTTTCCCTATAACAAAAATCCAAAATAATTTGTTAAAAAATGATAAACCCTTTTTAAAGATGGTGGAACCCAAACTAAATATCATAGGATCAAATAAAAACGAAAATGCTATGTTGACGTACAACTGATCCTGAACTTAATTCGGCGACTCACGGATAATGAGACCCATTTTTACCTTTACCAATTCCTGGTGCGTAAAATTCCCATAATAAAAAAAAGTGGTTGTGAGAGGTTTTTTTAGTGTTTGTTCGGAGCCTTAAAAAAATGGGTTTGTTTCAATGACTCATTAGAAAAATTGGTTGACATGGGACCCATTTGGTCTGAATTTCCGTTAGTGTTTTAAAACCCGGATCAGACCGGCCGGTGAACCAGTAGAGAAAAAGGGTTGGGTCACCTTTGACCCACTAATATACTCTAAAATCAAGTGAACCAGGTGACCCAGCCGATTGAACCAATAAACCACTGACCCAGCTGGGTTTTGGCCAGTCTACCCAGTTAGTTTTTTTCTTAGAAAAAGATTCTTTTGTTCCTCAAACTTAAAAAGGAAAAAGAAGAAATCTTCATAAGGAACCCTAGATAAGACGCAAACCCGTGATGATTTGAAAACTAGGTTACAAATAGTATAAGAGCAAAAATATCCTTCCAAATTCTGACAAAAATGATTCTCCTTTTTCTAATTTGTAACAATGGATCTTTGATTTCGTTTGTAACAATCAAAAGAATCAGATCTGTAATCATTTATCATCAAAATTATAGTGCATAGACTCATTGATTTATCAATTAGGAAATAAAAAAAAATTTCTTCTCATAGAAAATAAAAGAAGGCTCAACCTTGATTACAATCCGAAGTCGTTAGAAATAGTGAAGGAAGGAAAGAATTTACAGATGATTATGTTGAATATTCAACACCAACTTTGGTCAAGTGTTCATATCTACCTAGATTAACTTAGAAATATCTAGGATGTTCTTCTACTCAAGAAATGTTTAGAGTCAATTATAGTAGGCTCTCTAGAAAAATCTAAAACAAGCAAATCAATCACATGGTGCTAGTATTTCTCTAGCTAGTAGGCTCCTTTTAAGTCAAGAATGTTGGCTATTTTTAGGTCTCTAGATAGTTCTCTAGATCACTATAAATAGAGGTTGCTATTCTCATTTGTAAGCATCGATCAAGTGAGAGTTGAGAGATCAAGTGAAGTAAGTGAAGTTGTTATTATCTTCAAGTAAGGTCAGTAGATGTGAGGTTGTGTTGTCTGTGAGTGAGTTAGCTAAGTTTGTAATAATTTTGCATGCTCTAGTCACATTGATGGAGAAAAAGAGATGTTGTCAGGGATGAGCAAAGACAAAGAAAATCAGGAGGTTACCGACAAATCACAATTACCAACTACTCAAATTGGTAGGATGACCCCTCATCAGTTCCAGCCGAAGAAGGTAATCCAGGTGCCCGCGGATGATACAAAGAAGGGAATGTATGCGACTTTAGACACCAGAAAGGAGTCTGCCAGGTACGCCGCTAATATGGCAGGAGATGCTATGAATAATGTTGTTGACAAGACAACCGATAAGAGTTCTACTTCAAGAAATTTGATGTTCAATGAAGCGTCGTCATGGAGGATAACGCAGGAGATGGTACTTCCAGATTCAAAGAAAGAAAAAGTGATACTAGAAGATGAAACACAAAATGCAGACACACACGAGCTTAAGTCAATATTCGCAGTCAAACCAAATAATACATGGCAACAAGAGCCATGTAGGAAACCGAGCACAATGAAAATAATAATCCGAGAAAGTAATACTCCAAGAAACAAGCAGGAGTTAGCATAAGAAAAGGAGGAAAGCACACGACTCAAGTCACAAGATCGAAAGCATAAATCAAATGCAAAAGACATCTGCTCATCCAGCCAAACGGTGCTCGCGAGAGCCATTATTGATGAAGTGGGAAAGTCGGTGTTGATGGGGAGTGTTGAATATTCAACACCAACTTTGGTCAAGCGTTCATATCTACCTAGATTAACCTAGAAATATCTAGGATATTCTTCTACTCAAGAAATGTCTAGAGTCAATTATAGTAGGCTCTCTAGAAAAATATAAAACAAGCAAATCAATCACATGGTGCTAGTATTTCTCTAGAATGTAGGCTCCTTTTAAGTCAATAATGTTGGCTAGTTTTAGGTCTCTAGATAGTTCTCTAGATCACTATAAATAGAGGTTACTATTCTCATTTGTAAGCATCGATCAAGTGAGAGTTGAGAGATCAAGTGAAGTAAGTGAAGTTGTTATTATCTTCAAGTAAGGTCAGTAGATGTGAAGTTGTGTTGTCTGTGAGTAAGTTAGCTAAGTTTGTAATAATTTTACTCGTGATCAATATAACTTAAAGTTTTCACAAGTGTAATTTTGCCTACCTAGCTTCCCAAACTCAACAGATTACATTTACTTCTCCTCCTGTAATGGGACGCTTAATAGAGTGAGAATGAATCGATCCAAAAAAAAAGAAATAAGAGACAGAGAAAATAGAATGAAGACGAAATTAGTTTGCTGTTTGCATAAGAGGTATCTTAGGGAGTACTAGAAATATTAACATTACTTTCACATCCTTGCATTATTACACTACTCAAAACCATTAATTAACTAATATCCATCACTGATCCCCTTATCCATTACCACCACAATTTGAGCAAACAAAAAAAAGAAAGATAGACCGTAGTTAGGCCCCTTCCTATGGAAAATGGCTAAATCCTGCATTTGCCATGCCAAATGGACTAGCAAACTGGCCATGCTACTATGGTAAAAAAACATACGCGGTTGAGTCTACACCGGTCGATAGAGACAAGACCGGCCGGTTTTAAGGAAACCATCAGCGGTCGAGTTTACACCGGTTTTGTAATTGACGCTTATTTTAGTTAAGTAACGATCATTTCCCTAACGATTATCTATAAATTCCCCTCATTTAATGAAATGTAATCACACCTCATTTTCTCATTAACTATATCTTTATTACTCACTCTTTTGTATCTCTTTTTAATATTTTTTTCCACCTCAATTGATATGGATTCTTCTGACAAAGAAGTGTGTATTCATATGGATCGATTTGAAGAACAACAACGATTATTCTTGCAGACCTTGAAACTAATCTATGATGAGTTAGATGAAGATAAAGAACTAACCAACACCTTGATGCAGCTAGATATATTGGGGAAAATACCTAGAGATCCGGATCCAAGAGAAGTGTTCACAAGAAGATATACGTACCGTGGTCGGGATGAATGGCACGAGAAGCTGATGCACGATTATTTTCTTCCTGACTGTGTGTTCTCTGATGAAAATTTCCAAGGCCGATTCCGCATGCCCAGACATTTGGTGCTAAAGATTATTGGTGAGCTTTGTCAGGTAGAACCTCAATTTAATTATCAGTATGATGCACTGAATATTATGGGTCATAGCCCTGAACAAAAGGTTACTTCGGCTTTGAGGGTTTTAGGATATGGCAGACCTCCAGATTCTAATGATGAGTACCTTCGCATTAGCAAAACAACTGCATACAAGTATCTTGCGTTGTTTTGCGAAAAAATGATTAATCATTTTGGTCCTACCTATTTATGAAAACCAACTGATGTAGATGTTAGAGAAATATTAAAGAAAAATCAGGAAAGGGGATTTCCCGGAATGTTGAGTAGTCTTGACTGCATGCATTGGGCATGGACCGGATGCCCTACCTATTGGTCTGGTCAGTATAAAGGTCATTACAAAAAACCAACGGTGATCCTTGAGGTTGCTGCATCTTATGATTGTTGGATATGGCACGCTTATTTTGGTCTCCCGGGATCTCAAAACGATATAAATGTTTTACTCAAATCGCCTTTGTTTGAAGATTTAAAGTATGGCATTTCTCCTCAGGTAAACTTCGCTATCAACGGGAATCACTACACTCATGGTTATTATCTTGCAGATGGAATTTATCCAAAATGGTCAACTTTAGTTCAATGTTACCGTCAGCCACCCGCCGGTGAAATGGGTCGTTCATACTCGTATTTTAATAGTAAACAAATGAATCTGTGAAAGGATGTGGAACGAGCTTTTGGAATTCTGAAACGGAAGTCGCAATCATTTGTGGGCCTTATCGTGGTCTAAGTGCTCGTGAAATGCATAAGACTATGCTGACTTGCATCATTATGCATAACATGGTTATCTAGGAGACTCGTCATAATAAGAATTGGACTAACCATCAAGATGAAGACTTAAGGCCTGAGATTATACCAGCAAGAGGAGTACCTGCAAGGGACTATGCGCAAATGACCAGTCACATTGAGATTAGAGTTCTGTATAACAGGTTAAGGGAAGATCTCAGAGCAAATCTGTGGGCTGAGTTTGGAAGAGATGGGGGGACGAATTGAGTAGTGTTGTTTCATTTATTTTGGTTTATTTATTATTGTTTCATTTGTTATTTATTTTAATAAAAAATTTTAAGTTTCATTTGCTGTTCCATAAGTTTTTATTTTTTTACGGTCATTAAAAGTAACGGTCTACACTGAATCTCTAGCGGTGTAGACTCAACCGTTATTATTCCCTTATATATAAAACACTAAATCCGTTTCAAACTCACACATCACTTCTCTACAAATTTTGTCTCTGATTTCTTTATTTAAATTTTTGGTTGAATCTCTAATTTATGGTTAAATTATGCATGATCCTAGCTTCACTGAAGATGAAGATTTATCTTTTTGTAAAAACTATGTAATATACTACCCAAAGAGAGGTGAAGAATGATGGATGAATGGTTTACCTAGTATGAGTTATTTGGGTAAAATTCATGATGCCTTCTGCACTGAGACAGGTAATCCTCATAACCGGGATCGTGCTGATTTGTTTTGCCGATTCATGAATATCAAAAAATAGCTTTTAGATTTTATATCTATGAAAAGGATTGTCACTCGATATCGTCTTAGAGGTGAGACCAATGCTGAATTGGGAATTCGAACTCGAGACGAGTGGCGAAGATGGAAACGAAAAGATTTCGAATACGAAGCGCAATACCGAATTCTTAAGGAGTTTTTAATAACTCGTATGGGATGTTTGGCTTAAAGGTTTTTAATAATGTTTTCATTGATGTTGTCAAGTTAAAAAGTTTTGATGTAATGAAAAAAGTAGAACAATTCATTAAAATTAACATTAATTAATTAAGTGACACTACTTTATTAAAATTGAAAGCTGATACATTAATTAAGTGGCACTACTTCATCATCGTCTTCATCATCCTTATCTTCAGCTTGAACCCCAAATTATTTTTCCATGTTTCTCTTGTTTCTTTTTTATTCCAATTCCTCGGTTAACTTGTCTATCTCCATCTCCCATACCATCAATTGTCTGGCATTCATTTTTTCGGTTTTTGCATTTAGAATATTATTCTTGTCATAGTCTGAATCAATTTTTTCTTGAGTTTGTCGATGTTTTTTCATCTCCTTAGTCAAGAACCTGCGGTCTACAACTCTTTGTTTTTCGACGACTTTCTGATGCTCTATCAAAGTTACCATAGTACTACTACCTCCTTCACTTGCTTCTCCTTCTTGGGCAGCTTTTCTCGCTGCTCTTGCATGAATTCTTCATAATAATTTTCTCTTAATTGCGGTACTGACATTCAAGTTGGAATTGTTGTTTCTGGTGGTTTCTGGTGAAGAGAATGGATTATCTGAAGGGGGATGAGATGATTGAGATGGTTGTGAAGCTGGCATCGAAGGTGAATAATTGTATGGTGAACTTGCAGGTATATTCTGCATGTTTGCTAAAACTTCTGGATTATATTTAGGAAACACTTTCAAAATATGATAACAACTTTCATAACTAAAATTGTTCACATGTTTATGGTGCCAATCAGTTCGGCACTTTCGTTCGACATCAACATCGACAAGACCGCTCTCTCGACCAAGAGCAACTTGCATTATAGCAGCGACATACAACGCAACTTGGGCGTTGATTGTAACAAAGCGACCGGACAATCCATTTGCATCACGATCGTTGATGTTCATAGTTTCTTGATGAAAGTTAGCAAATATGTTCTCCCACAACTTGGTAGATTGTTAATTGGCACCATCCATAATATCTTGTATAAAGAACACATAGTTTCAGCACATGGTTTCATCTTCGGCTACTGTAAATTTTGGACCCCTAATCTTCTTCTTTTGTTGTTTAGATTGAGACATATTAAAGAAATTATACAATACGAGTAAATGAAAGAGTTATATGCTGCAATTTGTTTTAGATTAACAAATGTTAAGAGTTGAGAAGAGAAGGTGTGAGTTTAAATGGTTGAGGAATGTGGTATTTATAGGGGGAAAATTAATGGCCGTTGGATCAGATTCTATGCACCGATGTACACTACACCTGCAGTTCTTACAAAAACATTTGTAGGTGGATACTTGACCTACCGGTTTAAACTACACCTAGTGGTCGAGACTCGACCGCTCGGTAAAAACTCCACCTGGCCTGGCTAAGTGGCAAATTTGCCACTTATCCAGGCCAGTTTTCCAGTTTTCCCCCTCCATAGTGGGTGCTTAAATGGCAAATCTATTGATTTTACACACCCATAGGAAGGGGCCTTAATACATCAGATAAGGTTAGTGATACTTGGAGGTTTTTATGTATTTAACTCACTAACCTACTGGTTGATCCACTGGTTGAACCAATAACCATTGACCCAGTAGTTTTACTAGTTTGATGTCCGGTCTGAGTTTTAAAACATTGATTTCCATACCTGTGGTTGTGGGTGCTGCTTAAGATAAATATGTTGACCAAATATTGAAATACATTGAACAAGTTACAAGTGTACATATGTTAGAAGGTTGACTCACTAAATGAGCTCAGTGGGATCATCATGGCTTCTTATTCTTCGTCATCAGTAGTATGTCATTCTAATCAACCTCAAATAAGAATGGTGATCAATTACTTAAACCATGTTAGTTTCAAATTAGCATTTTTTAGTCTTTGTTTATCACACACTAGTCCAGAAGGGGCTATAAATAACGGATGAAATATGTTATAAATCTTGATTTATCACAGTTTTTATATGTTATTCGAACCGTTATTTATTTAGTGTGACTCTTTTCAAATGACGAATAAAGAACGTTATTAAGTATGACGAATAAAATTTGTGACTTAAAATCACATACAAAATATGTTATTAAAATATCACGGTTATTGTATGTAAAATAATATAACGGTTCATATCTGCCATAAAAAAATCATTTTCCTAAAAATAATATTACTAATTCAAACAAGAATCTTCCGTCGTTTTTTTGGCTGCTGATTCAAATTCAAACAAGAATCTTCCGTCGTTTTTTTGGCTGCTGATTCAATCTTTTTGCCCACTGATTCAGACTTTGGTACTTAGATTTTGTGAATCTAAATTCAATCAGATTCAGATTTTATGTATTTGAAATTAATTACGGTTCAACAGAATCTGGACGTGAAACAAAATTCTGAACATGAACTAGAATCAACTGACATTAACTTTATTAATTACCCAGAATAACATAAAAATGGAATCTCTGATTACAAATCAAAACATATACCAGCAACACAAAGCTACATATTGAACATTAAAACTAATTCAAGCTACATATTGAACATTAAAACTAATTCAATCTACTGTCACCTTGCGACTCTAATTTGATCGCTCTCCTACAGGAGTTAGATAAGCTTTTGGACACTTAAATCATTTCACCTCTTGAGACATCTCCAAGTATTCCAACTCTATCGTGTAATGTTGAACTTGCTTCTATGATTTCATCAACCATGCAGTCATAATCGTCATCATTTGGAGAGTTAGATCTATCCACATATACAGATGCAACTGCTTTCTCCATGAATTTCCTCAAAAATCAAAGCCCAAACTGGGAACTGCTGACTACCCAATCCGATATCAAGGTCTGATGTGCTTTTGTATCACTATTCATAAACGCTTCGAACAGAATACACTATGAATTACTATTCATAGACATCGTTAGTACGTAAATCAAACTTATTAAAAAAGCTACTCATAATATGCCTAAAGACACATCTAGTACAAAAGTTTAACCAACTATTTGCCAAGTAAACCAGGAGAGGCGTACAATGTATAATTTTGCAACAGAGGTGTCAAATTCATATGTGTATGCACTAGCAGTTGTGGCAGCAGAAAAATTATGTCCTTTACATCTTGAGATACCATTATTAATAATACTTCTTGCGATCACCTTCTCTCCACCTGCATGAGAAAGCTCCTCACTTCTCTTCTGAATCATCATATAAGAAATGACACGGTAAGACAAAGAAAACTACGACTCTTATTTTACTTTTGAAGGAAAGTAATAACAGCAAAGTTTACAACATATATGATGGAAACTGATAAAGTAACAAAGAAACGAAAAGAGAGAAATAAAAAGAAGAAGACATGCCCCCTTGAATGTTCTAACTCTAGCAAACCAAACATCTGGAAACCGAGTCAGGACAAGGAATAGAATAGTGGTAGCAGTCTATGGACACAACAAGTATCAAATAGCAAAGTTACCTATAATTTACATTCACTTTCTCATGGACGAGCAAAGAGAATGTTCATTACTAAAAAATATATACCAGGACATGTGTCAAACCCCAGTAGCCTGCTCCTTTATAATTTGGCATGCAAACTAACTAACTAAGACGTTTATAGACATAAGATGGAGATATTAAGAAAAGAGTGTGTTCTCAAAAATGAAAAATGTCTTTTAACAAATTCTTAATTTGTAAGGGCATTGCGCGCAACCATCACCTCACCACCTATGCCTCTACCTCCACCAACAACTTTTGCATCATCACCGCCACCTCCTAATCCACCATAAGCACCAAAAAAACACTCCTATAACATGATCCTCCTCCCTCAACACCTATCCACCAATACCATCCTAATATACTATAAAAGAGTCAGTAAATTTGAGATACGAATTACTAAATCCTACAATACAATCCTATAATGTTGGATTGAGATCAGCGAAAACATACAATCAGAATTTTGACAAACTGAAACATGGAAGACATGAACCCTTACATTTTTAAAGTTTGCTTCTTCCCTAGAGTATCAGAAACATCACCACATCACAATAAAAATTTGTATAAGCACTAAATAAAGCTATCAATACCAAATGAAACCTAGGAAATAACAAAACTGTCAGAATAAACAAGAGAAAAGGAAGTGCTAGTGTAACGTATCCATTACCTTAAGCATAAATCTTCATCTATATCAAAGGATCTTTTAAACTACACCTCAAAAGAGGAAAAAAAAAATGTCAGTGAACGAACGAAAACAAAAGATAAGTTAGCTGATTACAGATCTGGAACTTATAAGAGTTATTAAATGAAAAGAGAGGGGTTTTTACAATCATAGTCAGGACACCATGCATCTATTACGAATAAACATCTGCAAACATCAAAACCCTTTTAAGCGTCAGTGAGATTTAAACAAAATCTAGGGATAAAATGCTTAGTGAAGAACTTGATAATAATAATGAAAAAAATAAAAATTAAGTTCGAAGATCATTACCTTCTACTTCGATAGGAAAATAAATAAATCAAAGTAGGGTTTCTGAAGGTAAAACGAAAATTAGGCTCGTTATACGCCTAATTCTGAACAACTATGGGTTGAGAAGGTAATGAAACAGATAAAATTGGCGTGTGATTGAGCGATTTAGGGTTAGGGTTTGGTGGTATTCAGTCGTATAAATTCTGAAGAGGAAGAAAACTCAACAATTCTCTCTTCAAGATTTATACGACTGAATAATACGATTGAAAAAAAAAATGAAATAAAGAAACTAGGTTTGGGGTAAATCTGCCAAAATCTTCGCTCAATATGGAGGAGAAGATAAGAAGATGAAGAAGAAAGGGAGAGGCGCAGTTAGGTTAGAAGTTAGAGAATAGGAAGAAGAGTGACTTCCCGAGAAGATAAAAAGATGGGTCTGGGATAAAGTTAGGTGTGAAAGACTTAGGTTATGGCAACCGACCAGAAAAGAAAGACTCATGGAAACCATGCCGGTGGCTATGGACATAGGAACTTGAATACATGACATTTTATGTAGCCACGTTTGGGTAGGCAATAGAAGATTAATGGTGGGTGTACATAAATCTAATTTATTTGTCGGATATATTCCGTTATTTAGTGGTTCATCATTAAATCACACACCTAGTAAATTATCACATATTTGAAAATGACAGTTTTTTTGTGTTAAAAGATAGGGCCCGCTATTTTTAAGTTATACGACGGAATTTATTTGTGAAATCCTAATCACGCAATTAGTATGTCATTTAAAAGCGTGATTAATATCCCTTTCTGGACTAGTGACAAGTATTATAATAATTGATCTTGTTTAATCCAAATTGTAGTTCAAGATTCCTCTATGTCAAATCACTGTTTCAACAGGGTTGAATGGAGTTTCATAGATAGAATGCTTTCTTCATTAGGTTTCTGTAAAGACTGGTGTACCATCATTTCTCAGTGTATTTCAATAACCACGGTTTTGTTAAGGCTTAATGGTAGCATAAGAAAATCCTATACTCCAACTAGAGGGCTAAGGTAAGAGGATCCATTGTCCCCATATCTCTTTATCATCTCTATGGAATATATGGCTAGATTGTTGATGCACGCTGAGGCTAACAAATTACTATGTGGTATCCAAGTTTCGAAAAATTCATTGTCTATTAATCATTTACTTTTCGCAGATGATTGCATTCTTTTCTTTCAGGATAATCAATCTAGTATTGCTCAAATACAGTCTTGTTTACAAGACTTTTGTAATATTTCTGGTCAGTTAATTAACCTTTCTAAGTCATCGGCGTTTGTTACTGGTGATTTATCTGAAGAAGCTAAAATGTCTATTAGAAATAGACTTGGAGTTAAGCATCTTAGTTCGACAGATAAATATTTGAGTTTACCTATTCTTCTAGGGAAATCCAAATCTACTTGTTTTAAGTCTATTCAGGACTTATATGAGAATAGGTTGCAAGGATGGTGCTCTAAAACACTAAATCAGGCAGCTAGATCAACATTAGTAAAATATGTTCTCAATTCCATCCCTACTGATTATATGAGTAGTTTCAGGCTTCCCAAGAATATCATCCATAAACTAGATTCATCTCAAAGAAAATTTTGGTGGGGTCACAAGTCTAACCATGGATTAAACATGGTATCTTGGAATTCTCTATGCATCCCTGTTGAAGAAGAAGGTCTATCTTTTAGAAATCTTGAAAATTTTAATCTAGCACTCATTATCAAGTTGGCATGGAGATTATGTACAGGGGAAGATAAGCCTTGGGTACAAATCATAAAAGCTAAATATTCTCCATATTTTAGTTTTCTTCACTTGCAGGAATCCCCATTTAATTCTTCTTGGATTTGGAAAGGTTTAAAAGTTGGTTTGTTCTATGTTAGGAAGTTTCACAAATGGGATGTGAGAGATGGGCATAGTATTTCAATTTGGTATGATAAATGGGTAATTGGCCTGGATTCACCACCTACACCAAATATAAACTTTAGAGAGCCAACTAGATTGGTTTATGTTTCTGATTTAATGTTGTAAAATCCTAGAATATGGAACACTAGTCTTGTTTCCGATGTCTTTCCTCAGGAAACAACTCAACTAATTCTGAGAATGCAACTAATTCAACACGGTAATGATAAACTAGTTTGGGAACCGAGTAGGAATGGTATCTTTTCGGTAAAATCTACTTATAAGGCTTTAATAAATCTTTCAAATGAAACTCATCTGAGCATTACAAATAGCCTACAAGTTAATTGGAGGAAACTGTGGAAAACTTTAACTCCTCATAGGGTTAAGTTTTTCATCTGGAAATGTCTTAAGCATATTGTCCTAACAAAAGTGAAACTCAGTAGCTATATGGTAAACATAGATGTTACTTGTCCTAGATGTTTTCCAGGGGAAGAGACACTACACCATATGCTGGTCCAATGTGATTATTCTAGATCTGTTTGGTTAGCTATGAGTATAAATATAGCAGTCTTACAGAATCAGAATATTGATATTGCTGTCTGGATGGCTAGCTGGTTTAATGATTCACCTTCTTCCTCTTCGGATGATAATCAAACTTGGTTACTGACTCTAATGGATACAACATGGTATATTTGGAAAAGAAAATGTTCAAAGCTCTTTCAAAATAAGAATCAGAATGTTCTCATAACCGTTTCTTCAATTCAAAACATGGTGCAGAGATGTTTAAACTCTAGTCATGGGCCAAAAAATATACTAATACACCAAACCTGGACTCCACCTCCTTTGTATATTCTCAAAATTAATGTGGATGCCTCACTTGATACTTATACTTCTGAATTTGCAATTGGTCTCATAATTCGTGATTCAACAGGTCAATGTCAAGCCATCAGAGGGAGATACTTCAATGGAGGAATAGATGCAGAGCAAGATGAAAGTATATCAATGAAGGAAGCTGTATTATGGGCTGGACAATGTGGTTTGCAAAAAGTTACTTTTGAAGGAGACTGTCTCAATGTAATTAGCTCTATAAATCATCCTAATTCCTCAGTTCACTGGATGAACCAAGGGATTATAGATGATATAAGACATCTATTGAGCGTTTTTTTCTTGGTTTTCTGTTAGTTATGTTAAGAGAACAACTAATAATGCTTCTCATGTTATTGCAAACTCCTCTAGGATAGACAGATCTTCTTTTGATTACACTAGTAATTTCCCTGATATTTTTGATCAAACTATAAATGAAGATCAACTATCTCTGAATGCAAGTTATGTAAATTAATTGAAGTAATATTCCGTGTTTTGCATCAAAAAAAAATCATTGTTTCATTAGATAAGAAATCCAATATTGATTGTTCTCGTATAATGATCAAACCATAAGTTTTGAATTGGGGATCCGCTGAATCTTTCAGTTCCTGGTGCTTCCACGAGTTATAATTCTCGCTTCTGCTCTGATTCGAAACATCGATTCACATAGTCAACACTAAATAAATATGGCATGAAGATACACGTACATGTCGGAACAAAATTCCATCAAATAATAGAAAAACTATAATTTGATTAAATATCAAAGAATAATGAGATGTGCATTCATACTTGGTTGAGCATTTTCATTTCTGTTAGGTTTTCCAGGTTGATGGTTTTCTCTGCCCTACAAAGGAAGATTATTTGTATTCCCCAAACTAAGAATTGAAAGATGAAGGACTTCACATCAGTTTCCTCCAGCATCTCAAGATTTTCGAGCTTTGGTTTGAACATTTGATTTAAAAAGGAAAAGCATATTTCAAAAATACTTAAGCAAATGAAACACAAAAGGTATAAATCAGTAGTAGTCCCAAGTTTGAGCCTTATAAACATGAGTACATGCAAAATGACATATAAAAATAACTCACAGTGAAACTTTATCCTTAAAATTTCGTTAAGTTCAAATGATCAAAACACATTCCCATTTATACGGAATGAAGAAGTACTCGTTAATGTCTAATTAACATGAGTCAAAGGCCATTTCTTACGGTACATCTCATCATAAGATACACGTAGGAGCTGTACAGGGTACGGTTTGGTCCAACTTGGCCTTTACAAGAATTCAGTTACTCAAACCATGAGAAATGGTTTGGTACAAAAACGAACGGACTCGGGCGGACAACTTTACCATAGTTGATTTCAAATGAGTCTGAATCTACAGATTAATTTCTTCTTTGTTCTTTATATCTGGTTATTTAAAAAAAAATCAACTTTTTCTTTAATTTTTGTGAATGTACGCCGCAATTTAAAGCAAATTTATTTTCATTTCTCTAATCCGCAGAACTTTGCTCTAATCCACAGAACTTTGCTCTAGTTCAAATCACCATTTTATTACAAACTGTAGACATGCAACAACAAGCAATATGAATGTTAAAGCAAAACACCACCTGACAGTTTTGAATGTGCTTCTATTTTAAGGATTCCACAAATGTTTTATATTGGCGGGAAAAGGCCAGAGATGATGAAGACTCCATGACTTTAGTTTCCTTCAACATCTCAACCTCTTCGGGCGATAATAACTTGATTAGTTGTTTAAGAAAGGAACAAATTTCCGAGATTAATTAGCTAATGAAACAGAAAAATGTTTCCCCATTAATAGTCCAAGCTTAATTTCAGTTCTATAAACATAAATTCATGCGAGATCGAAGATCACATACAAATGTAGTTCACATACAAAAGTACAAAAATGAAAAATCACTTCCTCTTGACAACTTCATTAAGTTAAAATGAATGACAACTTCCCATGTATAAGGCATGAAGAGTTCCAGCTTTGAGCTTTATCGGTTTCTGATTGACTGACATGTCTACTTGCAATTTTCGAGTCTCAAATTTTCTTCCCATTAGATTACATGTATAGGATTAGTTATAACACTTTATACCAAAAGTTTTAGTATTAGGGAAATATTTAGTATTGGATTTTATTTAGTATGACTTGATTTGTGAGTAACTATTCTTAAATACCAAGATATGGTATCACTATATATGTATAAATACAAGTCCCTAACCCGGTGCATACGCACCAGAATGATCCATGTGGATTTGAACTTAATCATATGTTGTTAATCCTTTCTCTCGTAAAACAATATTTCATTAGTTATAACTTTAGACCACAATGGTGTTCTGAAGATAACAATATCATTAGTGTAAAATAATATTAAATTGATCAGGCCTATATTTTTAATTTTGAGTGATTACTACAATCAAATGTTCTTTCAGTTTACCTGTTAGTACTGGCAGCCACGGCCACGCACCCAGCTGATTCATCTTAACCACATGAAGCATTTTCCATTTTGTTTCTGATATCAACTATCAAGTTCCTGCTTAGTCATAAATAATTATTCAAGGATTGCACATCATCCATATACCATATTGTATTTTCCTTTTCTTTCAACTTAATTGTGAGAACTTCTATTATTTCTACCAAAGGCAATATTATTCCTAACAAAGCTAATCTAAAATAAGTGGTTATTATAAATCGAAGAGATGTCTTTGTGAAGGCGTTCTAAACTATAACTTTGAAGGTGCAAATTCAGAAAACGAAGATGTAGGATCAGAATCTCGCAAGAACAGTATCCTTGCGAAATCTTGACCGATAAAACGTTGCGAAAACATTGCAGATTTATTAATAGAAGTGACAAACAAATGACATCAGCATAAACACGAGAAAGATGTGAAGATCTTGCAAAATTTAGGAATGTTGCGAATAAAACATTTGTATGCTTGCGAGAATATCGCAAGCCAAATCCGAAAATAAAGGTTAGATTAGTTGTCATCCACTATGTAATACCCTAAATAAAGAGTTGAACATGCTTAAGGAAGGGAGAGATCATTTTTGGAATGTTGAGAAAGTTTTAAGGAGAGAGAAAGTCCAAAACAGTAGTTGTATTCCTGATTTCATTTCCTTCTTGTAAAATTTCTGGGTTCAATTAATAAAAAGTGTAATTGATGATCTTAAATATGTGTTGATTATCATCAATTCTTGTGAGGGATGTATTGTAGGAATTCCTGCAACTACATATTGGCGCTAGAAATAGGGATTGATTGAAGATTAGTATTGCGATTTGAGAGAATTTGGAGTAATTGGTGAAGAAATTTATATATAATTTTCAACAACTCATTCAAATTGAAAAGATGGCCAGAAGAAGAAATGCTTCAAAACAACCAAAAACTATTAGAATGAGTAAGAGGCTTGCTGGTAGAGGGAGAAATGAAACTGGGGAATCTTCAAGAATGAACGCAAGAAACAATGGAGAAAATTAAGTTCAACAACCAATTCAGCGTACACCAGTACAAAATAGAATTATGGATTATGGCAGAGTGAGTATACATACTTTGCAATCAGATTCAGCAGATGAAGATGAAGAAGAGCGACAATTAAGAAACAATAGACGTTTAAAGGGAGACCAAGAAGCAGTTGGAGGAATAATTCATGGAAATGGAGAGATTGAAGCATTAGAGACATTGAGGCAAAGAATACACGGAGAAAGGAGAATAAAAGCAGAAGAACGTGCAAATCTGACAAGGCAAAATCATGAGTTGAGGATGGAAAAAATGAGACTACAAAATAGAAGGTCAAGAAGCACTACAAGATCAACTTCAAGATCAATTAGAGGAGAAATAAGATGAAATTCGCCTGTAGTAAATGCTAATGAAGATATTCGAGGGGATGTACAAAATCCAGATGAAGAACGTCACGAAAGAAGAGAAATGATTGAAGATCGTTACATTCCACATGGAAAAATTCTCCAAAATGGACAAAACAATAGGAATCAGAGGAATGGGCAACGCCAGGAATGAAATAATCAAGATGGTGAAGAAAATCAGGAAGAAGGAAGGAGAATATTACATGGGAGATAAATTCAAAGAAATAAACAAGTAATTGAAGATGAAATCGAGAGACATTATGCTGAACAAGCACGTCTAGCTTGAGAAAGGGAAAGGCTGAGAGCAGAAGTGGAGGAACAAGAGATCCAAGAGGCTATACGCCAGAATAATCATGATAATAGAGAAAGAAGGCGTGAAAAAAACAGCAATAATGGTAATATCAATGAAGAGTATGATAGAGTACAAAGGAGAGTTGAAAGGCAACAAAGAAAATTAATGAGGAATGAACAAGCTCACAGAGGAGAAAATGAGAGGCATAATCATGTGCTAATTCATGAAAGAGAAGATCGCATAATAAGGAAAGATGAGGATAATGAAGAAAAAGCACAAAATTTTGCAAGACAAGACATACATGAACGTAGAAAAAGAGAAGCAGAATTAAAGAGCCCAATGGACCAAAACCCTGGTGTAAATGAACAAATATTAAGAGAATTGGCGGAGATGAGAGGAATGGTAAATAAGAGAAGAGAAGGAGGCATGAGACAATTGGACGAAGCCATAGAAGAAGCTGTGAAAACTCCATTCACACAAGAAGTAAAATTAGGAGGAATACCCCCAAAGTGCAATCTGTCTGCGTTAACTAGCATTTTTGACGGAACAACTTGTGCAATTCAACACATCAAAGCGTATGGGAGATGTATGCTACAATGGGAAAACCATGATGCTGTATTTTGTAAATATTTTGCATCCAGTTTAACAGGGGAGGCATTGAAATGGTTTCAAGGTTCACCAAAGAATATTATAACCTCTTTCAATCATTTGCAGACTACGTTCTTAGGGGCGTATATAAGTAACAATTCCTCGCGACCTGGCACTTAAGACGTATTTGGGTTAAAGGAGAGAATTGGCGAAAGTTTGAAACATCTAACCATAAGGTGGAAGATAATGTGTAGTGAAATGGATGGCCGTGTGGATGAGAGATATCTCATTTTATCATTCATTTATGCAATTTTTGCAACCAATCTTATATACATTCAAATTTTTAGAATAAAGAATACGATCACAATGACTGAGTTGCGAGAGTTTCAGGAGGAGTATATTTCTCTTGAGGAAAAACAAAATGAGATGGAATCATACCCAGTTGCGGACACAAGTTCAAAAGCGGCGAATGCAAGCTTGTTGCCTAAATTGATAAACACAATGGAGAGCACTTCACAAGGGCAACAAGAGAAGATGATGGTTGATAATCAATATAAGTGAGTAGCTATGGGAAGTCGTGACCAAGAAGAATTCAAAAGAGAAATAAACTTCTATAAGCTTGGTGGAAATAACAAGATTCAAAGACTTGATCAGCCACAAGAAACTTATGGGGGACAAAGGCAAAACTATCATAGAGGATAGGGAAGTCATAAGATAATATGGAAAGAAATCAAAATGCCACATCTGAATGCTAGTGTGGAAAAAATATAGGAAGCTATAATCTTGATGGAAAACATACCAGCACCATGGAATATGGGGAATGAACCAGCTCCAAGCCATAAAAGTGATGAATTTTGTTCTTACCATCACTTTCATGGACATTCAACAAATGATTGCAGAAACATAAAGAGAATCATCTTCAGAATGATAGATTAAGTAAAATTAAGTCATTTTCTAATAGGGCAACCTCAATCTCTACCACTACCACCACTGCCAGAAACTCGCAGAGTAAATACAACAAAGGGAGGAGAAACATTTTTAATAGAAGTTGGTGCGAAAACGAAAAATCTATTCTATCATTATATTGTACATTCATACAAAACAATTCAAGATTTACATGATAATATTCTGAGCAGGGTTTTCGCAAGAGATGCTGATGATAGAGAAATAATGAACATCGCGAAAATTTCGCCGCTAAAAGAATGACAAAAGCAGATTATTTCATTCACAGCCGAAGAAGTTCCCGGAGGAGAAGAAATACATGACAACCCATTAGTGGTGAGACTAGAGATCAACCCAAAGCCTAGCAATGATGAAGCTGAGAATTCATGGGAAATCAACAATGATGATTCTGATTGATAATGGAAGTTATGTGGATATTCTATTCTATCATGCTTATAAGACTATGGGGGGGGGGGGGGGGGTGGATGAGGATATAGTACCTTCAACTTATAAAATCTATGGTTTTAATGGTACTTTCAATAAGCCTAAAGGGGAAGTCACTATGTGAATTCCATTGAAAGGACTATCTTCTGAAATTCTGTTTTGTGTTGTCGACGTGGAGTCACCATACAACGCTTTAATTGGCCGACCTTGGTTACATGGGATTCTAGGCGTAGCATCAACATTTCATCAGTGCATTAAGTTTCCTCATCCCAGTGGAGTCACAAAAGGAGATTGGATTGTAGGAAAGAAGTATTATGAAATTGACGTGGAGTCATGCGAAGAACGAACTGCAAAGAAGGAGAACTGAAAACATAACGTCAGAGAAAAAAAAAGAAGTGAAAGAATGATGGTCGATGCAATAGAGCAGAGAGAATAAGGAATGTTGCGAAGTCAATGCTTGCTGAAAATAAGAGGTGGCGAAAATTTCGCAGAAGGTAAGAAAGTAGCAGAAAGTATCAAAGATGCAGAGGCAGAAAGCAGCAAAGGTAAGAAATATAAAATGTGAAATGAGAGTAAAATTTAGAGAAGAAAGAAAGATGTTTGATTGATTTGTTGCAAAAAAAATTTTAAAAATATATTTTATTGAATGATAAAAACAACATTGAAAAATTACAAAATAACAGAAATGCAAAAGAAGAAACAGAATAATCAGAAAGGCGCGATCCTACTATGGCATACACCCTAGTTCGCGAAATCAAAATTTTGCAAGAGGCAAATGTAAGACCTAAAGTGCGTCATAGAAGGGGGTACCTGTTGCATGGCTCAGGGAAAAGGTTATACCTTCCTGGAACCTGATTCATGGAGATTTGGGGTCAATAAATCCCATCCAAGAGAGGCGCCTTGGATTCTCAGCTTAAGCATATGACTTGGGTTGGGTGACTGAGGTACGAAGGTATCTCCTAAAGAGTGCAGAATATGATCAAGGCGCCGAGGTACACGGTTAAGCCAAGAGTGCCTGGGGTGTCTGGAGCGTACCTGGACATTCTTGGAAAGTCTTGGCTTATGTTGTCCTCGGCCAGAAGAAAACCCCACTTAGGGTGCAGTCTCGTAACCATAAGACATATTGGAAAAAGAGATAATATGCTGCGAAAACAACTGGTTGTTGTTAAGATCGGATGGGAGGATCCAACCTTGTATGGTAGAGGTACGTCTCTTTGAAGGGGAAACTAGGGGGAAGATAAGGGCGGCACCCTCCATTAGGGAGTTGATAAGTATCTTAAGATGCAAATGACATGAGGCTTTTTACTCATGGGAGTATCAAGGCTTGTCATATTTGTTCAACAATCCTGACGAGGCAAAAATACAAAATAGAAAGATAAGACGAGATCAATGGGTCAGTACATGAAAGTGTAAGGACGTTCTGCGATTTCGTCGCACGACGACAATGTCATGGCGCTTTATTTTCGCAAGAATATTTAGGCCTGTCATATTGTCGCAACAAAAACGACAAGAGAAAAAAGTTATGGAAAAATCAAGGGGTTTTTGCATGAAAGTGCAAAGACGTCCTGTGATTTTGTCGCAATGACAAGAGGTGGCATAATAAGACCTTTACTTAGGAAGGAAAAATAAGACCACATCAGAGAACAAGAACGAATGAAATCTTGGGAAATACCAAGGATTATCTCCCAAAATATATGATTACGAAATTATACAGAAGTGACTGCGAGATTGAGGAAAACATATACCAAAATATTTCGCAGCAATCTTACTATAAAAAGGTAACTTGCTTAATCTTTCATGTGGATACAAATAACAGAGGCAAGTATGGGAATGATTAGAATGAGAAAATGTTATTGGTCTCCATATGATAGATTTACGCATAAAAGGAAAAATTAATTTTATATTGATTAACCATATTGCAAAATAGAATTGTTTTTCTAACACATGCAGGAAGAAACAAAAGAAATAGAACTTGTATTGGAATCTGAAGAAATTTGCAGTGATGGATTACAAGAATAGAAGATTAAAGAACAAATATACAGATATTACAAAAAAGTTAAAGAAGGAAGCAAAATTATTTCTTGCTTGATTCATAATCATCTTCATCAGATTCTTCTTCTTCTTCATCTTCATACTCGCTAGCTTCACTATCAGAGATGTCCAGATCAGGAACATTCTTTGGAATTTCTTCTAAGAGGCAAGGATATGTATAATGAAGAATGTTATTATCATCACAAACCATCTTAAGAGTTTGGTTGCGAAAAAGAACAGCATCATTTTTAAAGTTCGCAACAGTGATTTTCAATTGGCTCTTTAGTCTAGAATATTTATCATTGCGAGAAGAAAGATCCATTGCGAGTTTCCCTTTTTCATCTTCAAGTTCTTCTACGAAACCTTTCCTCAGCTCCTGTAAACATATAATAATGAATCAATAATTTTGTGGAAGCTTGTGGAAAGCAAACGATTAATAAGAAAGTACAGTTAACAACCTTCTCTGTCAGAAATCATATCTCTAACCAAGGACGTATGCTCATCTTGGAGACTAACATTTACATCTAGATTATTTCTGGTGTCATCTAGAACTTTCGCAGCCCAGGCGAACTCATCATCATTGTTTATGAGAAAACGGGAGCGAACTTGATTTTCTCTTTCGCTAAGCACAGCATTTTTGCGGTTAGATTCATCTCGTTCAAATTGAACCTCAAGAAGAGTTTCCTGGAATTTCACTAAAGTTTGAGAACCTTGGCTAGCAATGCGGTCTTTATCATCTATGAGATTACTGATCTTGGTTCTTAAAATATTGATTTTCTCTTTGGAGTTAAAATAGAAACGCTTAAATTTGTTGGCTAAGCCCAAACTAGATCTATGGTCAATTTCTAAGAGGCGAAGTTTGGAAATGAGTTCATTTATGGGAAGAGACTTAATTTTTTCATTTGAAAAACTATTTAAAGAATTATTCAGATGTTCAAGAAGGGTATCATTATCCATAGAATTAGGGAATGAGTGAAGAAGGATGGATTCATCAGAAAGACCATATACGTCTGCAAAAATGGTTGATCAAATAAGATAAAACAATGGGATAAAAGAATAAAAGGGAAGAAGAAAAATTTCATACCATAGAGTTGGTTATTTGCATTCTGAAGGCTAGAAATTTTGTTCTGCTGAGTAGCGTTTTCCGATTCCAACGAAGGCCAACAAATCCATCCTACAGTTCTTTGTTTCTCTTGCGAAGTTGAAGATTCTTCTTTTCAAGAGTCTCACGTCTTCTTTCCAAATCTAAGGAAACAATGAAAGAAGCCTTCCTAGTCTGCGAAAGAAGTGAGTATAATTTGAATCGCAATCATGAAGGAACAGAGAAATGAAGGAATACTATAATACCAAGAGAATTCAGAAAGCTAGGAGTCACTGATCTAGAGACTCCGCGAAGAGAATCATCACCATCCAATAAAGGGGCGTCATAGATATTCGAAAGATATTTTCATGCGTTGGTGAGGTGATCATCTCCAATCCCTTGCATGAAATCAGAAAAGATGCCAGAAAATTGTGCCATAGAAGATTAAGGGGGAGAATCTCTCCTTGCGAATGAATTATTAACATCATTGTCATCATCATCAGAGATTTCACCAGACTGAAGATTTTAAGGAGATGGAGAGTGAACTTTTCGTTTCTTTGAAGGTGGGGCAACAGACTTCTCCTGCGAAGAGAACCTTTACCCTTGCCTTTGGTCTTCGCATCCTTAGCCCTTCTTCTTCAACAGCTACAACGCCAACCTTCGCACACGAATGAAGATAAGAAACAAAGGCAACAATATTGTTAAAAATAATAAAAGAAAGTATTTCTTACTTCATCCGTGATCGAATGAAGCGCTGCTAGGGTGCTTGCCTTGTTAGTCATTTTGTAGCTTCTTCTTAGCTTGTTAATCTGAAATTTTCGCAAGATTAATAGGTATAAAGTGGAATGAAGACTATAAACTGAGCAAAATTTAAGAAACATACCTCTGTCTCTTTCTCGGGCCAATTAAATACATAAGGTTGATAAGCAGCGAGGTTCGCAGGAAGCCCATTTGAACCTGAAATATAAGGTCCCCTTAGAGTCAATGCAAAGCCACACCATTTGTCACCTTTAGATTGGCGAGGAGTATTATTCCTGATGGAATGCCAATCAATGTCATGCATAAGTTTTTTATCGTTGGCGACATTTTCTTTCCTCTTCAAGCGAATACCCCAGCGAGTTTTATCGTTCTTCATAGTTATTACCTCATAATTTTCAAAGAAGCTCTCTACGGTGTATTTTTCGGCGAGTATTTCTAAATTCTCAAATTCAGGATCCCTAACTTCTTTTGGATAAAGAGATCTTTTACCAGCACCACGGTTGGCGAATTCAAGTATTAAACGAATGCAATCCCCACTTAATTGATAGATGGTTCGCGAGAAGTTCGTATGGGCAAGAATTTCGTAAAACAAAGGAAGATTAGGATCATAAAGAGGGATAGGAAGGCAAGCGAGAATCTGACCAAGTGAAACTATGATCTCTTTGTCATCACAAGGATAATCAGAAAATAGCTTAACAGAAAGAATGGAATTAGCTTCTTGATTAGGAATGGTGGATAATGTAAAACCTTTCTCTTTGAAAATTTTCTGAATTCCCTCAAAAGAAGTTTTAGATTTGTGACCGCTTGGAGACATTTTTAGTATGGGAATGAAGAAGAAATTAAAGATCGAAAGAGGTAGAAATAAGAAAAATTACAGCAGCAGGAGCGGAATTTACGAAAGAACGATGGAGTAAAATTGCAGAAAAGATAAGAAGAAAATTAAAAAAGAAGGGAAGAGAAGAATGAGAAGAAAATATATATAGAGAGAAGAATTCTTGAGAAGATAAACACATTTAATGCGAAGAGTAGACGTGAACGGTTGATAAGCAGCGGTTGAAAAAGATGTGTCATGAATTGGATGGAAGAAGAGATACGTGTAACAAATTCAAGGCATACCAACAGAACCAATGCATTCTTTCAACAGTGTAGCACGTGTGACACAAGTTCTAACGGTAACTGACAGCTTAACTTGGTCAAAACAGACGTTATTTTGACCATATTCGAAATGTCAACTAACAATTGACTTGACGGTCAAAGTGAGTCTACGACCCAGACGCAACAACTGCAAATTCTATGACCCAAACCCTAATATAGGCAAAAACATACGACCCTTTTACAAAATAACTCAAAAAAAAAACAGAACCATTATATTATGACATTTTCAAATAAGGTTGTTTATCATCGTGTAAAATTAAAAAAATTGGGTGATCAAATAGATCGTATTGATGAGGAAGGTGGCATTTGTTGTTGAGGCCCATCACCGTGAACCTCATAATTAGTCTGTTCTTTTCTGTTTCTTCATCACTCATTCATAATAATGGTCTTTCTTTTCGATCTCATAAACTTTCTTTATTAATAATGATGATCACACAGTTTGGTCAAAAAACTGAAATTTAATCAAAAATGGAGAAGCATAAAAATAAAATCAAATTGTAATGTTTTGATTGTACTGATGATGATGACAAGAATCATCGCTGCATTGAACATTTTAATAGAAACTAAGAACCCTTAAGCTAGTATATCAGTTTAAGAGGAAAGTAAGAATTAATGATCCAAACCCAGAACTGAAATTAAAAGGAAAAAGGAAATGATAGTTATTCCATGAGAAGAAGAATACTCTAGGTTTCACTTCCTGTGTTATCAAAGGACTTATGATAGAGAGAGAAAAAATAGATTCGGACCTTGTGTAAATCAATTTTTTAAGGGAAATAAAACCTTTGAAATTTTACCAAACCGGTGTTTGGTGTTCAAACGAATACTAAAGGGAGGAATGTGCACCTCGATTATCCATGGATGCACATAGATGCACTCTTCTATTGGTTCTTGATGTAAATCATCTCATTCAATAATAAAACTTTATTTTATTTTTATTTTCCTATTTCTAAGCTGGTGTCAACATGTTTTATCCAAACTTGTATGCTCATTTCATTTTTTTTCCCAACTGGTGGTGATAGCCTTCAATGCTATGGTCCGCCTGATCATCATTCCGATGTAGTAGTGGGGTAAGGTTTTCATCAGCGACCAAGGGAGGGCGTTGCCACGGTGTGCTATAGCCCACTCCAAAACTCACAAAAAATTTGTTGCGTCTTTAGGTATTTGCTCCATATGTAATCTCAAAAATTTATAGCGGCCGTTTTAAAAGTTAGGCTTCTCTTAAATATAGCCCTCACTCTTATTAATCATAATCCATTTGACTTTTGTCAGTTTAGGTTGACTATAAATTTGAGTTTGACCTCTTCAATTATTATTCATAGTCCTTTTCAAAAAAAAATTTATTCATAGCCCATAAACTAGAGTAATGAGTCACGGATAAAATAAGACGCTGAGTTGATAAGTTGTTGACACAGTGACCGGTAAAAGAAGTATCAACTACCGGAGCCATTGATCATCAAAAGAAAAAGATAAAAAGAAGAAAAAAACAGAGCCACCGAAAAAGAATAAGAATTCTGACATTTATGTTCCCGATATGCTTAATCGATCCCAATTTTTTTATCGAGGAGTTACTTACTGGTCTTGCCTCCCATTAACATCAATGACAAAAATCGCATCATTCGATTGAGTACGGCCATGTATCATATTTGAGAGCTACATCTTAATCTTTATGACCAGGGGAATGGACCACATCAACATTATCCATTTTTGGCCATCCCATCCGTGCCTACAGTTGTGGCCTAGAGCATCTTCCGTTTACACTGTGTCAATCTATTGTTTGCTCATATTTGTGTGTTCTGTATCATGGCCCATTTTTTCTTAATTAAATATGTTCATGGATATGTTAGAGTACAACTGATATGGTGATGAAAACTCGATCGTTTTTAGTCTATTAAGTAAATACACCGAGTACTCAAGTGTCTTTTTGAATGATGAAACTTAAACATGGAAGAATGATGAAGCTTAAACATGGAAACAGGGATATTCCCTTTTGTTAACCGTAAAAACTAGAAAAGTTTTTTTTTTTTTCCTTCTTATTTTCAATTAGTCCATCCTATCCCATGATGTACCGATTAAGCCCAAAAAATGATTTGAATTATTGAATTTTTAAGAAATTTGAAAAACTCGAGGGTTTATGACCGGAGGAAGAGGGTTATTATTTCTAAAATAATATGGAATGGGTGAAACAACTTGGATTAGATATCTGGATTGGTAATATCTCCAGACTCCAGTTAACTCGGTAAAATATTTTGGGTTATGTTTTGGGCTATGATTAATAAATTGAAAATAAACTGTGGGTTATCAATAATGGGGTCTATGGATAGTAAAAGTATGAGCTATATTTAAGAGAAGCCAAAAATTAATACTTTTCGACACTCAAATTTGCCTCCACTAAGATAAATTCTAAGCTATGCTCTTAATTTTAGAGTTTTATTGCACTTAATGTTATCTTATTAAGATTATTAGTAGATTTAAATGTTCATAGAAAGAAAAAATTAGCTTATCCACACATAATTTTTTGGCTCGGTCGCTGGTTTTCATCCATAGTTATCATACCCTAAATCTAACCCTTGTATTTTAAGTTATCAGAAGATGGTGACGTCATACTCCTCTATTTTGGCCCACTTTCAGAATTTTTTATTTACTTTTTGATGGTTCTGATACATTTCGCGGTTCTTTTAATGGTTATGGATCCAATTATCAATCAGTGGTTCTTCTAATCCTTTTTTTTTTCCTTCGGCTACGCCGTTATTCATCAAACTTTCTAATACTTATTTTGCGGGGTATTTTCTTTTATCGATGACTCTTATATGCTCCATCAACGACTCTGTAGACTTCGTGTCCATCGTGGCTAATGGCTCCCTCAAGAGCAAAAAATGTCTGGATGATCGTGGGTATATCGACTGGCATAACAATATCCACCATACATATGTCTACAACATCATGATTGAGTTCAGCTACTAAGAGCATCTCCAAGAGAGGGTGGATCTATTTATTTTTAGTGACATATAGGATTTTAGACCCATGTTTGGCATAAATCCATCTCCAACAGTAGGGTGCTACAAGTTAGGAGGGACCAATTACTAAATATGAAGGTGTTCAAGAAAGTGTTATCTACACCTACGGTTGCACCTCCACGTCATGTTTTTAACCAATTTTCTTTTAATTCTAAGAGTTAAATTTCTCACTATTGGAGATGGTTTTTTAGATATGAGGTCCTATATTTACTCTATGTATAGACCCCATAAATAAAAAGGACTAAATAAAAAATCCACGTAGGATTTTTTACACCTTCTGTTGGAGATGCTCTAAGGAATCATTACCGCGGTCTAACAACATGTTCTTTTTTTCCTCTATGTAGTGGCAAAGCACTACCTTCCTCTTTGTAGAGGTGGTCCCCCATTTTTAACATGTTTGTTTTTTCCACTACCTCTACCAATATAGAGGTTAAACCTCTATCAAATAGAGGAAATCGGATAGCAGTAGGGAGGTGCTATTTTTGCACTCAACCTCTATCTAATGTTAAAATTTCATATTTACCCTCGAACTAATTTTAGATTTCCAAAATTTCTATCCCACGAAACAAAATTTCATTCTCTCGTTCTCCGCCGCTGCTTCCCTAAAAAAAAAGTCGATCGTTACTCCAGTGGAAGAGCAAGAGGGTTTCATCATCTCTTCGGAGGTAAGATGTTCTTTCTTTTCTTCTCGTTGTTCGATAATCTATCTCCGTAATCTCTGTATTTTGAAAGTGTTAGCATTACGGTTTTCAAATATGGGTTTGGTATGATTTGATATGATTCGACTCTGCATTGGATGTTACTTATGATTTTAATGTTAGTATAAATTTGGAATTGGGTTTGGTTTCAGATATTTAGATTTTTTTCATCTAGTGTTGAATTTGACATGAATTTTTTACACTATTACTGAGTTCTAATTTCAGCATCAAAATTTGGGAATGAAAACTGTTTGACAAAATACCCAAGAGATTATTCTTTGCTTTGTCCTTCTCGTTTTTTTATTTTCTTTTGCTTAATCTCGATTATATATTTTTACAAGTAATAAGATACACACACCTATAGTGATAGGTTGATTGCCCCATGGTTAAGTATCCATTTTGCAGGTGTAGATAATCAAGTGTAGACAATGAACATATCTTTTAACTATCTTGGTGGACTTTGCACCGGTTGTTTTTTCGAGGCAAGGTCTAGTTGACATCGTGAGCAAACCAACTGCATAATGTTCATTTTTCCTAATTCACACTTAAGCCTTGTCTGCGTTCTCATATTCGCATACCATTTAACTCATTTCTTTCGATCTTTCAATTTTACTTCTTGATATTTTGTTGTTCATATTTTCAATTCTTTATTTAAGTTAATTATTATGGAGCTGATATGATATCTTTTGAGGTGTAAGTGTGTTCAAAAGTCTAGACTGGTGTTGTAGTGTACTGCTGGCGGTGGATCCTGAATGAGCTGCTAGTAGAGATTATAACATTACATGGTGACATAGGTGAGTTCATGGTTGTTCGTAACTAGCTAAATTGTTGCACAACAAATCATCTTTGTACGACTAGTCCAATTAGACCTTCCATAGTCTACTGTTAACAACTAGATTAATCTACAGTATAAGCTTTTTAAACGTGGTTTCAGCATCTAAAGGATTTGAACGGAAATTTTGTAAATGAGGGTTGAGGGAGTGAATGAAGACCACATCAAAGTGATGCTTGGTGTCTTATTTTTTGGGTAATTGAGTTTAATTTCTACTTTCGAAATCAGATGCACTAGTTCTTGGAGGTACTTGTGAATGCAAGCTACTGGTAGAGACGAAAACATTACGTTGGCAGTGAAGGATGGTTGGGTACTGTGGTTGGTACCTCAAATGGGTTTGATGTAAATGGAATTTCGTTGATTACCTACTGCAAAGATGATATTTTACATCTTTAAGAGAAAATAGGGTTTGAGTTTTAAGGGTGAAAGAAATCATTCACAAAGATGATATTTTACATTTTTATGTAAAAATATGGGTTGATCTCTTTATTGTGATTTGAGGTGTAGGTGTCAAGTGTGTGGCTTGATGGCATGGTGTACTGTTGGTGGTGAGGCGTGAATGAGCTGATATTGGACTAGTGGTGGAATGGACTAACGGGTGGTGATGGATGGGTGGTGATGTCAAGTTGGTCATGAATTAGTGACAGTGGAAGTTGCTGATGGACCCGTGATAGGTTTTCGGTTGGTGTAGTGCTGGTGGGGAAGGTTTTGTGAATGAGCTTTTGGTGCTGGTTTGGTTTTGTGAATTGTTGAAAACATTTTTGAATTTTGGAAATGTTGATTTGGAATGAATTTTGGAATTTTTTAAATTGTACAAGGGTAAAATGTGAAATATATAAATTTAAATTCAAATATAGAGTTATTAGATAGTGGTTAAACAAACATAAATTTAGAAGGCTCTAAGTAGTGGTATTCATATAGAGATAGAGGTAAACATCTATGTAGAACCCTCTACTTATATAGAGTAGAAAACAAACACGCTGTAAGTATGTCCAAGTATAAATAGTATAAAACGGTGGATTGTCCTTTCTTACGGATACTATGTATACTTAAGATACTTCTATTTTTAGTTTATAGACACTTCCTTTTCTGATGCATTCCCATTAGCTACAGGACTCAAACTGTACAAAAAAGCATGCCAAATGTGTAAAATTGCGCATCCAAAATATGATAATATGAATAAAAATATACAAACATAATAGACAGAAGCAAAGCAAAATGGTCTTTGTAACGGTAAATTGTTATGTCTTTCCGTTTCTATGTAAAAAGTTGTAACAGTAAATTATTATAGCTAAAAACCGAGAGTGTAGATTCTTATCTACATTGATCGCAGCAAGGTTGAAAATCCAAAATGCAAAGGTAGAAACTATAAAGAATGTTGAGAGATAAGCCAAGGAGGTATATCCAAGTAACCTGCCACTAAACTTGGATGTGTTTTTAAGTGACCCTTGCGTCTTGTCTTGTGAATTGCATACATCTGGGAATTAGGTGTCTAAACCGAAACTTAATTAGTTGAACAACCATAAAATGTGTCAGTATTTCTTGACACCGAAGGTGGTATTTACACCGTACTTCTTGTGTTACTTGATATTACTCTTCACTTTGCTTATCCGCTTACTGCGGTAGAACTTCAGTTTCCTCCATCATCTCAAACTTTACAAGCAGTAAGTTGATTAATTCGTTAAAAAGGGAAAATGTCAAGTAGTTAGAGCAAATCCTATGGGTAGTGTCACCCTTTCATTTGAAAGAGTGCACTACCAATTTGCTCTAATTAGAGGCTATTATGGGTAGTTTTTATCCCATTTCCACCCCCTACACGTTCATACACTCATTCATATGAACGAGTGGTTGGTAGTTTAACACTAGATCGGTGACATTTGGTTAATCAATAATATGATTTGGATATATAGATGGATCTGTGCGAGTGGGGATTGAAATTCTCTTGAATGTTATGTCATCATCCGTTTGAAAAAATAAAGCTACACGGGAGACACTGGAGTCAAGTGATTTTGTCCCCGCATTCCATTGTTGTATCAAATTTTTTGGGTTGGACTAGGATTAGGAAGCTCGGTAAAAGGTTTTTATAGACTCGCAAGGGTTAAATGGGGACTACATGAGTCCTCCGTCCACATTGTTTTTCGCTCTCTCACGAAATAGAAGAAGTGATATTTTTATCCAGTTCATTTTGGGGGACTGCGTGAATGCTTGAATTGTGCCAGGTTTTCGGGCACAAAATCTTGTTCATATGAACGAGTGGTTGGTAGTTTAACACTAGATGGGGGACTGTCCCCCGTTTGAAAAAATAAAGCTACACGGGAGACAGTCCCCCGTGTATCAAATTTTTTTGGGTTGGACGGGGGACTGTCCTCCGTCCACATTGTTTTTCGCTCTCTCACGGGGGACTGCGTGAATGCTTGAATTCTGTTTTTAAAATTTGAAGTATTCCCTCCCATTTTGAAATCTTTTTTATTATTAAATTCTGTTTTTAATTTACTATTAAATTTTGATTTTTTTTTATTAATGGGGAATGTCCCCCGTTTGGTTTTAAATTTCTTTTCTCACGGGAGACCGTCTCCCGTGTAGTGTTTTTTTTTTTTTTTGCCCATAGTGGGTTCACTCGTTCATATGAGCGAGAGGTTTTCGTATGGTCGAGTTAGTCTCCAAATGGAGACTACCCATAAGATTTGCTCTTAGCTCATGACAATCAAATGGGATAAGTGTACAACAATTAGTGGTTCTAGGTTTCTAGCTTTGAACTTTATATAAACAAGAATAGATGCAATGCAAGTAAGATCACATACAAAAAAGAATTAAAAAAAAAAAACTTTTGAATAAATTCAAATAAAAGCCTTTCTCATTTAGAGGGCACGAAGAAGCACACATCATTGTTAACCGACATGATTTGATCAGTGTAAAATGGTGCGTCTTATTAGAGAGTTTTCTTTTTTCCTTTTTTGAAAAAAATGTTTAATATAAGAAAAGATTAACGCCCACCCCTTTACATCAGCCAAAAAATCTCAGTTATAAAATTTTGAAGGGTACTATGAATCAAGGTATATCCTCAAGGAAATCCTAACGTTTGGGTCAAACGTTATGGACGGGTATGTTTTCAGTCAATGAATATTGACGGACTGGGTTGAATCGGTCAACCTAGTTGATACCAAAAATACATTTTAGCCCTCCAGTTAACTCAACCACACCCGTATTATTAATTGGGTACTTGTGAAACAAATTCGCATAATATAAATTGGGTACCTTGTTAACATTGTCGCATAATATAAATTGGATACATCTTTAAAGAGGTCGTATATTATTAATTGGGTACCTGTAAAACAAATTCGCATAATTTAAATTGGGTAATTGCGTAACATGGTCGCATAAATTACAATGGTATTTTATTTTTCAGTGTATAATTAATCAGTACTGATTGTGAAACTACAAACTCAAGGATCTAAAGGTGCCTAGTAGTACTTCTGAAGGATGTTCTGATCGATTTTTTTTCCAGATCTAGTTTGACAGATAACAGCCTATAATTGCTGCTGCATCTGATCCTTCTGAATTTTCAATTCCGATTTCTAACCAAGAATGAGCTTCTTCTGCCTTGCCTTGATAGAAGTCAATGCGGTCTAAGAAATGTATAGTTGTATCTGTTGATTCTATTCAACAAACTTCACAGCAACATGATTTTGTTTAATAACTGAAAATGGGATCCATTCAAACTTCACCATCTTCTTCTCCACCAATCTCTCTTTACAACAAAAATGAAAGAAGAAAACAACTCGAATATCACACCCTTATGTTCTGCTTGAGTTTAAATTAGTCGAAGAGTTGGAAATTTTTATGCCAATTCAAGTAGGCCACGTGACTGACCACTGATTTGGTTTAAAGAATTGGTTTTGTGAAGTGTGTGGTCTTATGGATTCAGTTTCACATGGGAATCAAATGTTTGTTTATCTACTAGGAGTGGAAATGTATATTTTTTTTATTTAAAGCATTTATATACGGAAATGATACAACATTGAAGAGCAATAAGAAAGATAACAAGTGCATTATGGAAATTGGAGTACAAATATAAAAGCGCATAACCTGTATCTAGAAATGTCAGACACGCATCAACATCTCCATAACTAGATCGTTCCAGGAATCGATCGGTCCAGGCAAACACCAGTGCAAACAATCATTTTGAACCTTGGCATTTTTCTCCGGATTAAACTTCCTATATGGACCAGGATGTCCGTCGGGTCTGAGTGTTGAAAGCAGGGTAGTGTCTAAGAGTTTAAATTTTGCTCTTCTTACGGATCCTGAAGTATTTGTTGCTTTCTTGAATTCCTCTTACTCGATTTTGCACATTGCAGAATCGAAATAGTTCAAGCTTATCTCATCTTTTTTATACGGAACTGTCCGTTTGCAAGTCCCTCCGTTGAACCATTCTCCATTCTCGAAATGATTCGGTGTGGTTGTCCTGAACAAAACTACGGCATTGTGACGAGAGTTACTGATGAAGTTAAAAACCATCTTAATGGCTTTAGGGTGTGATAAATGTGATGGAGTTCTAGCTCTTGCTCGGATGAAGTTTTCACTTGGAAGTGAAACAAGGAGATTCAACTGTGAAAGATCTGTAAGCAACAAAATAACCCAATAGTCAAGAACATATAAAGTGATGTTGTAACGCCAAACAATCACAAATCACGGGTTCTCAACTTGTTGATGAACAATAATACGATACAAGATGGACTGACTTTGATATAACACACCAATGAATCCAAATATGATGGTGGTATTGAGTTGTGCTGCGTACATCGTTGTTGATAAATATAGAGCAATGTTGTAGAACGGTGGAAATAAACGGCTTAATGCTCTCCCTGACCACGAGATTACTAGTATCAAATCAAAAAAGTACCTGGACATCTTCGGAAACAATTCGATCTACACCATGATCCATTGAGCTTATATCTCCCGAAAGACAAAAGACAAGTTCTTCGAAGTCTCTCTACAGAGTTGATGAGGCATGCCAGTACTCGGTAAGTCGGTGTGTGACTCATAAGGGTTCCAAGAGTTCTTTTCCAACTGAAATGGTGGAATGCATCCATAGCTATAAATTTTTGACACCTTACTACTTTTATCTGAAGTAGACAATCCAGAAAATACTTCAATCTACACAAGTTTAGGTTATCATCAGTCGGGAAAAAAACAAGGCAGAGGTCGAAGAGAAAAAATCCCTAGTTGTTGAACAAACCTTCAACCAAATTTATATGTACCTAGAGTAAACAAGATTCAATCAAAAATAAATAAATTAACCCATCGAAGTTGGAATCGCACCATATGTGAATAACTTTCTCGAGATTAGGATTGATAAGAACACCAAAATAGAAAGTGCACCTCTTCCTGGCATATCACTTCAACATTTTACGCATGGTGAAACAAAAAGGCATAGATCAAACTTTTAGGTTCAAGAATTCAGTTGACAGAGAAATTCAAGTACACAACAGCTAAATGAACTTGGCCTAATAGCTAAATCTGAATTAGCAAACTGTTGTTAGTGTAAGAAATGAAATTGGAGTGATATAATGGATTCAATCTCAAAACTGGAAGGGTGGTTTGTGTTAATAAGAAGTATTCTCAGCTTAAGGTTTACTCAATCAATTCAATTCAACTATTGAAGTTGATCTAATAAGAACTAACTACAATACTGTTTATATGGCACATCAAGTATAGATTCAACCTCTTCTTCAATTACAACACCAATTAAACTGGAAAACAAAATCAGTATAGTAATAATCACAGAAATAGAAGAAGAAAAAAATGTACACTCATGAGACAAAAGTTCAACTGTATGTAGGAATTAACAAAACCAGTAAAAAAGTTCCAATTTCACTCCGAAATCAATAAAATGAAACAAAACCCAGATTACTATTCACTTGAATTAATCATTAGACTATTAGAGTGTTGAAACATATACCTGAGAAACATCTTCTTCAATTTCAGATGATGGTTCCATAGAAACTACTATACAAACAACAGATGATTTTTTTTTCTTCCCAGACAGGGGAAATGATTCTCTTAAGTGAGTGTTAATAGTTGATGTAAGTGAGGTGAACCCAAATCCTGATTTGAGCAAAGAAGTTAATGGAATAATGGGGTTGGAAAAAAGGGAAGCCATTGTGAAAAAGTTTTCATTGCGTATATTAGAACTTGTGGAGTATTTTCACATTATCTAAACTATGGTTGCAAACTAACTAGAGTTAAGGGGTAAAATGGGAAAAAAAAATCCAAACTTAAAAACTTGGAGGAATTGGGAAACGGACAGAAAACCCATGAACTCTGTTGATACGACAATTTTGTCCGTCTAATATGTTTCAAAAGGTTAGTAAAACATTTTCTTTGTTGTTAGGTAATCAAGACCATATAATAAGTTTCATTTAGGTTAGTTTCTTTGGTTAGGTAATCACGGTTTAGTCCTCTCTTTCCCTTACAAAGATTAAAGGTTTCGTTTTTGGTTTCCTCGAGCATCTCAAGATTTTCGACCAGTGGTTTGAATAATTAAGTTCAGCTATGTTACATGAACTAGAGAAAAAACAGAGCAGAAACCGTGGTGTGAGGGGAGCTCCTGGAGCCCGCGTACAGGGGAGTTAACAGGGGGTCCTTTAAAGGTATGTGGACCCCACCTTTGTGTCTCACCCCGGTTTTGGAGGAGTTTTCTCTCTCTGTACTTTAGGCTTTTTTGAATTAAGTTTTACAAAAAGAATGCAATATACTTAAAATATTGTTAGCTCATGATGAAACTCTGAGATAATATAACTATTAATAGTTCTGGCTTTGAGCTCTATCTATAACCATAGGAGTATTCTTGTATACAAACAACTCCGCATACAAGGACAAAGTTCATAAAAATCAGTACCTCCTAACAACTTCATTAAGTTCAAATGAATAAAAACCCTTCTCATTTACAAGGCATCAAGAGGGACACCAAAATCTTTCAAATTTACTTGCGTTTTTCGTGCCTTCTATTTCTCCCCCAAAGGGTATTTCAATACCACATGGGAAATAACTTTTTTACGTATTAAAGTTCAAAAGTCATCGTTAAATTTAAAAATTAAATTTTATAATGACTTTTAAAAGTAAATAATTAATTTTTGCGTGAATCAATTTATTTTTACTTTTAACTTTAAAATTTTCTTTTGTGTCTAGTTGCGGACCACTCTTAGTGTACATGTATATTTTAGTATTTAGAGCATTAACAATTGTATAAAGTTTAATTTAATATTTATTTTGTTTTGAAGGAAAAGGCAATGCCTCATAATTTCATTACTTTGAGGTCATGATTACATCATGACCAATTAAATCAGAAAACGGGAAATAAATAATTAGCATTAAATTTCCAAACTTCAAAACATATAGAAACGAAAAACTATACTAAGATTTTACATTCCGCTGAAGAAATTGACATCTATGGTTTCAAACCATTTTGTTTTTTGATCGGTGATATATATATATATATGTCAGGTGCTTCCATAAAAAAGCAGTAATATGCCGAAGTTGATATCATAGCGATCAACAACAGTCTTATTTGCTGAATGAAATTGTCTTCTTACAAAATATACTTGATAGTAACGCAGCAATACCACCAAAAATGCCATGAAGGCTTTTACATGACAAGTCTTGATAGCATAGATGAGCCATCTGACTGACTCATAAAATAAATAAATAAAAACAAAAAAGAACAAATTTTTTTTATTTTCTTATTGAAAGCATTAAATACTAATTACACAAACCCAAATCTATTCGGAAAATATGATATCTTAGATTAAATCCGAAGAAATCTAGGTTTAGAGATTAGAAAATGGAAGAAAAGAAGTTCTATATAATTATTTTGGAACAACAGTTATACAAAAGGAACAAAAAAACATTGGAACAAAAAAAGAGAAAATAGAAAAGTTATTGCTACCAGAAAAGTTTTTAATTCTTGTTGAACTTTGTAAATAAAGAACCCACAATTGGGGGATATGAATTACTTCCCCCAACCAGGGGTGGCTAAAAGGGGTAACTTTTGATTATGAAAATACCAAAATACCCTTTCCATAATTAAAATCCTTTATGAAAAGACTGTTATACCCTTTCCCCTAAAACATTAAAATCAAAAACCAAAACATTTTATCCCCCCATTTCAGTTTTGTGCCGGCACAGTTAGGTTAGGTTTTTTTTTTCTTCATCTTCTTCATCGTTCTTCATCGACGATTAATCGTTAAATCAAAAGTTTCTTCGTCGATTAACCTACCTACCCGAATCATAACCATGGCTCCACGAAAGAAAGTAAAAGCCAAACCAAAAACCAAATCGATTTCTCAACAGAAACACGAACAAAGAATTAGTTTGATTGTTGAAGAACAAGAAGAGGTCCAGCCGGCGAACTCGGACAATCAAACACTCGCACTCATGGATTCTTTGAGAAGGTTAGTGATTTTGAACTCGTTTATGATTGTTTTAATCGATTTATAGCAATGGGTTTAGGTTAGAATCGCAAAACAAAGTTAAAACAGTCGAGGTTGACAGAGTGCCGGCATTGAATCTTGGATGAATACCAAGCCGGTTTTGAGTACCAGCATTCAATCTGGGATGAATATCATACCGGTATCAATTCCTGAAAGTGAATGTGTAGTGCCGACATCCAAATAGGGTTGAATACCATACCGGTTTTATGTACCGGCATTGATTAATTGTAATTCGTGTATGCCGACAGTAAGCTTAGAACACACAGGAACATTCTGTAGTTTGACACCAGTACCGGCATTGAATCTAGATTTCTTGCATGCCGGTTCTTTAAAAACGGCATAGATATGATTGAATTTTTGTATGCCGGTAGTTAACTATAAACATACAGGAACACATATGATATTTTGATCAGTACCGGCACTCTTTGTCGCTTCCATTCTATGCCGGTACTATTTGTACCGGCACTGAACTGATTTAATTTCAGAGTGTCGTTAGTTGTGTTTTATTTACCGGCATTCTCGACAGCCAAGTTTGAATGCCGGTAGGGCTTAACCGGCTTCGTCTTTTACCCATGGGGAATGCCGGTACTTAAACTTCCACTATGTATGTGCATATTTTTGCTTCGTGTGCTTATGTTATAGGTAAAAAGCCAAGGAAGGTAAAAAAGTAAATAATAAAGATGCTCTCACTAAGAGAAAGAGGAAGGACGGTCTTGATACTCCTCAGTCTCTGCCTCCACGAGGGAAAGATGTAGGTCGCAAGAAGCGTTTGGGGTTTGAAACAAGAGGGGAAATTTGGAAGAGTGGTGGTGACCGTAGTGCACTTGTAATCCGTGAACGTACTGGAACAGTTGAGGAGGATGAGCATGATGAAGGTGAAAGTGAGGAGGAAAATGATGAGGTTCCCACGAGTCAATTATCAAGCCAAAGCGAAGTTGGTGGGCCGAGTGAACAACCAACACAAGGCAAGGTCAAGGGAAAGGGAAAACACAAAGTTAAAGGTTGTCACCTTCCTAAAATTGATGACATGTTACCCGACCTCGAACGTGGTAAAATTTGGGGTGAAGCTCCGAAACCGAAAATACTATTTGGATACAAGCACTCTTGGGCTCGTACTATCTATCAAACATATGTAAGCATATTTTATTTTGTGCATATGTATTGTTTTTTATTTATGCGAAATCTCTTAATCGTATTATCTTCTAATTGTAGGATCATACTAAGGATGTTCGTGTCTGCCGAAACCAAGCCGCTGCCCATTGGGATTTGTCTATGGAGCATGATGATGTGCAAACAATAGTAAGGGAATCTGGTCTGTATGGTTTGGTGGAAAATTATTTGAAGACAGATATTTTGACGGTCAATTGCTTCGTCGAACGCTACCATGGTGAAACTGATACAATGCACTTCCCGTGGGGAGAGATGACCTTGATCCCAGATGATGCTCAAAACATTCTAGGCTTGAACGTAATCGGAAAGTCAATTGTAGAAGGAGTTGAGTGTTTGGACCTTGATTAGTCGAAGCTGTACGCTTTGACTAACAAGCTGTTTGGTTGGGACTTCAAAACTTCAACGGAGAGCTTTCATTGTTCCCGGTCTAGTAAGACGAAGACATTCAAGATGACGATGCTTAAGAAGAGGTTTGAAAATACAAAGCAAAGAATTTTGGAGGATGGATGGGACCCTGCACATATTCGATATACCGCCGATGCATACCTGTTATACATCCTGGGCACTAGGGCATTCCCCGACACTAATGGCAACAAGGTAAGTGCAAACTTTCTTCAGTACCTGGACCCGTTGGAAGATGTTTATATCTATTCTTGGGGCACCGCGGTAATGGCCCATCTGATGGCGGAGATGAGAAGGGCCGCTTTAGCTAAAACAAACCAATTTGTCGGGAATTTCACTCTATTGCAGGTAAAAATATTTTCTTAACTTATTTTCTTATATATATTGTTCACATGTATATATTCATCATGAACTTAGAATAAAAATTTACTATTTCACATTGAAATAGGTGTAGTGTTATAAACACTTCCCAACCTTGTTCAAGAATTTCCCTTTCTTGAAGACCATTGAGTGTCCCGAACCCGATGCTCATAGAGCTAAGAAGTTCGAGTATAACAGCATTCCAAAGCCCAGTAATAAAGGTCGACTGATCGAGATGAGATTGGCTCTCGAAGAAATGAGTACAGAAGACATTGTGTTTGACCCATATAAGGAGGATAGAGAAAACCGCCAACTTTTGAAGTTTGGTAAGGTTGCATTTTACAATGGCCCGCTGTTCCACCCAAAAGGATATATCATGGATGATCCATGCCGTGTGATGCGCCAACATGGATTTAAGCAATTATCCCGTTATTGGTCGGTCTCTGTTGATAATTATCGTCTTTACATTTCTCGGTGCAATTCAACTCCCAACAAGTTGCATGTAGTGTATGATCCGGAACCGGAACCAACACATTGGAGGGACAGAGATCCACGACATTTGGTAGATATTAGTAAGTGGGAGATTGCGTAAAATGGTGATGAAGCTGATAACGCTTACATGGAAGATTACCTGGAATGGTCACATCCGTATGTCGTGCGCCCTCCCTCCATCGAAGTTCCTCCCCAGAAAAAACCTCATGCTGAAACTATTACACATCCACCACCTACGACGGCCCAACTTCATAAGACTATTGGATTGCTAGTAAGTTTTATTAATTGCTTAGTTGTTTAATGTCAACATAATGTTATATATTAGTAGATATTAATTATGTGTTTATGTATTAAACTAGCGCCGTCGGGTTCGCAACTTGAAGAAGATGTTTGGTTGCAAGTACGATGAAGGAGTGGTGCTCTCCCTTGAAGAAATCAAGGAAGTCTAGCAAAAGCTTGATAGAATTGAAGAAACCGACCCTAGTGCAAAAGCTTTGTTTGGAGAAACGAGGAAGGTGCCCGCCAACAAGAAACTAAATACCAAGTGAACAATGGGTGGTTATTGTAATTGTGTTGAACATGTCTCGATTCAACTTGTTTTCGTTTGAACAATGGGTGGTTATTTTAATGTGTTTAACTCTTTAGTTATTTGGTTTGCAATTGTGTTGAACATGTCACATATATTTGGGATTTCTATGAAAAAATTAAACACACTAACACCGGCGTCCTTTAAATTTTTAATTCAATGCCGGCTCTATAGTGCCGGCATTGAAATTGTCTCTAATTCTATACCGGCACCAGAAGTTAAAAAATTTCATGTTCCTGTGTAGATTTTGACAACTACCGGCATAGTAATTTTTTATAATTCAATGCCGGTATTGTAATTTTAGTCCTTAATTCCTTCTTGACAGAAAACCGGCATGGATATGTCGGTTCAATCAATGCCGGTATGCTTCTAAAAATTTATTTCAGCTGCTATTTGATTTCATTCCTAAGTAATCTATTGCATTGGATTGGTTCTTTTTAATTAAAACATGATAGAAACCATTCAATGGATTGCACGTTGTTAGAGATAATATATTTCCATCCCTTTTCAACAATTGTCGAACCTTTGAGCCTTTACCGAATCTGTTCGAAGACATCGTCCGGGATTGGGGTATCAAGGATCATCTTCACTTGTTCTTATTATTTTTCAACATATTCCTTTCCCTTCATATAACACCCATCACACCCATCCATAGGCTTGCATTGGCCCTTGTGGTTTTCTCTTGACTCCGCTAGGTCAACAGCTTTGTCAAACCATTGAAACTCATCGCACTTTGGGTGATTCAAACACCTTAGAAACATTCTTCCATTTTCAGCATCATCAGTTTTTGCAATCCAAAACCGGCGTGTCCCATCACAGCTTCTGCACTTTGAATAAATAAAAGGGTAGTCCATTGCTAGATGAGATGGTGACTTACAAATTTGAAACTTGCAATGATGACTCTGTAACAGAAAATTATATTAGTTATGCGTCATTGTAGTGAACATTTCATTGTTAGTAATGATTAATCTACTTACTTTGCAAATAGAGCTAATTGATGAATCTCCCATCGATTTGTGAAGCTTTAACCGTGCTTGATTTGTTGAGAGTAGGATTTTTGTTATTTTGTGTGTGGTTTGTATAGATTTTCGCCAAGGAATGGGGGTATTATATACAAATGATTCTCCAACGGTCTTATTTTCAAAAAAAACTAGTCGTTTTTTTTTTGGAATTCACCTATACCGGCATAGTCGATATTGAAGATTCAATGCCGGTATAGGTTAAATATTTGCCCGAATCTCTGTGAATGAAAACCGGCATTGTAATCTTATGGAAATCAAAACCGGTATTATGTACCGGTATGGTTGTTCACAATGACATCAATTCCGGTTCTGGTTATTTTCAAAAAAACTAGTCGTTGAGGTTTCTCACTATATAAAGAGAGCTAATACTTGGACCCAAAAGTCCCAAACCATTGTGTTCTTATATATCTCCTTTAGCCTCTTAACTTAGAAACCATCCACCCTAGAATAATCATCTATAAATAACTTAGTATAGTACCTAACCCGTCATTCAACAAATGGCATCGTTTGACTCGGAGGAAGATTTAGAAATCACCCAAGCATGGTATGCCGAAACTCGTCCTTCAATTATAGATAACAGCACGCGAGATTCCATGTGGTTGAAGATTTTTAACAAATTTGTTCACGACTATGGTAACCCAAAACAAAGAAGTGCTAAACAAATTGAGGAACGACACGACATCATCCTAAATGCGGTGGTTGAGTATCTAAAATTGAAACACCGGATTCATCAAGCTAACCACAATAGATTGTCTCCTCAACAACTTGTAAGTATTTTGTATGATTAATTCGACATAATTAACTATTTTGGAAATTCGTATGTAACAACCATAATGTGTGCATTGTTTTTGTAACATGAAGCCGTGAAAACGCGTTACTTACAAGAAAAGGGATAACCATTCTTGTTTGAAGCCAACGCCAACCACATTGTAACCAAAGACACGGAGTTCCGCCAGCTGGGTGAATTGGAGACGGATTCTTCTTAATAATATTGATAGTTTAGTGGTAATTTCTTAGGTTTTTTAGTGGCTAGATATCTATGTAAACCCGTTAACCAATGCCGGCGTAGTATTAATATATATTTGAATGCCGGTAGTAGGTGCCTAATTTTTTGTTGTTCCTGTGTACAATTTACGTATTTCTGGCATAGAGTTTTGAAAAAGACGATTGTCGGTACATAGTGCCGGCATGATCGTAAACCATATATCAATGCCGGTACGTCATAATCAATGCCCAACGGCTATTTTTTCAAACTATAAACCTGTAAAGTAAAATGCCGGCGTAGATTTTAGGTTACCAACAATGACGGTACCATAAAGTGGAAAAGAGCCGTTGTGTACTCATCTATTTAAAGTGGCTACACCTATTGCAGTTGATACATTTCTATGATGGCAAAAAAAAAAAACCGGCTACCGATTTCAGAGAATATTTATATGAAAGAAGAGTCTCAACTCCGGTAGGGAATCAATCATCATCCACCACCAACTCAATTCCCATGATACTAGAAAAACTTAGAAGGAAGGACCAAACCACCATGTCAATTGCCGAAATGGAAGAAGAAATACTTATAAGGAAAAGAGAAGAAGAAGAGGCAGCAAAGGAAGATTACTATCGCGAAGAAACAAAGATAATATACGAACGTGTAAAACAATCGAAGATTGAAGCGGATATTGAGGAAGAAACCAAATGGATCAAAAATTACTACATAGTATCTGATTTCCAAGAAGATCACCGCCCTCCAAACCTTTTTTGGGGTCTTGTTGAGGATGGTCCTTATATGCGGGAGTTCGTGGACGATAAGTGCAAAAAACGTAAAATATTTTACGGGGATGAGTTTGTATCGCATCGGACTACTTCCCTCATAAAATTATGTCGAAAATACAACGAGTTTCTCGCAAGATACCGAGACAATAGGTTTGAAGCTCAGGCCGCATACACCAAGTGGAGAAAAGAGCCTTTTAGGCATTTCGAAGCCGCTTTGTTTGTTGAATCTCGTACCAAGAAATGATGTTAGTCGCAATTACCTTGAGGTCTTTCATTTTAGGTGTAAGGTTGTTCAAGTGTTTAATGCTTTTAAGTCTATTTCCTTATGATTAATATGAAATTTCTTTGGTTTGTGGTTAATGTTGTTTATTTCATCAAGTTTCATTCACATACCGGCATTGATAGATACACCAAATTATTTTTAATTGCATGCGCCGGCATTGAACGGTGCACCAATTACTAAGCCGGCATCATATTGACAATTTAAACATATTGTCAGAATTCCGGCATTGATTTTCTCCATGTATCTATGCCGGCATTCTGACGGTTACAATTTGAAACTCACTATAACCCATTTATTGGACGGTTACAAAATCATTCCACTAGTTTGACGGTTACAAAATCCACTAGTTGGACGGTTACAAACCACTATAACCCATTTATTGGACGGTTACAAAATCCTTAATGTGTCGGTTACAAACTTCTCAATCTATTTAAGTGACGGTTTTGTCTACGAAATTATTCAATCTTCCTTTGTATTCAATCTTCATAATTTCATCTTTCATACCAAAGACAATGGGTCCTCGCAAATCTCGTGAAAAACCCAGTCCACAAAAACATGTAGATGAACCGCAAGAAAGTCCTGAAGAGTCTGTGGGTGAGGCGACCATAACAAATTTGATACGGTAAGTGAAGTATTTGTTGAATTGAAAATTTTTTAAGGTTTATCCCATAATATATAACACAAAGTCATCATTTCTTTTTTAGTCCTTACACTACACCACAATTATATTTTGAAATTGCAAACTAGTCAATTGAAAATCTATTCTGTTCGCGGTCGAATTCAATTTGAAAATCATGCCGGATTTTATGTCTTCAATCCCGATTGTATTGCATAATATTGCCGGCATTTGAAATTAGACAAACTATATGCCGGTAACATGTCCCGGCATTGTATATTTGATCAGTACTATGCCATATTTATTTGCTTTCATTGTTAAAAACTCTGTTCAAAAATCACAAAGTTCCGGCATACTCATAAATATGTACGACAATGCCGGCACTTGTTCCGACATCCTCGATAGTTTTACTATCTATGCCAGTTTTGTTTCCTTAGACCTGTTATTCTCTGTATAGAATTACAAAAAAACCGGCATGCAGTTTTGTATTTCCTACTATGCCGGTTCTAGTACCGGCAGTCATTTTTGGTTTCATTTCTATGCCGGAATCCAGTGTGTAACTCAGTTTAACGTATTGGAACATAGGTCCAAAGCATCAAAAAAGGACAAAGGAAAAGGTAAAGATGTTGTACAACAAAAACGTAAGTCTTCTCAACATAAACGTCCTGATCCGGCTACTGCTAAGGTCACAATTCGGGATCAACCTATAAGGGACTCAACCAGTAGTGATGATGATGAAGATGACTGGGAAACTGGGCTTGTACCCGAACGAGCTGGTGGCTCATCCTCACAAGCAGCTGATGTGGGAGTTCAATCATCTAAGGATGATGAAAAGGCACCCCCATCCCACATGCCTGATAAAGATGACATAATTCCAGACCTCGTTGATGGCAAACATTGGGGTCAACCGAAAAACCCGCAACTCTTATTTTCCTACAAAGACTCTTGGGCTCGTTGGATCTATCAAAATTATGTAAGACGTTTCCATATTTTTATTAAAATATTCATCTGCTATCAAGTGAATTCAACTAAGTTTGGTGTGTTTTTATAGGACCACAAGAAAGCTTTCCGTGTTAGCCGCCATCAACAATCGGATGTATGGACTTTGAAGGATGAGTGTGCGGCTGTTAAGGCAGTAGTCAAAGCATCCGGGTTGTATCCTGCGATAAATAATTATGTGGACACTGATACCGTAATGGCAAATTTCTTTTTGGAGAGGTTTTATGCTGAAACTGACACCATGCATTTTCCTTTTGGCGAGATGACCATTATCCCTGAAGATGTCCAAAGGATAATAGGTTTAGAGGTTGTTGGGAAAGCCGTTAAGGTGGGAGATGACTCTAAGGACCTAGAATGGGACAAGATCTATGAGCTCACTGAAAGGTTGTTTGGATGGAACAAGGAAACCACTTTGGAAAATTTGTACAAGACAAGGACTTCCCAGACGAAGACTATTACATTCGTCAAACTCTTTGAATTGTTTGGGGATACGAAGAACAAAGTATTGACTCCCGAACAAGTTCAGCAAAGTGCCGCTGCCTATATGTTGTTCATCTTGGGCTCCGCTATATTTCCAGACGAAAATGGTAATAGGGTGCATATGAACCTCCTACAATACTTGGATCCGTTGGAAAAGGTTCATGAGTATTCTTGGGGCACTGCTTTCTTGGCACATTTTTTGGCAGAAATGCGTCGAGCTTCTTAGGAAAATGCCCGTCAATTTAATGGGAATTTCACTGTCATTCAGGTATAGATAACTATCCATTTGGTGATCGTTATCATTAAATTTAGTAGTTTCCTTTTTTTTTTCTTACACATTTCATTAAAAGGATTTTTCATTGGCACAGGTGTGGGCTTATGAACACTTCCGAAGTTTGATCGTAGGTTATAAAGGATTGAAGACTGTCTGTGGATATGAACATAATAAGGCTCTATCTAAGAAATACTACTTCGACAATACCCCGAGGCCCAATAACAGGAAACGTTTAATTGCAATGAGGATGCATTTGGACTCGGTGGCTGTGGAAGACGTTGTGTTTGACCCGTACAGGAATGCCAGAGGAGTTCATTTACAAAGGCGTGACAATGTTTCATTTTACAACGGACCATTATTTCATCCTAAAGGATTTGTTATGCACAACACTTGCCGTGTAATTCGGCAACTTGGGTACAAGCAAAAATATCTGACGGATACATCATATCAGAAATTCTCTCATGACTTTCCGCAATGCCAATCAGATAAGAACCATACTCTCATAGTTTATGACCCTAAACCTGTTCTTGCACATTGGACTGAAAGGGAAGAAAAAGGACTTGTTTTGGATGTGGCCGATTGGGAATTGGCTGAGAATGGTTTTGTGAGTGATCCAACCTTCCTAAGAGGTCATCGTAAGTACTCGCATCCTTATGTTATGCGCCCGGATACCGTAGAAGTTCCTCCACAACCAGCACGTCCCTCCACAACTCCGTCAACTATGCACGACCTTCTACAGCTCGTTTCGTTGTTGGTACGTACGTCTTGTGCATTACTAGTTTTGAAATCTATATGTATGAACTTATACAATTGTACATACTAAATACATGTTGAAAAATCCCTTAACAGAGTCGGAGTATTGGAAACTTGTCAAGATTCTTTAAGAAGAAGACCAAGAAATGCGAGTTGATGACCCAGAAATAACTGAAGAACATCGTCCAAAAGATAGACCAAATTAAAGATCCGGAGGCAAAAGACTTGTGGGGCGAAAGGAAGAAGAGGGTACACAAGAGGCTAAGAACTGAGTGATCGTGTGTTTCTTTTATAGTATTATTTTAGTTTGAACAATTAGAGTTACTTTATTTGTGTGTCTTGTTAAAATTTGAACATCTTTGATTCACTTGTTTTAGGTTTAGAACTTCTTAACTTTACATTTCGTTTGGTAAAAATTTGCTTATGTTATTTTATGGTATTAAGTCTTTGCTTCTGTTATTTTATGTGTATTGCAATTCACTTTTTCTAACTTTGGTTTATACAAAACCGGCATAGACTATATCGTGTGTCTATGCCGGAATTCTATTTAGTTCTAGCATTTAAAAGAATAGAGTTCCGGCATAGCCAATAGCGCTAAAACTATGCCGGAAATCTGTTTACTTATAGCGTTATTCCAGCACAAAAGAGAACATATATTGCAACGCCGGTACGAGTACCGGCATAGTAAAGTTTGAATCAAATCACATTGGCACATAAATGGCATATGGTTTAATGATTACAATTCAAACTTCCTACTTAAACAAAAGGTGTAGTATTAGTAAACCACATATATCCAAATTACTCATCATCGCCTCCACACGTATGAAGTTTGCCCGAAACCTCTTCAAGAGGTTTCTTTGATAAGGCCAAAGCATCCCATAATTGGTGATTCTCATCATACAATTCCATCCATCCCTTCCATAGCCTCGGATCTAGTTCCTTGTTTTTAACCATCCCACAAATCGGTGGCAATGGAAAATTGTCCTTGAGTTTCAGAATAACGAAATGATTGTCATTCACGTACGCCAAAACAACTCTTCTCGTCTTAAGGGATACCTCACATTTTTGCCACTTTGGTGTAAATGTTGTGACTACGGTGGGGGAAAAATAATGAACAACACAATTAAATGTATCCGCTACTAGATGCCCACAAAGCGGCATCCTCATCCAATATTGAGAAGGAAGAAATGCCATTTCCTGCTCGGGTCCTAACACTTGAGCACACATATCATCAAACACCTCGTCGTGACCAACCAGTTGCTCGTAAAAGCTCTTCTTCTTCACAAGTTGATCGGCCATCCTCATTCTAGCATATCGGCATGGTGTCATTCCTTTACTAACGGCCGTCTTGAAGATTCCTAATTGTTCGGTCACGACATGATAGCCACAATTTCCATCTCCATCGACATCATCCATGTACACAATAAACTCGTGAATAACCTCAGGAAGTTGGTCTATGTAAGACTTTATCTTCGTATGATAACTTCTAATGGTCCTACCTGTTATGGGATCCTTATACATCTTCATATTACCATTATTTAGCTTAATTATATCCAACTCATCATCTGCAATCCCTACACTCCAAATGTCTATTGTATTAAACGGGAGAATATTCTTCCTTGGCCTTCCTCTACCCCTTTTCCTTTGAACATCGGCTACATTGACTATGGGTGCAGCATCCAAATTCTCACCTTCTTGTCTTTGGTAGCTTAATGTTGATACCTTCGGCGGCCTTCCCCTTTTCCTTTGAACCTCGGCTACATCGACTATGGGTGTAGCATCCGAATTCTCACCTTCTTGTCTTTGGTAGCTTAATGTTGGTACCTTCGGCGGCCTTCCCCTACCCCTTTTCCTTTGAACCTCGGCTACATCGACTATGGGTGTAGCCCTCAATTGTGCGTTCTAAATAAACCACGTAAAAACCGCACTCTCACAAATAACTTAACTTGAAAATAAAACTTCTCGATAAAATAAAAATTAAGGACTTGGTAGAATGGTGTAAAATACAAAACTTCGACATAAGAAATTTCTTATTGTGCCTCGGTATGACCGGAGTAGTTTTCACCAACATCTCGGGCTTCCTGAAAATAATTTTACTGATAATTGTTTTCGGGAGTGTCAACTCAAGAGACTCAAATATATAATCATTGAAAATTAGTTTTACAACATTTGAGTTATATGACTATTGAATTAAGCTCTAAATTAGTGAACAACTTCGTTAGGTTCAAATGTACAAAAGGCATGAAGTGATTAAGACATCGAAGAGGCATACATTTGGAATCCTATTATTGGGGCTTGAAACCCAAAGAGTTTTGGGGGATTTTTTGGGTCATGAAATAGAAAATATAATAGCTCCTTAACCCATTATTTTATTAATGCCTAATATACCCTCAATTGGATTAGTGTTAATTAGGATGATTAAGTAAACTAATTATGATTAGTGTATGAATTAGGATTAATCATTGCTCTAATTTTATGAAAATCAAAAACTTTTTTTCATCAATTTTTTTTCGATTTAGGAGATTCTGAGGATTTTTTTTAAATTTTTTTGAAAATCAACCACCTAATATGGTGGAGCATATCTTAAATTACACAGGATTACCTTATATTTGGAAGATTTTTGTAGATTCAAATCGGAGAACATCCATTAAAAATATGGTTTTTTTGCAATTTCGGCTGGGAAAATATCAGATCCCAGCCACAACCTACACTTTTTTTCGGCTGGGACAATTTGTCGACCCAACCGTAGAACGAAAAAACGGTTGGGACTGATGGTGTTCCAAGCCGTAATTTTTATTTACGGCAGGGAATTAAAGAACTCCCAGCCAAAAAAAAAATCTGTTTTTTTTGTTTGTTTTCGGGACCAGTTAAGGCTAGGAAAACCCATTCATAACTGGTTCTGGAAACCAAAAAAAATTAGAGAAACAATTTCGGGTGGGAAAATAAAGCCGAAACATGTACTTTCTACTGGGAATATAAGAACTCCCAGCCATAAACTCCTTCAGAAATTGTTTTTCTTTTTACCCTAAATTCAAAAGCAAAACTAAATGATGGGTTTTCTTAGTTTTTTCTTTTTTATGATGATCATCATCTTTGTTACGATCTATCAATGAGAAGGAGAAGATAATAATTTTGGGTTTTCTTTATGATCATCATCCTCATCGTGATGAAATTATGATCTTCATCTTCATCATCATTTATGAATGAGAAGAGAAAGATAGGTAGAAGATAATAAATTTATTTATTTTTTAATGATCTTCATCATGATGAAATCATGATCATCATGATTAGTCAATGAGAAGAAGAAGGAGAAGATAGATTTAAGTTTATTTTTATTTTGATGAATAGTGAAATTTAGGTAAGGTACTTTAGACTTTTTCATATCCGTGAGGTCTCCCTATCCAAATTTTGGCTACCCATAGCATTTTAAGTCCCAAAATCCTATTGGGTTCAAGCCCCCATAATAGGATTCCACATTTGATGTCTAATTGCGTGATTCAACGAAAACAAAATAAGGAAAATAAATAAATAAAAATGCACAACTTGTTAGCCACTTGCTTCTACATGCCAATATAACTTTGTTATCTACATGCCAATATAAGGACTGCCACCTATATCATATATAAAAGCCATGAGATTTCGGAAGCCATATTATCTTCCACAAAATATTTCCACACGAGGTCTGTTAGCTACAAGCCTAGATAACTAGGAAAAAATAAAACAAAGAAAATTATTCACCCCGATATTCACTAGTTTTAAACTCAGATTATTGATATCATCATCCAGCTACTTTTTACTACCACAATACAGCGACATCTGCAAATTATACAGTGACATCCGCAAGTTTAGTTGGTTTTTTTTCACCAATGTGGTAGAACTATCAGTGGACCTTCTTGGATAGATGCCATCGACCTACCGAACAGTGGTTCTAAACGGACGACGAAATAAACCATGCCAAAACAAAATTCCAAAAAACTCTCACATTTTTTTAGGTGGGTCCCGCCGGAGGACAGTCAGCGGGGCTGGGTATCTGTGAGAGCTTTAGAGCATCTCCAACAGAAGGTGGAAAAAATCCTACATGGATTTTTTATTTAGTTCTTTTATTTATGGGGTCTATACATAGAGTAAATATATGACCTCATATCTAAAAAACCTGGCGAGATTGGGGTATACCCAGATTAATTGGGGTATACCCAATAAGACAAAATAGGGTCATTTTGAAGTAAATCTAAGCCACCCCTTAACTTAGATTTTTCTAAATGGCTAAAATTCCCCCACAATTATTAACTCTAATTTAACTAAAATTAATAGATTAGTTAAATTAATTAGATTAGTTAGTTGATTTAGTTATATGTTGGGTTTTAGAAATCATTTAGAGAGAGAATTAGTATGAAGTAGTAGAGGAGGTTTTTGGGGGGTGATTCAAATCCTGATTTTGAAGTGGGGGAGCCTTCTAACTTTCCTCCTACAGATGAGTACTTGTATGATGATCTACCAGACCATGATCGAATGGATTATTTGCATGATCCTCACTTTTATTTTCCTCAACCTCAAGATGGGTATGGAAGTGATGAATGTCTCGAGCCAAACGTAGAGTCCAATGACCAATAAGAATATAACGGAGCTGCAAGTAATCAGGTAGACAACCTAAGTAGTGAAGATTGTGATTTTTCCATGCAAATGATCGATTTTTTTTTCCACTTCAGCTGTTCAGGGTCGGCAAGGTCGACGCTTGTCGATCATGCCGGCCATAAAGGCCGGAGTGGTTTTACTTTGCCGAAAATGCCGACTTTTCATGACCAGTACCACGCCGGCAGTGTATAAAATTTTAACCTTGCCGACTTCCATTTTTTTGAAACACAGGAGCCATTACTTGAAAATTCTTACGCCGGCATTTTCAAGTTTTAAGAAAGTGTCGGTTGTTCCTATGTCGGCATTGTTTATATTCCCTTACGTGCCGGTCTTTTTTTGCCGGCAGTGTTTTATATGTCGATCATGCCGACCGTGGTAATACATATTAACTACACTTTTGATGTTTTGTATATTGTGGCATTGGTACCTATGGCGGATCAGCCTCAAGCTCAGAAAATTAGGGGTCCCGATACTTCCGAACATTATGCTAATGATTTGGAATGGAAGGACAAAAAGAACGCGGTAAATTGGATTGTTGAGAAAGCAAAAGAGAAGATGTGCGTTCTAGTAAAAAACACCCAACAAAAATCTACGCGGTTTGAAATGGTATGCGAGTGTTATGGATCACCGGACGAAAGTCAACAAGAAAAAGGGTTATGTGTATGATAAGAAGACGACTAGGGTGTACAAGACGAAGTCTAAGAAGTGTGAATGCCCATTCAAGATTATTTTTGGGAGGAAAGAAAAAATCGATAGCATGTGGAAAATGAGTAGAGTTGATGTTGGTTTGCATAACCATAAAGATCCGCAAAGTCTTGTTGGGCACTGTCAAGTTTCCAAGTTGAAACCGCACGAGTTCGAACAAGTTGGGGAATTAAACCAAGCAAGCTCCTTCGTAGGTTCAAGAGGGACCTAAAAGGTGACACTAACATATACGCCGACAAGGTATAGATTTAATACCATGCCGGCCTCCAGTACTATGTCTATTACTAAATAAGATAGTGCAACTCCAATATTGTCCAAAACTTCACAAAAAAGAATAATTTCTAAAGAAACTAAAACTGAAAATTAAAATAAGTTTAACAAGTCTAAAACCACACTCTAAGAGTTCAAAACATAATGTAATAGTTCAAACCAGAATCTAAGTTTCTAAAGCAAGTAAAACATAATAAAGATTAAGAATTTCAAGGATCCTTCACATTGTTATTATATTCCTCCCCATCACTAGCTTTTTCACCAAAGATCGATTTTGCTTTTCCCTTCCCCTTCACCGGACCTATGTAGTCACCATCCTCATTGTAATAGGGTTCACTCCAGAAAAGTCGATGCCCTGAAAAAGGTCCTTGGATCAACCTCCTCTTCTTCCTCTTCTGATGATGTGCATTCAACATAGTTGAGGGGATTGCTAGGACTGTTCATAAACCTTAGAAATTCTTCAGGATCTTCTTTACCCATCAAACATAGTTTTCTTACAGGGAAATTATTTTCAGTTTCATCTTTAGGATCTTCTACATTGGGATAAATTGCGTCAATAAATTCTAATAGCTCATCTTTAGTAACCGAACAAGGTGGATCTTCTTTTTTTTTTCCTCTGGGAACCTAAAAAATACACAAATAAGAGATATAAAAACAAACAACACTGTTGAACGCAAATAAGAGATCAAAATTGTTACACATTGAAATTTGGTTCTGGTAATCCACTAGCCGTCAAGGTATATAATATATAAACTGTCGACCAATATCTAGCCGGCATGGTAATAACCATTCACTTAGCCGACCAAAACACATCCAGCAGGGTTGTATTAAATAATGATGTCGGCTATAACTTCAAAAATATCAAGTTTCTGATGCCTACAGTCGGCATGGTCCAAGGACAACGCCATGCCGGCGGTAAGTTAGCCGGCAGGTGTCTGTTAGTATACCCTGCCGGCCCTGGTTATTGTCTAAAAACCACCATGGATGATATGAAAGGTCGGCAGGTTATTCATCCTCATACCACGCAAGACTTAGAAACAACAACCACCGGCATGTTGTGAAACTATCGTCCGTCTTGGCCGAAACGCGGAAAATCTAAATTTTCAGTTTCTAACCTAATCTAACAATCAAAAAACACTAAACAATATTGGGTTGAGTTTAGAAATCAACTTACAGTCTTCTTTTCACCGATGGAGGGTTGTTTTCAACATTCTCAGGGATTGAACTTTCGGGTTTACTAGTTCCATCTTTTCCCTTGCCTTTTTTCTCTGATTTGGATGTTTTGATACTTCCTGTTGAATCTCTCTTGCTGCTGGATTGTTTAGAATGAACCATTTTTTTAGGAAAATCAAAATTGAAAATTTTGGTTGATTTTGGGTTTTTGGAATGAAAGAGGAGAGGGATTAGAGTAGAAGGATTAGAGAAGATTAATTAGTTTTTAGTTTTTAAGTTTAGGGTTTAGTGTTAGGTTAATTAATATAGGGTTTAGTTTTAGGTTAATTACTGTAGGGGTATTAACGTAACTTTACCACATTTTGGCCTCCCCTTAGTAAGGGCACATGTCCATTTAAATTTGGGCATACCCCAATTAATCTGGGTATACCCCAATCTCGCCAGGCTAAAAAACCATCTCCAATAGTGAGAAATTTAACTCTTAGAATTAAAAGAAAATTGGTTAAAAACATAACGTGGAGGTGCAACCAGAAGTATAGATAACACTTTCTTGAACACCTTCATATTTAGTAATTGGTCCCTCCTAACTTGTAGCACCCTACTGTTGGAGATGGATTTATGCTAAATAAGGGTCTAAAATCCTATATGTTACTAAAAATAAATAAATTCACCCTTTCTTGGAAATGCTGTTATAGCTGCTTTTTTCTGCTCGGTTTTTTTCATGTTCTGTGAAGAATTTTTGCCTACCGAATTGTCTTATATGGAACCCAGTTAGTCTTGTGGGTCCCGCCTCAGAATTAGAAGTTGACTTAATTACAAACTCCGAATTGTAACACAGATTTTAAGGAAAGGAGCTCAGTAGAGTAGAATCATCATGGCGTCGTCTTCTTGTTCTTCAGCATCTGAGTCTGATCAACCTCAAGTACCTAAGGTGATGATCGGTTACACACCTGTTAAATTCAAATTCGAATTTTTAGTTTTTGTTGCAGTTTTATCACAAATTTATAGTAGTAATTTTGTCTTGTTTTATCTTATTAGTTCAAGATTGCTCTATGTCAAATCAGTGTTTCATTAGATAAGAAAACCAATATCGATCGTGCTCGTAAGATGATCAAAGACGCAGCAAAAATGGGTGCAAAGCTTATTGTTTTACCTGTAAGTGTTTGTAGTTTGATTCACATATTACAATGGATTTCACACTGGTGTTGGTTTAACTACTTCATTTTGCACATGAAGTGTTTGTGTTTTGGTTTGTTAGTATCATTATGATGCTAAAATGGGTTTTTTTTTTTTTTTTTTTCATATTCTTTTGCAATGTTTTGGTTATGTAGGAAATGTGGAATTGCCCTTATGCAAATGAGAATTTCCCTATATATGCTGAAGATTTTGACAACAGAGAATTGTCGCCATCGTTCATGATGTTGTCGGATGTTGCACGTAGCGAAGGAGTTACGGTAGTTGGTGGGTCGATACCAGAACGATGTGGTGAACGGTTGTATAATACTTGTTGTGTATTTGGCACTGATGGAAATTTGATTGCTAAACATAGGAAGGTTAGTATGTGCTAAATTTGGATGAAACTGTTAATTGTTTTCTGCATTCTGGATTTTTCTGTGTGTTTGTTTTTCCGAACTTATAAACTGGTATAATAATGATATGTGCAGATTCATCTCTTTGATCTGACAGGGGATGTTTGCTTCAAGGAATCTGAAACCATTACAGCCGGAAATCGGCCTACCATTGTTGATACAGGTATACTCATTGGACACGGGACTTTAAGATTAGGATGTAGCTTCAATAAAATAACTATATGCAAAAATGCAGTACTTATATCCAGCTCAAGTTAACTATTATGCTACTACTCAGAGCCCGAATTTTGTTGCAGATGTTGGTCGTATTGGAATAGGAATCTGCCATGATCTACGCTTCCCCGAACTTGCAATGTTGTATAGAGAAAGAGGTTTCATTGATTTCCTTTACCCGTTAATTTGGTACTTCATATTCATTTTATCGGTGTAGGGTTCGTATATAACATTTCGTTCTTGTCGAAATTAACTGGAATTTATTGCTTCGGTACCAGGTGCTGATCTGATATGCTATCCCGGGGCATTCAACATGAGTACTGGTAACTTGTTTTGGGAGCTTGTACAAAGAGCAAGGCATGAATTCTTTGCTATACTCTTTCTTGGAGTTTTTCTTTAGCGGGTCATATGCATTTACTGACCTGATTGATTATCTTCACTATTCCCACAGGGCTGTTGACAATCAGGTAAATTTATGAGATTTTGTGTTTTTCACATTGGGTAGTTCTAAATGATCAATGAATGAAATTTCAATAGTTTTGTTGCAGTTGTTTGTGGCCACTTGCTCACCAGCTCGAGACTCTAGCGGTAGCTACCTGATTTGGGGACATTCTACTCTTGTTGGACCTGTAAGATGGAACTTTCGCAAAACAAATTTTAGTCTTATACTCTAGGACTCCCTTCAAAATGAAATGAATACTCTTTGTGCACTGCAGTTTGGTGAGGTGATTGCAACTTCAGGACCGGAAGAAACAACTGTCATTGCCGAAATAGATTACTCTATGTGTCAACTTCGAAGGTTTTTTTCCCCCTTTCCTTTCTCCAATCCACAGACATACTTTAAGGCATTCTTACGAATATGCTTATATGTTGATTAAAAATAAATAAATTAAGGTCTCGCAAGTAAGCGGTGCGTCTGCAGGAAATGAAAACTTTCTGAATTTTGATGTAATTAACTAATTATATTTCTCACTGCTGCTTTCGCATAATCTGATCTGTACGTGAAATATGCAGAGAAAATCTTCCACTTGAAAAACAAAAGCGCGGAGACATCTACCAATTTATTGACTGCACCAATGAACTGAACTCCCAGCAATGAGAACTCGATCGTAGACCGTTCATATCTTTCATCCACCATGCTCAAATTTGGATATGCTTCCATTATTTATCTAGTTCGTATATATATCCTTTTTAGTATTACGCTTAAAGATAATGCCTAGCTCAAAATCGCTGAACTACTGATTCAGTGTATAATTGTATGTAACGTGAAGAAAAATATGCTTGTCCTTGCTCAATGATCATTAATTTATGCATCTTATTATCCTTCAGCACTTATTTCTGAATTGGTGCTCGATTAGTTGTTGCTGAAACTTGTTCATCTTCCTTGCAATTATTGTGAATAGCATACTTTTCATTCATTAAACTTATATACAAATTAGGAACTAAAATATGCGAAACAACTGATAATCTCTTTATCTAAGCAGTTGTGGTTAACATCCCTTGGATCTTTCTCAGGCTACATGTGATGGAAGAGAATGACGGTCTAATGTTGGTGTCTTCCGCCCATGAACTGGAAATGAGATCAATGAGCTCTTTTAGTTGGCCATCATTAGCTCCGGGTAGCTTTGGCCTAAGCCTACAGTTTCCAACTTCGACTGCTATCTGTTCAGATTAAAACACAATCAATAAGAACCACATTGATTAACTTAGAATAGCAGGGTTTACTTGATAGATCATGGCATCTTTGTTTTCACTTCAGCATATATGCCCAAAACACTTCTTTGAATGACATAGGTAGAACAGTTTGTTGAGCCAGTTCTCGATTTTCGATTTGTGTTTTTGCATACTAAATAGTATAGCTTCTGTGTTATTGTTAATGCATTTCAAATCAACAATCTGCAGATGGAAAATTTTGTGATGAATGTGAATGTTTTACTACACACTAGAAGCCTGGTGTTCATGTGTAGGTCAGAAGAACAGTTTTTCTATACCTTCGAAGGGCCAAAATCAGTTTCTATGTAGGGATGTTCGCCTGTGATAAGTTCATTTAGGATAACACCATAACTGTACACATCACACTTCTCGTCGTAAGACTCAAACCTAATTTTCAAGTATATGTTAGAGTTTTCAGGGACAAAATAGAGACATATTATGGGTAAGGATATTGGATCGCACAGTACAGACCTCATGTGGCTCAATGTACCAGCCATTGATCTTAGCTTGATCGGCAATAGCAGCTAGACCTGAACTGCGGCGCAATGAAGATGGTATTCTGGGAGTGATTGGTGAAGATAGGCAAGAGTCTAGTACTGAGCTCATCATTGTTATTTCTCTGTTCAGTGTTTGACAAAAAACTACTTGTCAGAAAGAGGAAAAAAGTTCAAGAATGAGGAAATGTATAGCTCATTCGGAATTCATGTTAGTGAGTACCTTAGATAGTCTTTCACCCTTTGCAGCGGAGTTCTTATGGTTGATTTCACGCTTGTTGTCCCTTGAATTTCCCTCTCTTGGTCATAATTGAATTCTGGTGGCATAACCCGCTTATCGATATTAGAAGTTGAATGACGTGAAGGCTGTGAGAAGTAGGTTCCCATACTATTTTAGCTTGCTTTGTTGAGGCAATGTGGCTTCCTTAGGAGAGAAGTTGGAGAAAGGGGAAAAACCAGAGTAGAAGAAATGGACATTCTTATACTTTGATAGTTTTATTGCTTAGCCAAATGGACAGAATTCCTGCCGATAGTTTTGATGTTTTATAATCAGGACCAAGGTTAAGCCATTCAGATACATTTAACAGTATCTGAAACCAAAGACGGTTTTGTTTTATTGAAATCACTGAAATTTTTTGTTTCTTTCTTCAAATTAAACATATCTAGGCTGTTGTTTAGGTGGTTTAAGCCGCCTTGAGGTGGTTCCAGGCGGTCTCGAGGTGCCTTCTTGTGTCTTGACTCCAGGAAAGATTCCACTCTATTGCTGGATGGATCATGGGTGAATATTTCTATGTGTAACAGTTAACAGCCCTTGGAATCTTCCATGAAGAATTTCCCTAGAAAATAGTAACAGTAATCTTTTTGTCGCAAGTAATGGACAGAGTAAGGAACCAATCACTGTGTTACTGTTACATGTAGGAAATATTTCTCGAATTACAAAGGAACACAAAATGGTTGGATTCGTTCATTTCAAATACTAGATTTATTAACTGAAAATAATCTCAAATTACACAAGACAAGTGGAGTGCATGCGTTGCACGTCGGCAAACATTAATCTTTTCATAGGCATTTTCATTCTCGCAAAATTATGATGCACTGCAACAAAATTCATTATAACATTACCGTCAAACAACAACAAAAGCAAACACATTTTTCTTCTTTCCAGTTTCGGAAATTATAATCTTTTCATAGGCTATGACGTCTGCACACAACAGAGGTAATAAAGCTAACATTCAAGTGCCATGTTTAAGCAATTGACAATACAGTAATTGCTCTTCCATTGACATCGTTCCCAAGTGATTTTAGTTCCTCTTCATAGTTGACAGACTGGACACCATAGTAGTTCTGCATCAGCACCATTTCCATTAGTTGTCGCCAATATTATTTTTAACTCAGCATCGTTTCTAATTTGGTATGCAAACAGAACTAACCTTTGTGTCAAACTCCTAAACTTTCATCTGCTGCCAGCTGAAAGAAGCAAAAAGAGAATTTGATTATACATAGTAGAAAATGCAGGCACTTGTAGAACGGCACCGTTCACCTATAACATGACGTTGCTGCCTAAGGCTATTTTGTAAAAGGCGCTAGGAGAGGCGAGGCGCCCTAGACGAGTTCCTTTTTTTTTAGAAAAAACTGGAATAAAGTATAATTTGGCGCCTGGGGGCCTTTTTTTGCAAGGCGCCAGCCTTACGCAGTTACGCCTAGTGCGCCTTTTACAACATAGGCCTAAGGTGGAACCAAGTCCAACGTTTTTGAAAGAAAAAGACTGCAAAACTATACCTAGGTATTACACCACTTTCGTCATTATATATTAATATAGTAAAGAGTTATATTATCCTTAATTCATCACTAATTAGATCACTAAAATTTACCTGCAGTATTACATAGCAAGTAGGACGTGGAACCCCTGCGATTGCATTTCAACAGAAAGCTAAAGAGCACTAAGAGTCTCTATTTATTATCCAAAAACATGGACTTCTAAAGGGCAGATGTAAAAAAACAATCTATAATAAGCTTATTTTGTAAAATCCTTGCTTATGGGTTATATGATGTGATGAACATCATTGAAATAGATAAGTTACAGCTTGTACTGGCTTCATCAATTCTTGTCTTCCGATTTTGATAAGCAAGACGTCGTTTCATTGAACGTCTGTTTTTGTTGTTCGGTCATTTTCTCTTGTTTTGATTTGTTCTGAGCATGCCACAGTTGTTTTTCCCTATCCTGCAACTCAATAAGTCTTGGGCATCGACGTACGGCATGTTGCGATGAATCCATCAATCTACCTATCAATATAGGTACACACAGAGGTATCAATATAGTTAGACTTACACATAACAATCAGAAAGACGTACTTAGCAAAATATCAACTCAGAGCAGTTCCTTGTGCTTCTAGTTTACATTTCAGGTTTAATATAAATCCTCAGTTATCAGTCAAATATTGTTTCAATGAGTAGCTTAATGAGTCGGGGTTCAGCTGGAAATCCTCAGAATGCTTGAATTAAAAGAAGATATTCGGTTATTTAGTTTTTGTGTATCAACTTTATATTAGTTATTATGTGAATAATGGTGTATTGACTGCTTGCTAATACATTAGCGCAAACTTTAGAAATGCGCATAAACTTAAGAAAGTAGTGTTCATGATCCAATGTGTCAGTTACTTCAGTTGACATAAACTTAATAAGATATTGTATTGGTGTATATGCAAAGTGGCTTACTTTGTTGTGGATGAGCAATCTTCTTCCTTCGTTGATTGGTTCCGGGGACGCTTTCAAACTCTTTTTTAGATGGTGCCGACACTAAAATATTAGTGAGGTAAGTTAAAAGAATTAACTAAACTTTGTAGCACTGTTAATTATTTGTATTCAAAATTTAAGTCGAACCTTCTTTCCCTCATTGTTACGAACTACCAAACTGTATTTTAGCTTTCCAGCTACTTCCATTGTTTTTTTCGTTAAATATATTTTGCATTTTTTGGTATGCTATACTGACTCGCCTTTTATGTTTATTTGCAGAATATTTAGCCATGGATTAAGAATTTATTTTGTCATTGTCACTACTAGCATCAATAATGCTCCTCTGGTATTATTAGGAATTTCTTTTGCTTCTACATCATCCATAATGCTCTTGTATGTTTTCTTAAATGTGGTAACAATGTTAATGCTCGAGAAATTCGCTTCTATGATTTTTTCTGCCTCCCCGTTCTTTAATTCCCGCTGTAACTTGATTTTCTACAATGATTTTTTAACGAGAGATCCAGCTGATTGTTGAGCTAATCTACTGTTACAAAAGTGTTTGATTAGATCTTTTGATTTAGATCCTAACAAGATAATTTCCATTGAGTTTGATTTCATTTTCTGTTGATTGATTTTAGGTTGTATTTAGTGATTCTTCTTAATTACTAATGACTCATTAATTCGTGGAAGTTCCCCTTGTTTATGTTAAAATATTAAACTTGATTAAATCTAGAAAAATCTAATTAGTCATGTGTTAGAATAGATAAGACAAAATAAGTATTAGTCATGTGTTAGATAAGTATTAGTCAAAATAAGACATGTGAAGGATAAGCTTCTCCATACTTATCCTTATTGTATTCTAGAGTATTCTCTCTAGATAAGAGAGTATTAGACATGTGAGGATAAAACCCTCCATACTTATCCTTGGTATTATCCTCTAGAATATTCTCTTTAGATAAGTGTAATGAGAGTGTAAAGAAGAGTCTAGATAGAACTATCTAGAGAAGTAAGTGAGGCTATAAATAGGCAACAATGGTTCACTTGCAAACCATCCAAAACCAAGTGAGCTAGCAAATAATAAGAGTGGTGTAAGAAAAGAAAAGTGAGTCTTGTACAACAAAGTTTGAGAAATTAAAATTCAGTTTTGGTTAAACACCAAGTTGAGTCATTCCAATACCCAATTTCAATACCCATCAACCATTAGCCTCAAAACGATTTCCAACAAAGTGGTATCAGAGCCAAGGTCCTAATGGCTACTGAAATGTTTCCCTTCCAAATTCCTAAACTCACTAAAGAAAACTATGACAACTGGAGCATTCAAATGAAGGCGTTACTAGGCTCGCAAGATGCGTGGGAGATAATAGAAAAAGGTTATGTCGAACTTAGGAAAATGAAGCGGCGCTACCACAAGTGAAAAGGATACACTACGTATTTCGAGAAAGAGAGATAAAAGAGCTCTTTTCCTTCTTTATCAAGGCATGGATGAGTCGTCCTTCGAGAAGATATCAAGAGCCGCTAATGCAAAGCAAGCATGGGAGATTTTGCAAAATTCCATCAAAGGCGTGGACAAAGTAAATAAGGTGCGGTTGCAAACTCTAAGAGGTGAGTTTGAATCTCTCTCCATGAAAGAGTCTGAATTAATATCGGATTATTTTTCAAGAGTTTTAGTTGTTGTCAATCAACTAAGAAGAAATGGTGAGGTCATGAGTGATAATCGTGTGATCGAGAAAATATTACGGTCACTCGTTCCAAAATTCGATTACATCGTCATCGCAATCGAGGAGTCCAAAGACGTCGAAACCATGACCGTGGATGAGCTCATGGGATCGCTACAAGCCCATGAAGAAAGAATGAAAAAGAGAAGCAAAGAGGGAGCAGTAGAACAAGTTCTACAAGCAAAGCTCACTTTGAAAGACAAAGGAGAGAGTTATGGTAGTAATGCTAGAGGAAGAGGACGCGGCTACTATGGAGGAAGAGGAAGAGGCAAGCAGAATGGCGATGATCAAAGGGGCCAGAGGTCAAGTTCCACAAGAGGTTGTGGCAGAGGAGATAATTCATGGCGCAACAATAATAGGCCAAGGAATAACAAATCTCAAGTTGAATGTTATAATTGTCATAAGCGTGGTCATTATGCTCGAGATTGTTGGTTTTCATCGGATAACGTCGAAGAAAAATCTAATTATGCTAATAAAGAAAAAGAAGGAGACCAGACTTTGTTGGTGGCATGCAAAGGAGGTGACCACAGTGAGAATTGTACATGGGTGCTTGATACAGGAGCAAGCAATCATATGTGCGGCACTAAGGAGAAGTTCGTGGAGCTTGATGAATCAGTTTCCGGCAACGTAACATTTGGAAATGGAGCGAAAACTCCGGTGAGTGGTCTTGGCAAAATTTTAATTAAGTTGAAAAATGGAAATCATGAGTTTATTTCCGATGTTTATTACGTCCCTAACGTAAAAATGAATATATTAAGTTTGGGACAACTCTTAGAAAAAGGCTATAGGATGAATATGGAAAACCTTAGTCTTTTCATAAGAGATAGGAGAGGAAAATTGATTGCCAAGGTGCCAATGATGGGAATAGGATGTTCTATCTGAACATTCAAAATGACATCGCGAGATGTCTGACTGCTTGTATTAAAGACTCGTCATGGTTATGGCATCTTAGGTATGGACACCTTAATTTTGGAGGGTTAAAATTATTGTCCAAACAAAAGATGGTTAGAGGTTTGCCAAGAATTGACCACCTTGGATCAGTTGTGTGAAGGATGTTTACTTGGAAAACATTTCAGAAAAAGTTTTCCCAAGGAAACATTCTCAAGAGCCACAAAACCGCTGCAGTTGGTACACACAGATGTTTGTGGACCAATAAAGCCAAGCTCGTATGGTGGAAATAACTATTTCCTCATATTTGTCGATGACTTTAGTCGAAAAACATGGGTTTATTTCTTGAAACAAAAATCGGAGGTTTTCTCCAATTTCAAGAAATTTAAATCCCTTGTGGAGAAAGAAAGTGGCTTTCAAATTGTGGCTATGAGATCAGATAGAGGAGGAGAATTTACTTGAAGGAGTTCGAGGCATCTGTGAAGACAATGGAATCCGTCGGCCTCTTACGGTTCCATACACACCTCAACAAACGGAGTTCTTTGAAAGGAGAAACAGAACAATTCTCAACATGGCCGGAGTATGCGAAGACAAAGAGAGTGCCAGGAGTTTTGGGAAGAAGCGGTTGATTTGTGCGGTTTACGATAAACCGATGTCCCACAAAAAGCGTGAGGAACATGACTCCTTTAGAAGCTTGGAGCGGAGTAAAACCCGGCATCTCACACTTACGAGTATTCGGAAGTATCGCATATGCTCATGTCTTGGAGTCAGGTGAGAACAAAATTGGATGACAGAGTGCCAAGTACATATTTATTGGTTATGACTCTCGATCCAAAGGATACAAGTTGTATGATCCAATCAATAAAAGGTCGTCACAAGGCAGAGATGTGGAGTTAGATGAAGAAGGCTTATGGGATTTGGCGTTCAAGAAAAGGATTACAATTTTCTTCCTATTCTAGAAGAGGAAGAAGAAGAACAACCACGAGAACCGGTTGCTCCATATGCTTCACCACCACCATCACCTCCGCGGTGCATCATGATGATCCATCATCAGCAGATGAAAGCTCCAGTGAAAGGTCCTTACGGACGAGGAGTTTAAGCGATATCTATGGAGACAATGTATCTTTCTTTTTTGTCTTTTTGCAGATAGTGAACCAATAAATTTTGATGAAGCTGTGGAAAGTGAAAAATGGAGAATGGCGATGAATGAAGAAATGAAATCTATCGAGAAGAATAGTACACAGGAGCTTGTGACACTTCCAAAAGGACAAAGAGCAATTGGAGTAAAATGGGTGTACAAAGCCAAGAAAAACGCTAAAGGAGAGGTTGAAAGATACAAGGCAAGATTGGTTGCAAAAGGCTACAACCAAAGAGAAGGCATCGACTATGATGAGGTATTTGCTCATGTAGCTCGTCTAGAAACTATAAGACTAATTATTTCTCTAGCTGCCCAAAATAGATGGAAAGTTCATCAGATGGACGTCAAGTCTGCCTTTCTAAATGGACATCTTGAAGAGACGGTATACGTCGAACAACCACCGGGTACAAAGTAAAAGGACAAGAAAATAAAGTCCTGAAGTTGAAAAAGGCTTTATACGGCCTAAAACAGGCACCAAGAGCGTGGTACAGTAGAATCGACAAGTACTTCCAAGAAAATAATTTCAGTAAATGCCCGCATGAACATGCTCTCTATGTGAAGGTGAACGAAAAAGGAGATAAGTTGCTCGGCTGCCTATATGTGGATGATTTGATCTTCACCGGCAATAATCCAATAATGTTCGAAGAATTCAAGAAAGCGATGACGAGAGAATTTGAGATGACAGACATCGGTCTAATGTCATACTATCTCGGGCTCGAAGTAAAACAACGAGAAAATGGAATTTTTATATCTCAAGAAGGATATGCGAAAGAAATCCTTAAGAGATTTAAAATGGAGGAGTGTAATCCGGCAATTACTCCTGTAGAATGCGGAATCAAGCTATCAAAGATCGATGGAGGCGAGAAGGTCAATCAACTTTTTACAAGAGTCTAGTTGGAAGCTTGAGATACTTAACTTGTACAAGGCCAGATATTCTCTATGGAGTAGGGCTAATCAGTCGCTACATGGAGGCACCTACGACTACACATCTAAAGGCTTCCAAGAGAATTTTGCGCTACTTAAAAGGTACGCTTGATTTCGGTTTATTTTACTCGTCATCAGACAAGTACAAACTTGTTGGATACAGTGATAGTGATTGGGCCGGAGATTTAGATGAATGAAAAAGTACTATTGGATTTGTATTTTTCTCGGAGATACTGGCTTTACTTGGAGTTCGAAGAAGCAACCGATTGTCACACTCTCCACTTGCGAAGCTGAGTACGTCGCAGCAGCATCGTGTGTTTGTCATGCCATATGGCTAAGGAGTTTAATGAAGGAGCTAAAAATGGAGCAGGAAGAACCGACTACAATATTTGTGGACAACAAGTCGGCAATGGCTTTAGCAAAGAATCCAGTGTTCCATGACCGCATCAAGCACATCGACACACGATACCATTTTATTCGAGAATGCATATTGGAGAATAAGGTACAATTAAAATACACAAATTCTCAAGGCCAAGTTGCGGATATTTTCACGAAACCGCTAAAGCAGGAAGTCTTCGTCAAATTACGAGAGATTCTTGGAGTTACTGCAAATCAAGTTTAAGGGGGGCTGTTAAAATATTAAACTTGATTAAATCTAGAAAAATCTAATTAGTCATGTGTTAGAATAGATAAGACAAAATAAGTATTAGTCATGTGTTAGATAAGTATTAGTCAAAATAAGACATGTGAAGGATAAGCTTCTCCATACTTATCCTTATTGTATTCTAGAGTATTCTCTCTAGATAAGAGAGTATTAGACATGTGAGGATAAAACCCTCCATACTTATCCTTGGTATTATCCTCTAGAATATTCTCTTTAGATAAGTGTAATGAGAGTGTAAAGAAGAGTCTAGATAGAACTATCTAGAGAAGTAAGTGAGGCTATAAATAGGCAACAATGGTTCACTTGCAAACCATCCAAAACCAAGTGAGCTAGCAAATAATAAGAGTGGTGTAAGAAAAGAAAAGTGAGTCTTGTACAACAAAGTTTGAGAAATTAAAATTCAGTTTTTGGTTAAACACCAAGTTGATGTTCAAATAATGAAAACAAAAACATAAATCGAAACTACAACCAGTTTAGAGGAAATGTAAAAAGTAATTTATGTTTTCAGTAAACTAACTATGTTTTTAGAAATGAGAAGTAGTATTACAAAATTATGTTTTACGTAAACTACAACTCGTTTTTTATGTTTTAGTAAACTAAGAACTCTATTTAATGTTTCAGTAAAACTTAAATAAAATTTTGAAAGAATAAAAAAAAGAAGAATTTGAGGAGAAGAGTTAGAAAAGTATGGTTTCAAATGAAAGAATTATCTGGTATTTATAGCAAAAATTATTTGAACGTTTGACTTAGAATCCAATGTGCGTAACATGATCATCCGTGATTCACGCGTTTGCTTTTGTCGGACGAGTAAAAGCATCCGCTAAAAATACGTTGAAATTCTTTTTGTCGGACATTTAAAATTCTCGAGATTCTTCTCGAGGAACAGTGTCAAATGCACCGTGTGACACGCGTGAAGGAAGATGCTTCGAGGCTGTCGGATATCCAAAGCGAGAAGGCAAAGAATTAAAATTCTTTGCATGTGTGGGAGAAGCGTGTGGAAAATTTCAGTAAAAATATAGAAAATTAAAAACCCACACCCACACCCCACCCTCACCCTCACCCTCTCCCTCTCCCTCGCCCTCGCCTCCCACGCCCTCGCCCACGCCCAAAGCCACGCCGAGCCGAGCCGAGCGTGCTGTCATCACATAAAGCACCGCGCAAGGAAAGGCAATAAGAAATGCAATAAGGTTTAAACCTTGCCATAGTCTAGGGCTTTCCCCATACACAAAGGTCTAAAGACCCAAAGGGCCATACCCTTAAAGGCTAAACCAATGCTATTTAAGTCTAAAACTCTAAGTGTTTTAGTCTATATGGGACTAATGTTTAATTCATTCACATGAAAAAACATCTAGGGAGTAATAGGTCTTGGGATCAAAACATGGTCCATGCATTTTTTGATTAAAACAAAACATTGTTTTTCTAACAATCCCACATGAATAATAAAACATTTCGATAAAACACGAGAAAACATAAGGCAACAATATAGGCTAAGGTGTCCCAAAGATTGAACCTTAACTTAGTGAGGTTACCCGAACCGCTTGTTGATACGGTGAACGCAATGTCTTGAACCGCCAACAATGAATGCAATTCAGAAATAACAGCCACACTTGATGCCTCAACCGAAGAAAACAGCTGCCAAGCTCTTGCGGTTGTGCCCATTTTGGCCGTGGGCTAAAATCCAGGACTTAATGAATGTCTCTAGAGAATTAGCTCAAATTCTCATAGGAAGGCCCCCTTCCAACATCCACAAAGGTGAGTCCATAAAGAGTGTCCTGCCACACCGCTTTAATCAAAGCCATGGTACCCATTAAGATCGCAAAAGATCATCCTTTAATTCTCGCGGTAGCACTATCGCACAGAGTTACACCATAGGAGGGACAAAGATAGTGCTTTACCCAATATCACCATAAATTAGTTGTCTCATTGAACCTTGATTTTGGAAATCAATCACAAGGTTGAGTATCCTTCATGGTGATTTATTCAATGAGCTTAAGTCCATCCCCTCGATGTAAATTTGCTTCCTCTAAGTTAAGCCTTTCGTCAAAGGATCGGCAAGATTATCTTTGGATTTTACAAAGTCTATCGAGATAATACCAATAGAAGTAGTTGTTTCAAATCTTGTGTCTTCTTCGTATATGTATAGACTTCCCGTTGTATACATTGTTCTTTGCGCAACCAAGAGCTGACTTTTTGTCACGATGGATTGCGATTGAAGACACTGAGCTTGGGCCGAAGTGGAATTCCTCCCAGGAAACATCGTATCCATTCACTTCCTCTCCAGCTTTTTCCAAGGCTATAAATTCAGACTCCATAAGTGGATTTAGCTATACATGTCCATTTGGTAGACTTCCATGAAACAGACGCACCTCCAAGTAAGAAGATGTACCCACTAGTAGACTTGCACTCTTACGAGTCTCGATATCGATTGGCATCACAATACCCTTCGATACAGTGGGATACTTCCCAAAACTTAAGCAATAGTTTGAGGTCCCTCTCGGAGTAACGTAAAACTCTAAAGAGAGCATACCGGTGATCCCGCCACAGGTTGCAAGTATATGCTTAATCTACTCCATGAGTAAGCAATATCAGTCTTGTACAGTTCATCAAATACATAAGACTACCAATAATGAGAATACTCAAGTTGATCAATACCCTTACCCTTGTTCTTTTCAGTTTACAAGTGGGGATCAAAAGGAGTAGATGCGAGGTTTTAGCATTTTCATAATTAAATCTCTTTAATACGGTTTCAAAGATAATGAGATTGACTAAGACTATATCCATTGACGTCTTTCGATTTTCATCCTAAGATTACATCAGTAGGGCCTAAGTCTTTCATGTCAAAATTATCTCTAAGCATGCTTTTAATGTTATTAATAATATAAGATTCTTGCCTAATATGAGCATATCATCAACATATAGGCACACAATAACATGAGAATCATCCCAGATTTAATGTAAACACATTTATCAGATTCATTAACCTTGAAACCATTAGTTATCATAACATGATCAAATTTTTCATGCCATTGTTTAGGTGCTTGTTTTAAACCGTAAAGAGATTTGTTCAACTTGCATACTTTGTTTTCACAACCTTTTACAATAAAGCCTTGAGGTTGATCCATATAAATTTCTTCATTCAATTCACCATATACAAAAACCGTTTTAACATCCATCTGATGTATATGCAAATCATAAATTGAAGCTATAGCAATCAACATCCTAATCGAGGTGATTCTAGAGACCAAGTGAATAAGTATCAAGAAATCTAATCCTTCCATTGTTATAGCCTTTAGCTACCAACCTAGTTTTATATTTATCTATAGTTCCATCTGTTCTAAGTTTCCTTTTGAACACCCATTTACAACCTATGGATTTACTACCGTGGAGGTAAATCTACAAGCTCCCAAGTTTCATTTTGCTTTGAATGGACTCCCATTCATTTAATGAAGCTTCTTCCCAGAAGGGAGCTTGGAGAATCATAGCTTCTTGTAGGTTTGGGGTTGGACTCTACCGTTAGAGTCAAAAAATCTGGGCCAAAACTTGTTTCAGTTCTTATCCTTTTACTTCTTCAGTTCAGTCTCATACTCCAAAGTTGGAGTTTGACTAATCGATGGAACATCTGGGGAGGTCATCATGGATCCTTTTCTGAGGTCCGAGACCTTAAAGGAAAAATGTGTTCATAAAACACAGCATCTCTAGATTCCAATATGGTGTTCGACCAATGTTATTATGGTCAGGAATGATGACCAAGAACCCGTATGCAATTGTATGCTCAGGATACCCTAAGAAAACACAGTCAATTGTTTTAGAACCTAATTTAGTTTTCTTGGGATGAGGAATGGCCACCTTGGCCAAACACCCCCACACTTTAAAGTATGCATATGAAGGTTGTTTACCATTCCACAATTCATAAGGAGTTTTATCAGATTTTTAAATGGAACTCAGTTCAAAATATAGCAAGCAAAGGATAGCTTCCCCCACAAGTTCGAAGATAACCCTGAACTTGTCAACATAGCATTTACCATATCTATGAGTGTTCTATTTTTCTTCGGCTACACCATTCGATTCGTCGGTGAATATGGTGCAGTTTTTTTTCATGAATGATTCCATTATGTTTACAAAACTCACCTATGGGTATCACATACTCACCGCCACGATCTGACCTAAGAGTTTTAATTTTAACTCCTTTTTGGGTTTCTACTTCAATTTTATAAAATTTGAAGGCCTTCAAGGCTTCATCTTTACTTCTAAGAAGATGAACCGACAATAGCGTGAGTAATCATCTATAAAAGTGATGTACCATTTTTTACCACTTCTTGTTGGTGTTGATTTCAAATCTCCTAAATCAGAGTGTATTAGTTCCAAAGGAACTGTTTTACGTTCAATCCTTTTATTAAGCGGTTTTCTTGTATATTTAGATTCAACACAGATTTCACATCTTTGATTTTTATCAAAGTTTATTTTTGGTATGCAACCTAAATTAGCAAGTCTTTCTAGAGATTTTAGATTAACATGCCCAAGTCTATCATGCCAAACATGTGAAGAGTCACAAACATAAGCAGAAGAAGATGCATTAACATTCAATTTAAAATCAGATACACTAAGCTTAATCATGTTATAGGTAACATAACCTTTTCCTACGAATTCACCATGCTTAGAAAGGACAACATGATATTAGATTCAGCAACAATCTTAAATCCTTTTCTAGTAAGATGGTTTCTGAGATAAGGTTTTTGATATGTCTGGGACGTAAAATACGTCATTCAATGCGAGTTTTTCTGAAGTTAACTTGATTCGACCTTGCCTTTCCCCTCCACTTTCGCGGTGGTGGATTTCCCATGAACAATTTTCTCATCATCTCCTACTATGGCATAAGAGAGAAAGCATTTCCTGAATTACAGACATGCTTGGTGGCTCAAATCAAGCCACCCAGTCTTAACATTAGTTACACTAGAGACAAGATCGACTTCGAGACACCATGCCAGATAAAGTATCCAGGATCATCTACTAGGTTTGCCTTATTTTCTGTTTTGGATCATATTTGATCCTTTTTAGGGGACTTACGGTCTTTAGCCATATGTCAGGTTTTCACGATTAAAGCGATCGCCTTTGATGGTGTGCAGTGACACCACCCTTGGGCCCAAATTGTTACCTCACGGGTTTTAGGCGTCATTACATACATTGCAATTTTGCTGGATTCTCCAGGAGTTTTCTTTGAAGCGGCTTTATCATCCAAAACATGAGCTTTGTAGGTCATGTTTTTGCTCAAAACTATCATGCTCTTGTCTTGCTTGCACATAAGCTCCCTCAACCTGGATCTTTTTGCAAGCTCCACCATGGTGATTTCCCAGTCTTGTGTCGCAGCCTCCTCTTGTATTCGCTCCATGAGGTGGAAGCTTTTCAATCACCAGTAGATACTTGTAAAGCTTCATCAAAAAGTCATGACTTGACAAGAATCTCAGCGATGAGGAGTTGAAGTTCAGCAGCTGTTACACCATGGCTTTTCGTGAGTCATCTTGTATTCTAAGAACTTAGCCATCAAGAATTTCTTCCCAGACTTCAGCATGATATTTTCTTCTAGAGCTTCCCATAAATCAAAAGCATTAAAATCTTCTTTTGCATTATAGAAGTCATAAAAGGAATCATCAAGACAATTAAGAATATGATTCTTGCACAAATAATTCTTCCTATTCCACTGTCAATTTATCTTCATTACCACCAGCGATGAAGTTTTCTCGATGGTTTTTCTAAAGCATATCCATCTAACCTTTGGTCATTTAGGAAGAATAGCATTTTAGACTGCCATCTCTTAAAGTCCTTACCACTGAACTTTGGTGGTTTTTTCTACGATATTTTTCCATGTTCTTACAAAATTCACAATATCACAATATTACAATACACCAATGTGCAAGCTATTACCTTTAGATTGTTGAAATAAGTTACAATTTGAATGCAACTGAGAAATAATACTTTGATTACACTGATAATAGTAACAAACAACTCAAGAAACATGAGAAAAATACTTAACACTCACTGATGTGTTATTGTTATCCTGAGATGCTGTTGATGATAGTATTTAAAACTTAGTAGAGGCACGTATGAGATACGTTGAGCTAAAGGTAATATTGCCCTCGCTACTCCTCGAGATGCTATAACAATTAACAAATTACCTCGAGGATACAACTCTTGTTAGTTCTCCTCTATGTGTAGCATACACGAGAGAACCTTAGAACTTGGCGACAAATAATGAAAACAAAAACATAAATCGAAACTACAACCAGTTTGAAATGTAAAAAGTAATTTATGTTTGTAAACTAACTATGTTTTGTAAAAATGAAGTAGTATTACAAAATTATGTTTTCGTAAACTACAACTGCTTTTTTATGTTCGTAAACTAAGAACTCTATTTAATGTTTCAGAAAACTTAAATAAAATTTCGAAAAGAATAAAAGAAGAAGAAGAATTTCCGAGAGAAGAGTTCTGAAAAGTATGGTTTCAAATGAAGAATTCATACGTATTTATAGCAAAAATTATTTGAACGTTCGACTTAGAATCCAATGTGCGACAGTTGTCCCAGTGATTCACGCGTTTGCTTTTGTCGGACGAGTAAAGCATCCGCTAAAAATCTGAGTGAAATTCTTTTTGTCGGACATTTAAAATTCTCGAGATTCTTCTCGAGGAGACATGTGTCAAATGCACCGTGTGACACGCGTGAAGGAAGATGCTTCTCGAGGCCGTCGGATATCCAAAACCGAGAAGGCAAAGAATTAAAATTCTTTGCATGTGTGGGAAAGCGTGTAGGAAAATTTCGGTAAAAATATAGGTCGGGTAAACCACACACCCACACCCTCACCCTCGCCCTCGCCTCGCCCTCGCCCTCGCCCTCGCCCGCGCCCGCGCCCGAGCCCGAGCCGAGCCGAGCCGAGCGAGCGAGCGAGCGTGCGTGCTCTGTCGTGCGAAGCACCATGTAACAGGAAAGGCAATAAGAAATGCAATAAGGTTTAGGCAACCTTGCCATAGTCTAGGCTTTCCCATACACAAAGGTCTAAAGACCCAAAGGGCCATACCCTTAAGGCTAAACCAATGCTATTTAAGTCTAAAACTCTAAGTGTTTTAGTCTATATGGGACTAATGTTTTATTCATTCACATGAAAAAACATCTAGGGAGTAATAGGTCTTGGGATCAAAACATGGTCCATGCATTTTTTGATTAAAACAAAACATTGTTTTTCTAACAATCCCCACATGAATAATAAAACATTTCGATAAAACACGAGAAAAACATAAGGCAACAATATAGGCTAAGGTGTCCCAAAGATTGAACCTTAACTTAGTGAGAGGTTACCTGAACTGCTTGTTGATACGGTGAATATGACAATGTCTTGAATCAACAATGAATGCAATTCAGAAATAACAGCCACACTTGATGCCTCAATCAAGAAAACAAATGCCCAAGCTCTTGCGGTTGTGCCCATTTTGGCCGTGGGCAAAAATCCCGACTTAATGAATGTCTCTAGAGAATGGCTCAAATTCTCATAGGAAGCGCCCACTTCCAACATCCACAAAGGTGAGTCCATAAAGAGTGTCCCGCCACCCCGCTTTAATCAAAGCCATGGTACCCATTAAGATCGCAAAAGATCATCCTTTAATCTCGTAGTAAAGACTATCATTGTCACGATTACACCATAGGGAGGGACAAAGATAGTGCTTTTGCCTGATATCACCATAAATTGGTTGTCTCATTGAACCTTGATTTTGGAAATCCAATCACAGGTTGAGTATCCTTCATGGTGATTTATTCAATGAGCTTAAGTCCCATCCCCCTCGATGTAAATTTAACTTCCTCTCTGGTTAAGCCTTTATATCGAAGGATCAGCAAGATTATCTTTGAATTTTACAAAGTCTATCGAGATAATATGATGAGAGTAGTTGTTTCGCGATCTTGTGTCTTCTTCGTATATGTATAGACTTCGTTGTATGCATTGTTCTTTGCGCAACCAAGAGCGACTTTCCCGTCTGATGGTTGCGTTGAAGACCGCGACTTGGGCCGAGTGGAATTCCTCGAAACATCGTATCCATTCGACTTCCTCTCATTTTTCCAAGGCTATAAATTCGAGACTCCATAGTGGTTAGCTATACATGTCTGTTTGGTAGACTTCCATGAAACTGACGCGCCTCAAGTAAGAAGATGTACCCACTAAATGCACTCTTAAAGTCGATATCCGAGTTGGCATCAATACCCTTCCGGTGCAATGGGATACTTCCCAAAACTTAAGCAATAGTTTGAGGTCCCTCTCAGGTGGTAAAACTCTAAAGAAAACATACCGTGATCTACTGGGTTGCAAGTATACTTAATCTACTCTGATAAGCAATATCGAGTCTTGTACGATTCATCAAATACATAAGACTACCAATAATGCGAGAATACTCAAGTTGATCAATACCCTCGCCCCTTGTTCTTTTTTCGTTTAAAAGTGGGATCAAAGGAGTAGATGCTAGGTTTAGCATTTTCATAATTAAATCTCTTTAATACGGTTTCAGCATAATGAGATTGACTAAGACTATATCCATCAGACGTCTTCCGATTTTCATCCCTAAGATTACATCGTTAGGGCCTAAGTCTTTCATGTCAAAATTATCTCTAAGCATGCTTTTAATGTTATTAATAATATCAGATTCTTGCCTAATATGAGCATATCATCAACATATAGGCTACAATAACATGAGAATCATCCACAGATTTAATGTAAACACATTTATCAGATTCATTAACCTTGAAAAAATTAGTTATCATAACATGATCAAATTTTCATGCCATTGTTTAGGTGCTTGTTTTAAAAAGTAAAGAGATTTGTTCAACTTGCATACTTTGTTTTCACAACCTTTTTACGATAAAGCCTTCAGGTTGATCCATATAAATTTCTTCATTCAATTCACCATATAAAAATGCGGTTTTAACATCCATCGATGTATATGCAAATCATAAGTGAAGCTATAGCAATCAACATCCTAATCGAGGTGATTAGAAGGCCAGTGAATAAGTATCGAAAGAAATCTAATCCTTCTTTGTTTATAGCCTTTAGCTACCAACCTGCTTTATATTTATCTATAGTTCCATCTATTCTAAGTTTCCTTTGAACACCCATTTACAACCTATGGATTACTACCCGGGAGGTAAATCTACAAGCTCCCAAGTTTCATTTTTTGAATGGACTCCCATTCATTTAATGACTTCTTCCGAAGGGAGCTTACGGAGAAGTCATAAGCTTAACTTTGTGGTTTGGGGTTCGAGACTCTACCGTTAAGTCAAAAATCTGGCCAAAACTTGTTTGGTTCTTATCCTTTTTACTTCTTCTCGGTTCAGTCTCATGCTCCAAAGTTGAGTTTGACTGGTCGATGGAACATCCAGGAGGTCATCATGGACCCTTTTTAAGTCAGTTCTTAAAAGGAAAAAATTGTTCATAAAACCTTGGCATCTCTAATTCAATATGGTGTTGACCAATGTTATTATGGTCAGGAATGATGACCAAGAACTTTGTATGCAATTGTATGCTTTCGAGGATACCCTAAGAAAAACAGTCAATCGGTGTTTTAGGACCTAATTTAGTTTTCTTGGGATGAGGAATGGCCACCTTGGCCAAACACCCCACCTTTAAAGTATGCATATGAAGGTTGTTTATCATTCCACATTCATAAGAGTTTTATCAGATTTTTAAATGGAACTCGGTTCAAAATATATAGCAAGCGAAGGATAAAACTTCCCCACAAGTTGAAGATAACCTCGAACTTGTCAACATAGCATTTACCATATCTATGAGTGTTTATTTTTTCTTTCAGCTACACCATTCGGGATTTAGTGAATATGGTGCAGTTGTTTCATGAATGATTCCATTATGTTTACAAAACTCACCATGGGTATCACATACTCAAGCACGATCGACCTAAGAGTTTTTAATTTTAACTCCTTTTGAGTTTTGCTTCAATTTTATAAAATTTGAAGGCCTCTAAGCTTCATCTTTACTTCTAAGAAGATGAACCTGACAATAAGTGAGTAATCATCTATAAAAGTGATGTACCATTTTTTACCACTTCTTGTTGGTGTTGA